>CM056049.1:37578897-37701507 GCA_029574335.1 Rana kukunoris | reverse complement strand
AAGCCATGTTCCTGTCCCCCCCCCATATTGCAGCAATGTCCTGTCCACCCCCCCATATTGCAGCCATGTCCCCCCCCATATTGCAGCCATGCCCTGTCCCCCCCCCCATATTGCAGCCATGTCCTGTCCCCCCCACCCCCATATTGCACAGCCATGTCCTGGCCCCCCCCCAAATATTGCAGCCCATGTCCTGTCCCCCCCCCATATTGCAGCCATGTCCTGTCCCCCCCCCCATATTGCAGCCATGTCCTGTCCCCCCCCCCATATTGCAGCCATGTCCTGTCCCCCCCCCCCCATATTGCAGCCATGTCCTGTCACCCCCCCCCCCCATATTGCAGCCATGTCCTGCCCCCCCCCCCACATATTGCAGCCATGTCCTGTCCCCCCCCCCATATTGCAGCCATGTCCTGTCCCCCCCCAATATTGCAGCACATGTCCTGTCCCCCCCCCCATATTGCAGCCCATGTCCTGTCCCCCCCCCCCATATTGCAGCCATGTCCTGTCCCTCATACCTGTAGATATGATGCTACCGCATACCGCAGTTAATCCCCCTGCATTATAGCGTAGCGCGCATTACAAGCTTTCGTTCTGAATACTTGTAATGCCCGCGCCGCCATGTATAGACACTACTCTTCTCGGGTTTGGAGGGATCCGTCCAATCCTGAGCAAGGGGGAGTGTCTATACGCAGATTCGTGCATAGACACTCCCCCTTGCTCGGGATTGAACGGGTCCGTCCAATCCCGAGAAGGGGAGTGTCAATACATGGCGGCGCGCGGGCATTACAAGTATTCAAAACGAAAGCTTGTAATGCGCGCTACGCTATAATGCAGGGGGATTAACGGCGGTATGCGGCAGCGGCGGCATCATATCTACAAGTATGAGGGACAGGACATGGCTGCAATATGGGGGGAGAAGTATTCTATTTTGGTATCGGGGGTATTTGTGGGAGTACAAGTACAAGGGACAAGTACTCCCGCAAATACTCGGCATCGGTCCCGATACTGATACTAGTATCGGTATCGGGACAACCCTAGTTCTAAGTAATTTTCTAGCAAAAAAAATAAATAATGATTTTAACTTGAAAAGAGCTGTCAGAAAAAGGTTTGGCGTTTAAGTGGTTAAACATTCCTAATTTACATACAGAAGAAGTTTAATCCTTTGAAGAGATACAATGTTTTCAGACTGACATTTGGCTGAGAGCAGACAGGAAATTCTTTGCATACCAAAGTGCAGAGAGAAAATTATTTTCATGTCAAAGATGTGAAACCCTGTATCAAGAATCGCAACGGGAAAAAGATTGCGATAACGATTCTTGACGATTAATCGTGCAGCTCTACCCGGCCCCCACCGCGCTCCGGTGTCACATTTGGCACCTTTCAGGGGGGTGCAGATACCCCCCCACCAATGTCTTCTTGGAAACGCACTGTTCCCAAGAGAGAGCGGGGACCAGTGATAGCGCGCCACGCTTCTCGCGCATGCGTAGTAGGGAACCGGGCAGTAGAGCCGCAAGCCTTCACTTCCTGATTCCCTCACCGAGCATGGCGGCTGCAGCATCCGAGGACTGAACGATTGCTCGGCCTCGTCTGCCGACATCGCGGCGTGCTGGACAGGTAAGTGTCCATTTTTTAAAAGTCAGCAGCCGCCGTATTTGTAGCTTCTGGCTTTTAAAAAAAAAAAAAAACGAAAATTTTCGGGTGGACCTCCGCTTTAACATGAGCTAATTAACTACTTCAGCCCCAGAAGATTTTACCCCCTTCCTGACCAGAGCACCTTTTACAATTCGGCACTGCGTCGCTTTAACTGACAATTGCGCTGTCGTGTGACGTGGTTCCCAAACAAAATTTGAGTCCCTTTCTCCCCACAAATAGAGCTTTCTTTTGGCGGCGTTTGTTCACCTCTGCGGTTTTTATTTTTTGTGCTATAAACAAACGAACATTGACTATTTTGACAAAAAAACACTATCTTTTACTTTTTGTTATAATAAAAATCCCACATTAAAAAATAAATGGTTTTCCCCAGTTTAAGCCGATATATATTCTTCTACGTATGTTCAGTAAAAAAGCATGTAATAAGCGTATATTGATTTTGCGCAAACGTTATAGCGTCTACAAAATAGGGGATAGAATTATGCTCTTATTATTGTTTATTATTTATTTTTTACTAGTAATGTCGCCGATCTGCGGTTTTTTTTTCTGCAACATTATGGTGGACAGATAGACACGTTTCACACATTTTTGGGACCATTGGTGCTATAAAAATGCACTGATTGCTGTAAAAATGTCACTGGCAGGGAAGCGGTTAACACTAGGAGGCGATCAAGGGGTTAACTGTGTTCCCTCTGCATGTTCTAACTGAAGGGGGGGGTGGGACTGACTGGGGGAAATAACAGATCGCTGTTCATACATTGTATGAACACACAATCAGTAATTTCTCCCCTAATGCCGCATACACACGATCGGAATTTCCGACAAGAAAAGTTCGATGTGAGCTTTTGGTCGGAAATTCCAACCTTGCGTAGGCAGGCTCCACCTGACTTTTTCTGTCGGAAATTTCTGACAACAAAAATTTAGGAGCGGGTTCTCAATTTTGTCTGTATGCAGTTCCGACGCAAAAAAAAAACGCATGCTCAGAATCAAGCAGAAGAGCCGCACTGCCTATTGAACTTCATTGATCTCGGGTCATTGTACATCACCGAGATCTTGACGTTTGGAGTTATGTGTGACCGTGACACAAGTTTGAGCCAACATTCCGTCGGAAAAAAATCCACGGTTTTCTTGTCGGAAATTCAAATCTTGTGTATGCGGCATAAGAGAACTGGGAGCTGCGTGTGTCCTGGTTCTCATTGTGTTACAAGGGATCGCGGGTGCCTGTCGGTCATCGCGCCTGCCGGGCACTAGCATCGGCTCCGGGGGAGAGCGTCGGGCACGTGTGCATGCCCCTTGTGGCCACAGGACGAAGCGACATAACATAGCCTCGTTTCGCCCAGCCGAGCCATGTTGCTGCAGTAAAACTGCGACGGGTGGTCGGCAAATGGTCAACTAATCGTTTAACCAACCTAGGTGATTTAGAGATTAGACCTTTCAGGTCAGCCTTGCGGTCTTCTAGCTCAGAAGACACAATCCACATTATTATCATTATAAACACAGGACACCTTCTCACAATGGCAGATGCCCACCAGTAGCAGACTATCCGTCTCCTATATTGTACAGAGGCCAATGTGATCAGATCTTTCAATTACCATGGATAGTTCAGGATCAAATAATCCAGGAATAGTCTTTGTATATTTCCTGGGAGATATTGTGGATAAATATTACTGTCCCATTTGCTTGGTCACCCTGTGCCCCTAATAGACGCATAAGAGGGCATGGAGAGCTGAAACAAAGGTTGACAAACCAGGGCCCATAGTCCGTTGGCAATAGGCTAGCATTCAGTCCCCTTCCAGAAGCCTCTGTCCCGGGCGAGTCCATCACAGTATATACACCCGCACAAAAAAATGCAGATTCTGGTCTCTTAAAGCAGATTACACAGTGTTTGTGCTATGTAATCTGCCCCCCACTTCCTATATGCCCTCTCTAAACAGACCATGATAACCAGGACAGCTCCGCCCTGATCACCGTGGTCAAAGTGCCTCCCTCTGTGATAGACTCTCTGCTCTCCGCTCTCCCCCTAACCCCCTCCCCCCTCCCTGTCTGTCTCCGGGTCAGCCTCGCCCTGCCCCCCCCCCCCACCGCTATTTTTTTTTTTTTTAGTGTTTAAAATATCAAATTTGTCACTGCCAGCCTCTCTATTAGAGGCTGGCACACTCTGTATAGCAGGCAATGTAAATACTGAATTTCACCTGTCTTCAGGCCGCAGCGGATTCCCAGCTCCAATGGGTGGCTTCTGAGGAGGAGATGGGCGGCCACGTTATCTTCCTCTGACGTCTGAGGGAGCTCACGGCCCCTCCCACAAAAGACATCAATCGGAGCTGGAAATACACTGTATAGTCAAAAGTATTGGGACGCCTGCCTTTACACACACATGAACTTTTAATGACATCCCAGTCTTAGTCCGTAGGGTTCAATATTGAGTTGGCCCACCCTCTGCACCTATAACAGCTTCACCTCTTCTGGGAAGACAGTCCACAAGGTTTAGGAGTGTATATATGGGAATGTATGACCATTCTTCCAGAAGCGCATTTGTGAGGTCAGGCACTGATGTTGGCCTGTCTCGCAGTCTCTAGGCTAAATAATCCCAAAAGTGTTCTATCAGGTTGAGGTCAGGTCGTTGTAGGCCTAAGGCCCCTTCCACGTGGAGCAGATCCGTTTCATCGTAGTCCGCCAGCTCAGCGGGAGATCCCTCCATTGATCTGACATGGCAGATGACAGGTCCTTCTCTGCTTACTGAGCGGGGAGGGGCCTGTTGAGCGCGGCCGATTCCTATGAAGAGATTTGGTACGAAAATGGACAGCATGTTTGTTTTCGTCAGATCTCATCCGATCCGATCTGCCAGGATGAATGGCGAACGTATCACCGTACGTCTCATTTTAGCAGGTCGGATGTCAGCGGACATGGTCACCGCTGACGTCTGTCGCTCCATAGACTTGCATGAAGCGTCCGTTCAGGTCCGCCTAAAAAAAAACTGACAGGTTGTTCTGAACGGTCCACCCGTGTGAAAGGGGCATTATTGACTTACTGCCGCTGGCATGTGTGTCTACTCTGTCCGGTAAGAGTATACATCTACATTATTTGGTGGAGGATACACTATTACTACGGGTGTTATAACGGCTCACCGCGTTTGACTGCATCATTTCAAGTCCTGTTTTGAAGCGGACTATATTTCTTCATATTTGTGGACATTTAATTATTCATTCAGTGATTGCCATGTTTTTACTGCTGTATTCATGCAATCCTAATGGCACCAATTGTATACAAGTTCATTTGTTTTGTATATTATTTCTATATATGTATATATCTATCAAAATTTCAAGTCCTGAGCTACTAGCCAGGCCTTAAGGGTTACTCGCCACCAGTTGTCCCAACCGATCCCTACCCTGCACTGCCCCTAATCCCTCCCTCATAAATTATCTCATGAAATTACACTTAAATAATTTATTCATTATTGGCAATCAGCAAGCTCTGCACTGGTGGTGACCCAATGCCACAGCTGAATCAACTATAGGAGACGGTCCTGGTGCTTGCTGGACTTTCTTGGGTGCCCCGAAGTCTTCTTTACAAGTACAGTTGGAAATGTGTTTTTTTGGGGGGGGATTTAAGTGATATTAAAGGGGTGTTCCAGGCAATATTTGTGTTTATTAAAAGTCAGCAGCTACAAATAGTGTAGCTGCTGGCTTTTAATAAACAATCACTTCCCTGCTCCAGCGTTCCAGCGACGCGCCGGCCGGGGCTCCACTCCTCTCCCCCCCCCCCCCTCCCCGGGCGGCGTCCTCATCGCAACTGTGGGCACCCGGCCGTGACAGCCTTCGGCTTCACGGCAGGGCACATGCACGAGCGGCACTGCGCATGCGCGCGCGGCCCGCCGCCGATTGGACAGGCGATCGCATGGGACCTGTCATGTGTCTAGTGCTAGAATTATTGCTCTCGCTCTAATGATCGCGGCGATACCTCACATGTGCGATTTGAACACCGTTTTCATATGTGGGCGCGACTTCCTATGCGTTTTCTTTGTTGCGCAAGCTCGCGGGGAGGGGGGCGCTTTACATTTTTTTTTTTTTCTTATTTATTTTATTTATTTTTATAATATTAAATAGTGATGTTGTTTTTTTTTTTTATTTTTTTTTACATTTTGATCACTTTTATAGCTGTCACAAGGAATGTAAACATCCCTTGTGACAGTAATAGGTGGTGACAGGTACTCTTTATTTATCCCTCCTTTGCACTTCAAAGTATTCAGATTGCCGAAAACGTTGATTCTGAATACTGTGTACTTTTTTAAAACCCGGAAGTTACGTCATGATGTCGCTTCCGTGTTTTCAATCCGGATACTGAATCAAAGCCGTTTACGGCTTAGTTTCAGTCCGCGCCAAGACGATGGAGGCGCCAGATCGAGGAGCGGGTCTCCCAGTGGGATGGGAGGCACGGTCAGAGCAGCGGGAGGGGATGTCCCCTCCCGCTCCTCCGGCATAACAACCGAGCGGCTTTCAGCCGCATCGGTTATGTCTGGATAGCCGATCGTCGGCTCTAAACAACGGTACCGGGATGATGCCTGCAACTGCGGGCATCATCCCGGTATAACCCCTGAAAGCCGAGGACGCATATATGCATTCGCTCGGCGTTAAAGGTTAATTTTTTTTTTTTTTTTTTTAAATATGTCATACTTGCCTCCACTACAAAAAAACAACGGTCACTGCCCTTACCTATGGCTGGCCTTCACAGCAAGGAGACCTGGAAAGGGCGAACGCATGTCAAAAAACGCACAGAATATCCAAGCTCAACTTACCAACCAATCAGCAACCAACCAAATTCACCTGTCCAACAGTGCGTTTAAAAAAACAGGGGTTTAGTTGCACACGCATTTGCAAATACATGCGTAAGCTGCAGGCCCCGTCAAGGGTCCCTGTGTACTGCAGTCCTAATGCTAAAATGTAAAGTCTCCTCAGTGGAAGCACATGTATGCTGATGGATAGATGAAGGGCAGATGACTGGAGGGAGTCCAACCATCCTTAAAGGAGCAGGAGCACACTAAGCACCCAGCACATTGGCAGCAAAGGTGCCAGTGCGTTGCCTGACCAGAATGACAACAATACAAAAAAAAATAAAATACTTACCTCCACTATGCAGCTCATTTTTCACAGGGTGGCCCGAATGCCATTTTCTGGGGTCCACTGTCGTCTCTCTTGGCTCCTCCCTGCATCAGGTAACCCCCCTCTGGGGGGGGGGCGGGGCTACCTTGCGGGCATGCTCTCGAGTCCAGCATTTGGCGTCCATAGCTGCCGAATGCAGGACTCTGCCCCGGTTCCCTTCGTCATTAGATTTGATCGACAGCAGTTCGAGCCAATGGCTGCGCTGCTATCAATCTACCCAATCAAGAGCCAAGAACCCCTGGGCAAAGATGCAGAGCATCCTCGTCGTGGGACATTTCAGGGCTTAGGTAAGTAAAACGGGGGGGGGGGGGGCGCTGGTAACTGTCAGATGTTTTTTTCACTTTAATGCATTGGACCCCTTTTTTAACCACTTCAGCCCCGAGCCTGTTTTTCAGATTCGGTGCTTACGAGACTAAAACAGTTTTTTTTGCTAGAAAATTATTTAAAACCCCCAAACATTATATATTTTTTTTTCTAACACCCTAGAGAATAAAATGGCGGTCATTGCAATACTTTTTCTCACACCGTATTTGCGCAGCGGTCTTGCAAGCGCAATTTTTTTGGAAAAAATTCACTTTCTTGAATTAAAAAATAAGACAACAATAAATTTGGCCCAATTTGTTTATATATTGTGAAAGATAATGTTACGCCGAGTAAAATGATACCCAACATGTCACGCTTAAAAATTGCGCCGGCTCGTGGCATGGCGTCAAACTTTTACCCTTAAAAATTTCAATAGGCGACGTTTAAAAAATTCTACAGGTTGCATTTTTTTAGATGCAGAGGAGGTCTAGGGCTAGAATTATTGCTCTCGCTCTAACGATCGCGGCGATACCCCACTTGTGTGGTTTGAACACCGTTTTCATATGCGGGCGCTACTCGCGTATGCGTTTGCTTCTGCGCGCGAGCTCATCGGGACGGGGCACTTTAAAAATTTTTTTTGGGGGTTTTCGTTTTTATTTCTATTTATTTTATAATTTTTAACACTGAAAAAAAAATTAAAAAATTATCACTTTTATTCCTATTACAAGGAATGTAAACATCCCTTGTAATAGAAAAAAGCATGACAGGTCCTCTTATATATGAGATCTGGGGTCAAAAAGACCTCACATCTCATATTCAGGCTTAAATGCAAAAAAATAAAATAAAAAATAAATAAAAGTCAAAATGTAAACAAATTAAATGTCTCTTTAAGAAGCTGGGCGGAAATGACGTTTTGACGTCACTTCCGCCCAGCAGAGGTATGGGGACGGCTGAGGGACATTTTTTCCCTCAGTCGCATCCCCGGACAGCCAGCAAGAGGACCCGATCGCCTCCGCCGCTACCGAAGGCTACGGTAAGCGGCGGGAGGGGCGGCACCCTCTCCCGCCGCCGGTAACGGCGATCTCGCGGCGATGACCGCAGTTATCGTTAACAGGTCCGCCCCACGAAGAGATGGATATCTCGGTTGTGGCAGAAGCTGCTGCGGATTCGCCGCGAGATCGCCGTTATCGGTGGCGGGAGAGGGCCCCCCCCTCCCGCGCCCTCCGCCGCTTACCGGCGGAGGGGATCGGGTCCTGTCGTCTGCTGTGTTGGGATACGAGTGAGGGAAAAATCGCCCCATAGCTCTGATGGGCGGAAGTGACGTCAAAACGTCAGTCCCGCTCAGCGTCTTAAAGAAACATTTTTTTTTTTTCTGAGATTTGAAAAATGACTTTTTTTTGCATTTAAGCCTAAATATGAGATCTGAGGTCTTTTTGACCCCAGATCTCATATTTAAGAGGACCTGTCATGCTTTTTTCTATTACAAGGGATGTTTACATTCCTTGTAATAGGAATAAAAGTGATAATTTTTTTTTTTTTTTATTTATTTCGGTGTATAAAATGATAAACTAATTAAAAATAAATAAGAATTTTTTTTTTAAAACGTTCCATCCCGACGAGCTCGCGCACAGAAGCGAACGCATACGCGAGTAGCGCCCGCATATGAAAACGGTGTTCAAACCACACAAGTGAGGTATCGCCGTGATCGTTAGAGTGAGAGCAGTAATTCTAGCCCTAGACCTCCTCTGTATCTCAAAAAATGCAACCTGTAGAATTTTTTTAAACGTCGCCTATCGAGATTTTTAAGGGTAAAAGTTTTACGCCATGCCACGAGCCGGCGCAATTTTTAAGCGTGTAATGTTGGGTATCCTTTTACTCGGCGTAACATTATCTTTCACAATATATAAAATAATTGGGCCAAATTTATTGTTGTCTTATTTTTTTATTCAAAAAAGTGAAT
This sequence comes from Rana kukunoris, assembly GCA_029574335.1. NCBI lineage: Eukaryota > Metazoa > Chordata > Amphibia > Anura > Ranidae > Rana > Rana kukunoris. The sequence goes on along the minus strand of CM056049.1, from coordinate 37,692,441 downwards.
TTTTTTCAAAAAAAGTGCGCTTGTAAGACTGCTGCGCAAATACGGTGTGACAAAAAGTATTGCAATGACTGCCATTTTATTCTCTAGGGTGTTAGAAAAAAATATATATGTTTGGGGGGTTTAAGTAATTTTATAGCAAAAAAAACTGTTTTAGTCTCGTAAACACCGAATCTGAAAAACAGGCCCAGTGGGCAAGTGGTTAAACTGGTTTCATGTTTCTGTGAAGTAGAAATAGACACACAGAAGAAAAACAAACAAATACAGGGCAGTGTTTTGTTTTTAAAATGAATCTGATTGCTTCTGAGGAGTTTTAGGCTGCATTCACATCTAGGCGTCGGCGGCAGCAGGCGTATTCGGGCGACATGCAATAGGCGTTTTGTCCCCGCGATTTGCGGCGACAAAACGCCTATTGCTTTTTTGCTGGAGGGCAGAATTTACACTGTCGGCTATGGCCGAACGCCCGCTACGCCTGAAAAAAAGGGTCCGGGACTTGTTTCAGGCTTCACGCTTCAGGCGTATCGGCGTTCGGCGTAGAGATGTGAACCATCTCCATAGCCGGCAATGTAAATTCCCCCCTCCAGCGTATGTCGGGCTGCTTCAGCGTCGGGCTTCAGGCGACAAAACGCCTAGATGTGAATGGAGCCTTAGACACACAGTAATGACAGCTTGGACTACAGTGAAAAGCTGCCATGAGATTTTTCATAAGAAGCCAGACGAGCAGAAAGTGTGGAGATCAGAGCAGAATTACAGCAACTTCAAAGCAAAAACGAACAATGAGGAAACCAGGACTGCAGTAAGGTAAAGGAAGCTATTTAGCTAAAACAAAAAATTCCTTTAGTGATCCTTTAAGTTCATGTTTTTTATGGCAAAGAGGGACTTTGCAATTCATCTGATCACTCTTCATAACATTCTGGAGTATATGCAAATTACCATCATAAAAACGGAGGCAGCTGACTTTGAAAATTGATATTTGTGTCATTCTCAAAACTTTTGGCCACGGCCGTAGGTAAGTGATCTGGAGAGCCACTTTGCTGCCATGTGTAATGTCGTTATGTGGTTGGCAAGTATTATTATAAATGTTTAGAGAACTTTTAATAAGTCGTTCTTTTCTTTTCTTGTCTTTGCAGTTCCGCTGATCATTGTGAACTCGATAACGATCGTGCTACTTCTTTTGTTCGGTTAGATGCATGCTAAGCAGTAATGAGGAAAGCACATGACATGAAGACCAACTGATGCTGATCGTTTACTGTATATGAAGAGAAGACGCGGAACGTTTGACAAAGCCCTACTGCAGATGATCTACCGGTGTGAGGAGAATCTTCTATGAACACGTGGAACTTCTGTCACCAGTATGCACCCCGCCTCACACACTGGCAGGCTCCAATGAAAGGACTTTTTACCCAAAGGACACATTGACGCAAGAAGCATGTTGTAGAACAGGGGGTCTCAAACTGGCAGCCCTCCAGCTGTGTTGAAACTACAAGTCCCATCATGCCACTGCCTGTGGGAGTCATGCTTGTAACGGTCAGCCTTGCAATGCCTTATGGGACTTGTAGTTTCGCAACAGCTGGAGGGTCACCAGTTTAGGACCCCTGTCGTAGAGTGTTTACATAAGATGGATCTAATCATTCATGTTTGCATCCCCAAGTCTTCAGTACATTAAATAAAACCATTCAGCTCACCACACCTTACCCGTATCACTTCTACCCCTGCCTACGTTATAATTTATACATCTTATAAAACTTTCCATAAAGGACTTTCCACCCAGACTTCCAGTACGTGAGGATCTTGCTGTCACAGAAAAGCAAACAAAATATCCTAATAAAGCAAGACTCTAAGCAGAAATGACAGATGTGGTGGTGTAAAGCCACGCCCTTTTTGCCCCTATGCCCCACCCCCTGCTGCAGAACACTGCCACTGCACATATGTAGGAAAACCTGTCGTTCTGCCTGCAGGAGGCGGGAACAACCCTTCATACATCGGCTGTGTGATATTCACCTGAATGATTGATTTATTTTGCAAGCCCTGTGATCTTTGTACTGATGTCTGTTGTTGTTTTTTTTCTATAAAACATGCATTTTTAGAGGGACTGTAGGGTTAATTTGCAGAACTGTGTGTTATTGGTTAAATGTGTTTCTTATTTTATCTTCTCATCAAAAGGTTTTATTCACAAACATAAATATGGTGTGGAATTGTCATTTGTTGCATGTCATAGCTGTTTAACTGTAACAAGCCTTTAGCCTAGGGCGCCAAACTGTGGCAGGTTGCTTGCCTGTATCTAAACCTTGGGGCACTGTTCCTGCCACTGACACCAGCGATGGGGTTACTGTTCCTGCCACTGACACCAGCGATGGGGTTACTGTTCCTGCCACTGACACCAGCGATGGGGTTACTGTTCCTGCCACTGACACCAGCGATGGGGTTACTGTTCCTCCCACTGACACCAGCGATGGGGTTACTGTTCCTGCCATTGACACCAGCGATGGGGTCCTGTTACTCCCAATGATGCGGTACTGTTCCTGCCACTGACACCAGCGATGGGGTTACTGTTCCTCCCAATGATGGGGTACTGTTCCTCCCACTTGCACCAGTGATGGGGTTACTGTTCCTCCCACTGACACCAGAGATGGGGTACTGTTCCTGCCACTGACACCAGCGATGGGGTAACTGTTCCTCCCAATGATGGGGTACTGTTACTCCCACTGGCACCAGCGATGGGGTTACTGTTCCTCCCACTGACACCAGCGATGGGGCTACTGTTCCTCCCACTGACACCAGCGATGGAGTACTGTTCCTCCCAATGATGGGGTACTGTTCCTGCCACTGACACCAGTGATGGGGCACTATTCCACTGACAACAATGCTGGTGTACTATTCATCCCACTGGCACCAGCGATGGGGCACTGTTCTTTCCACTGGTACCAGCAATTGAGGCACTGTTAGTCCCACTGACACCAGCGACGGGGCAGTATTCCTTCCAACGACTGGTCACTATTCCTTCCACTGGCACCAACAACGGGGCTCCAACTGACACTGTAGAGGGGGCTCTACTTCTCCCTCTGCTACCTACACGTGGCACTGTTTCTCCCAACATTACCAATGATGGACACTATTTCATCTCCTACTGATCAAAGTCGCTATGTAATATATTTACTCCCACTGACAATCAAACCAAAGGCATTGTGTACTCCAGCTGACTTTGGGGCATTTTCTTCCACTGGCCAAAGTCTGGACCTCCTACGTTCTGAAGGACAGTAACCTGGCCCATTGTCTAGAACAGGGGTCCTCAAACTATGGCCCTCCAGTTCAGGAACTACAATTCCCATCATGCCCAGTCATGTCTGTGAATGTCAGAGTTTTGCAATGCCTCATGGGATGTGTAGTTCTGCAACACCTGGAGGGCCGTAGTTTGAGGATCCTTGGTCTAGAAATATTGGAGACCCCTGGCCTAGGGTCACACAGAGTGATTCATTAAAAAAAAATGCTGTACTATGGAAGCCCTAGTCACCAGTGTTGCCGGTGGTTTCCCTGCAGTTGATCATTGATAACGCTCCGCAGCTGTTCATGTGTATCATTCTCTCTTAGATCTGACGGGTCACTAAAGTGTTATTTTGCATTACCTAAGAATACACCTGGGTGGTTATATTACATGTCCTCATCATCCATTACTGACATGTCAGTAATGCCTTGTTCTGCACTGTGTCTGTTTGTGGAGGCGGCCATCTTGGTAGAGGCATGGCTTCCTCATTTTTAGAACTGCCCCCCATGATGGTTGGGGTGATGATCAAGAAGCAGCAGAAAAGTAAGAAGCCCAGATCTACAAAATGGATAAAGCAGAAGCAGGGAGACTCTTGTTCTGCAGTTTCCCAGGTACAGCTTTCTCTTCAGCAAGGAGAACAGTGAGCAGCAGTTTGGGAGCGGTGTATACACCGCCCTGCCATTGAAATCAATGAGCAGCACCGCTGAAGCGCCTGCAAACTGCTTCGGCAGTGGCGCTTTTAACTACTTGGTGTTCAGAGAGCCCCGCTCCCGCCCGCACAGCGATGGTAAAGAGCAACTAAAACTAGCGGCCCGTGCCCCAATGTGAAAGGGCTCTTAAAGTGGGGTTCCAGCCTATAGCTAACTAAGCTTAGAATGGCTTCCACCCCCCTTATAATGTCTATTCTAACTACCCTGTAGAAGGAAGGTGCTTATACTTACCTATTCGCAGGGTACTCCAGTCTGGTCATGTGATTGGCTCCCAGCAGTCAGAGGAGGGGAGAGGGGGACAGCCGACAACAGATGTCCCATAGTAAGCCCATGGGTGACAGCACCACCTAAACACTTTAGCTGTTGTCGGTGATCCTCTCCTCTGGGGAGATCATGTGACCAGACTGAACTGCTCTGAGAATAGGTGTCTATAGGCACTTTTCTTCCACAAGGTCGTTAGAATGGGCATTAGATGGCGGGTGGGAGCAGTTTTAGGCTTAGTTAGATACAGTGTGGAAAATAAGTATTTGAACACCCTGCTATTTTGCAAGTTCTGCCACTTGGAAATCATGGAGGGGTCTGAAATTGTCATCGTAGGTGCATGTCCACTGTGAGAGACATAATCAAAAAAAGAAATCCAGAAATCACAATGTATGAATTGTTTAACTATTTATTTGTATGATACAGCTGCAAATAAGTATTTGAACACCTGAGAAAATCAATGTTAATATTTGGTACAGTAGCCTTTGTTTGCAATTACAGAGGTCAAACGTTTCTTGTAGTTTTTCACCAGGTTTGCACACACTGGAGGAGGGATTTTGGCCCACTCCTCCACACAGATCTTCTCTAGATCAGTCAGGTTTCTGGGCTGTCGCTGAGAAACACGGAGTTTGAGCTCCCTCCAAAGATTCTCTATTGGGTTTAGGTCTGGAGACTGGCTAGGCCACGCCAGAACCTTGATATGCTTCTTACAGAGCCACTCCTTGGTTATCCTGGCTGTGTGCTTCGGGTCATTGTCATGTTGGAAGACCCAGCCTCGACCCATCTTCAAAGCTCTAACTGAGGGAAGGAGGTTGTTGCCCAAAATCTCGCAATACATGGCCCGGTCATCCTCTCCTTAATACAGTGCAGTCGCCCTGTCCCATGTGCAGAAAAACACCCCCAAAGCATGATGCTACCACCCCCATGCTTCACAGTAGGGATGGTGTTCTTGGGATGGTACTCATCATTCTTCTTCCTCCAAACACGGTTAGTGGAATTATGACCAAAAAGTTCTATTTTGGTCTCATCTGACCACATGACTTTCTCCCATGACTCCTCTGGATCATCCAAATGGTCATTGGCAAACTTAAGACGGGCCTTGACATGTGCTGGTTTAAGCAGGGGAACCTTCCGTGCCATGCATGATTTCAAACCATGACGTCTTAGTGTATTACCAACAGTAACCTTGGAAACGGTGGTCCCAGCTCTTTTCAGGTCATTGACCAGCTCCTCCCGTGTAGTCCTGGGCTGATTTCTCACCTTACTTAGGATCATTGAGACCCCACGAGGTGAGATTTTGCATGGAGCCCCAGTCCGAGGGAGATTGACAGTCATGTTTAGCTTCTTCCATTTTCTAATGATTGCTCCAACAGTGGACCTTTTTTCACCAAGCTGCTTGGCAATTTCCCCGTAGCCCTTTCCAGCCTTGTGGAGGTGTACAATTTTGTCTCTAGTGTCTTTGGACATCTCTTTGGTCTTGGCCATGTTAGTAGTTGGATTCTTACTGATTGTATGGGGTGGACAGGTGTCTTTATGCAGCTAATGACCTCAAACAGGTGCATCTAATTTAGGATAATAAATGGAGTGGAGGTGGACATTTTAAAGGCAGACTAACAGGTCTTTGAGGGTCAGAATTCTAGCTGATAGACATGTGTTCAAATACTTCTTTGCAGCTGTATCATACAAATAAATAGTTAAAAATTCATAAATTGTGATTTCTGGACTTTTTTTTTTGATTATGTCTCTCACAGTGGACATGCACCTACGATGACAATTTCAGACCCCTCCATGATTTCCAAGTGGGAGAACTTGCAAAATAGCAGGGTGTTCAAATACTTATTTTCCGCACTGTATAGACTGAAATTCCACTCACTAAAATGAAATTTTACTTGAAATTTTAAAAACTGCTGACAGGCTGTCCAATGCTTCTCCCTGTCTGTCAGCTGTATACTGTGTATGTGCAGCTCGGTGGACATTTACGGTACTGCATGAGTGACTTCATCGCAGCCTGACTATTCAAAGATGAATGATCGGATGGCTTTGTCTGACAAGTACTGTAAGTGAAGTGACTGTGAGTACATTGAGTTATCACTCCTGTTCTCTGTATCCTCGGATTAATGGACACAGGAGTGATTGGTACCGATCGCTCACTATGTTAATTCAGCGAAGGAAGGGGCCAGTAAATGACATATTTACTGCCCCCTTCCCCCAGGCCGCTCTCCATCTTGAAACATTACCCTGTGTGCCTGCAGCAGCTACCGGCGGGTGAGGAAAGAAGGGAAGTGCTAACACTGTGAGGAAAAGTGGCACAAGGGGCAGGGGGGGGGCATGTACTGGAACCAATCCCCCTGCAGTGCAGACGGAGGGGGGGGGGAAGCTGCCAATGTTGCAGGGGGAGGCAGAAGAGGATCGGTGTCTGCAATAACAGGTGCCTGGGCCCCCCTTTAAACTGATGAGGCCCGGGCCCAGTACAGAAGGGCCGGTGAGTTGTCATATTCGGCTTCCTATAGCAGAATGCTACGGAAGTCACGTGGCGGCCAACTGCGCATGCGCAATGCGTTCCAACCGCAAATGCGATGCGTTCCAATGGATTTACGACAGTACTCACCAGTGAAACCTCAGTCGGCATCCAGGCTCATTCCTTAACATCTCCGTGGATTGGAGGATGTTACAAAAAGAGCCAGGAGGCCGAGCGAGCGGAGTGAGCCGTCCAAACGAAGCGAGGACGTGAGGCCGACTGGCCACTTTCCCCAAATTCCACGTCGCCCTGAATGCCGGGTTCACTGGTGTGTACTGTCGTAAATCTATTGGAACGCATCGCGCATGCACAGTTGGCCGCCACGTGACTTCCGTAGCACCGGCTGTACTGCCTGATCAGCGGCCCTGCTGATGGTGGGGCTGGGTCTGTGGATCTTAAAGTAGAACTAAAAGGAAAACCTTTTTTTTTATATATATTAGATGAGGGAGAATATAATTCCTTTCAGATTTTTTTTTTTGCCATCTGTGTCCCATTGGGGAGATTTCCCTTCACTTCCTGTCCCATAGCCAAATTGGAAGTGAGAGGAATCCAGTGTCCCCATTGGAAGATTTCCCCTATATTACTGTTCTGTGGACAACACAAAATTTCAGATTTCTTTTTACTTTCACTAAAGTGACACAGGCAGCCACTGTAACTTAGGGCGCAAGTTGTTTCTGAATACGGTACTCGCCTCTCTAAGTTACGGCGGCGTAGCGCATATGAGATGCGCCACGCTCGCCGAAAGAATCCCGGCCTCTATCTCTATCCGCTTTTTTTATTTCTTTCTCCTCTGATTTTTTCTCCCTTTCTTTCCATCTTTCTTTCTCCCGTTCGCCTTCTTTCTTTCTTTTCACCTTTTTTGTTTCTTCTTTTCTTTCTTTCTCCCTTTCTGTATTCCTTGTTTTCTTTCTTTCTTTCTTTTCCCCCTGTTTTCCTTATTTCTTTCTTTCTTTCCCCCTTTGTTTTTGTCTTTCTCCCTCGTTTTCTTGTTTTCTTTCTTTCTTCCTTGTTTTCTTTGATTTTCCCATGTTTTCTTTCTTTCTTTCTCCCTTTCTTTCTTTCTTTCTTTCTTTCTTTCTTTCTTTCTTTCTCCCTTTCTTTCTTTCTTCCTTGTTTTCTTTAAATTCTGCCCTGTTTTCTTTCTTTCTTTCTGCCTCTCTTTCTTTCTGCCCTTCTTTCTTTCTCCCTCGTTTTTTTGTTTTCTTTCTTTCTTTCTTTCTTTCTTTCTTTCTTTCTTTCTCCCTTGTTTTCTTTCTTTCTCCCCCTTTTCTTTCTTTCTTTCTTTCTTCCTTGTTTTCTTTCTCCCCTTTTTCTTTCTTTCTTTCTTTCTTTCTTTCTTTCTCCCCTTTTTCTTTCTTTCTATCTTTCTTTCTTTCTTTCTTGTTTTCTTACTTTCTTCCTTCCTTTCTTTCTTTCTTTTTTTCGTTCTTTCTTTCTTTCTCCCGTTCTCCTTCTTTCTTTCTCTCTTTCCACCTTTTTTGTTTCTTGTTTTCTTTCTTTCTCCCTTTCTGTATTCCTTGTTTTCTTTCTTTCTTTTTCCCCTGTTTTCCTTATTTATTTCCCCCTTTGTTTTTTTCTTTCTCGCTCGTTTTCTTCTTTTCTTTCTTTCTTCCTTGTTTTCTTTGATTTTCCCATGTTTTCTTTCTTACTTTCTTTATTTCTTTTTTCTTTCTTTCTCCCTTTCTTTCTCCCTTTCTTTCTTTCTTCCTTGTTTTCTTTAAATTCTGCCCTGTTTTCTTTCTTTCTTTCTGCCTCTCTTTCTTTCTCCCTCGTTTTTTTGTTTTCTTTCTTTCTCCCTTGTTTTCTTTCTTTCTCCCCCTTTTCTTTCTTTCTTTCTCCCTTGTTTTCTTTCTCCCCTTTTTCTTTCTTTCTTTCTTTCTTTCTCCCCTTTTTCTTTCTATCTTTCTTTCTTTCTTGTTTTCTTTCTTTCTCCCCCTGTTTTTTTTTCTTTCTTTCTTTCTTTCTTTCTTTCTTTCTTTCTTTCTTTCTTTCTTTCTTTCTTTCTTTCTTTCTTTCTTTCTTTCTTTCTTTCTTTCTTTCTTTCTCCCTTTCTTTCTTTCTTTCTTTCTTTCTTTCTCCCTTTCTTTCTTCCTTGTTTTCTTTGATTCTGCCCTGTTTTCTTTCTTTCTTCCTTGTTTTCTTCCTTCTTTCTTTCTTTCTTTCTTTCCCCCTTTGTTTTTTTCTTTCTTTCTTTCTCCCTTTCTTTCTTCCTTGTTTTCTTTGATTCTGCCCTGTTTTCTTTCTTTCTTCCTTGTTTTCTTCCTTCTTCCTTCTTTCTTTCTTTCTTTCTTTCCCCCTTTGTTTTTTTCTTTCTTCCTCTTTTTCTTGTTTTCTTTCTTTCTTCCTTGTTTTCTTTGATTTTCCCATGTTTTCTTTCTTTCTTTCTTTCTTGATTTCTTTCTTTCTCCCCCTTTTCTTTCTTTCTCCCCTTTTCATTTTTTTTATTTAAGCGGTGATTTTAATGATGCTTAAAAAAATAAATAAAAATTAAATGAAAAATTCCTTTAAATATTGTACCTGCTGGGTGTCTATGCCTGTGAAAACGTCTTTAAATAGCACAATCACCTGCCTGCCAGCAAATTAGGAAGAACTGATCTAGCTAAACTATACAGTGTATAAATATATGTACAACACCTGGGATGTATATATATCCTCTACACACTGTAACATTAACTGACTAGCCTGTCTGCCTGCTCTATCTAACTGCAAAAAATGACACTCTCTCTGTCTCTGTTCTCTCTAACCACCGCGGCAACACACTACATAAGGCCGACCTGCAGGCGGCCTTTTATAGTGTGGGGCGTGTACTAAACCCCCTGAGCCATAATTGGCCAAAGCCACCCTGGCTCTCTGTACTGACGGCGCTGTCATTGGCCAAGCATGCGGGTCATAGTGCATGCTTGCCCAATCATAAGTCAGCAATGGCGCAGTGAATTATGGGCCGTGGCGCGTCACTCGAATTTGGCTCGAACGACCCATTTTGTTCGTATTTCAACGAACGATCGAACATACGATGTTCGACTCGAATGCAAAGCTCATCCCTAATGCTGAGTTGTACAACTGCTATTGCTAATCCACGTTCATGCCTTTATCGTTGCCAATCGTTTAATCATTATTGAAACGTGCCTTTACTAATTCACTTGGTGTCTGTTTCCTGATACAGCATCATTATTGTGCAACCGGTGTTGCCTTTGGTGAGTTCTGTGACATTGCAAGCTTTGTTCACCTAACCTAGTGTGCTAGAGGGGCTGAAGTCATTGAGTAGGTCGAGGAAAAGAACAAAGGACCCATCCAGCAGCTCCTGCGGGGGGTAGCACCACTTTGTGTTTCCCCCGTAGTTTGTATCACATGCCTCATTCAAAGTCCCAACCCCACCCTTTTAATCACTACTCAGGGATGGAGATGCGCTTTCAGGAGTGAAATATATTGCCTCCACAAATCTACCACCAACAGTCAATCTATGTATTGTCATCCTTTGACTAGCAGACCCAAGGTTGATGTGGTCCGCACTTAGTCTGGTGGTATTTTTGGTTTGGTAGACATGTTTTGGTTCCACTCTTGTTTCTTTGTTTTGGTTTTTCCAGTGCTCTTCCTTGCTAGACAAACTGTAGGTAGGGGCGGGTTTAGGTTACCACCTGCCCCCTGCCTATTGATTAGCACACCTGTGCTCCTTACTAGGAGGCTTTAAAATCACAGCTAGGACTGCAATACACGGAGTGCCTTGACGATGGCATTGCAGCTTAAACAGGTATTTGCAAATGCATGTAACTAAACCTCTGTTTTTAATTGCATATAGTTAGACAGATCAATTTGGTTTAGTGCTTTTTTGTTTAGCAACCTAGAGCCTGGCCACTATGGAATCTTTCTTTTTTCATATTCCATATCTATATATTTAATCGCATATTGCGATAAAGCGCATCTCATTCAAAGTCCCAATCTTACATTTTTAGGACATATTACCTCTCGCCATACACTCCACACTCCTCTCCTGTACATATTACCCACCGCCATACACTTCGCTCTCCTCTCCTGTACATACTACCCACCTCCATACACTCCACACTCCTCTCCTGTACATATTACCCACCGCCATACACTTCGCTCTCCTCTCCTGTACATACTACCCACCTCCATACACTCCACACTCCTCTCCTGTACATATTACCCACCATCATACACTTCACACTCCTCTCCTGTACATACTACCCACCTCCATACACTCCATACTCCTCTCCTGTACATACCACCCACCACCATACACTTCACACTCCTCTCCTGTACATGCTACCCATCGCTATACACTTCGCACTCCTCTCATGTACATACTACCCATCGCTATACACTTCGCTCTCCTCTCCTGTACATACTACCCACCACCATACACTTCACACTCCTCTCCTGTACATACTACCCACCTCCATACACTCCACACTCCTCTCCTGTACATACTAACCATCGCTATACACTTCACACTCCTCTCCTGTACATACTACCCACCTCCATACACTCCACACTCCTCTCCTGTACATACTAACCATCGCTATACACTTCACACTCCTCTCCTGTACATACTACCCACCTCCATACACTCCATACTCCTCTCCTGTACATACTACCCACCACCATACACTTCACACTCCTCTCCTGTACATACTACCCACCTCCATACACTCCACACTCCTCTCCTGTACATACTAACCATCGCTATACACTTCACAATCCTCTCCTGTACATACTACCCACCTCCATACACTCCATACTCCTCTCCTGTACATACTACCCACCACCATACACTTCACACTCCTCTCCTGTACATACTACCCATCGCTATACACTTCGCACTCCTCTCCTGTACATATAGCCCTACCGCCATACACTTCGCACTCCCCTCCTGTATATATTACCCCACCATACACTTTGTACTCCTCTCCTGTACATACTACCCACCGTCATACACTTCGCACTCCTCTCCTGTACATATTACCCACCTCCATACACTCCACACTCCTCTCTTGTACATATTACCCCCGCCATACACGTCGCACTCCTCTCCTGTACATATTACCCCCCCATACACTTTGTACTCCTCTCCTGTACATACTACCCACCGTCATACACTTCGCACTCCTCTCCTGTACATACTACCTACTTACATACACTCCACACTTCTCTCTTCTACGTAGTACCCACAGCCATACACATCGCACTCCTCTCCTGCACATATTACCCAACGCCATACATTCTGCACTCCTCTCCTGTACATAATACTCACCGCCATACACTCTGCATTCCCTATTTAATGTTACAGTGAAACCTCAGATTGCGAGTAACACGGTTATCGAGCGCTTCACAATAACGAGCACTGTATTTTTGAAAATCCTAACTCAGTTTGCCAGTGTTGTCTCGCAAAACGAGCAGGATTCCGGCCAAAGCGGTGAGCAGTACCGCATTTGGCCTGATGTAGGGGGGGGGGCGCCGGAGCGGAGCTGAAATGCTCGGAATGACACCTGCAGTGGAAAAGGTAGACTGCACCTGCCTACTACAAGTGTGCATGAAACCTTACATTGATACTTGTCATCATATTGTCAGACCCTTTCAGACAGTTGGTGAAGCATTGACATGTACAGACCTCCCTTGAGCTGCGGTTGTAAATGATAGATGTTCCTGTAGCTCAAAGAATGGTGTCTTGGTGTCATTGAGTTTTTTTTAATGAAATGCCCAGTGTATGCAGTGAGCCCCCCTCTGCCTTGGGGTCCATGTGCACTCCACGTATTGCACACATTAGGGCTTAGTGAACCACATCAAAAACTGAGATGAGAAACCAAAGTCCTGAACCAGTAATCTGCTCCATGAATACAATTTGTAGCATAATTGTTCCTGTTGTGTTTTTTGTCCATTAAAACACATTTTCCAGCAGATACATTCCTATTGCGATGTATATACACAAGGTAGGTTAGGTAATGCATTAAAATTGTATAACTCAGCCGCTATAGAAGTGCAATTCAACCTCTTGTCGATAAAACATTATTTTCTATTATTCCCACAGTAGCACAACCATGTAGCAATTTTTTTTCCCCTTCATAACATACCCTCAGGGTTTTTCTCATAATGTCACCATAAAAAAACACAGAAAACCCACTACGGTGTTCCACGTTTTGTTTTACTAATGCTCCACAAGGACTTTTGATGACATAGGACAGGTGGGGATATGTGTACCGAACCATGCGCTGGAAATTACCCAGAATTCTGTGCCACTGGCATCTCCAACTTGTCCCATAGGAAATATAATTTATATATACCTTTTACATTCAATATATTAAATTCAATATGAATAAAAATTGCTTTTTTGTGTTGTGTGTTTTTCGAGTGTTTCTGTCATTTACAATCCCCAGCCATTGCTGGTGTTCAAATTTTTTTGGGGGCGCAAACAAACTGAAAAAAAAAAAAAAAAAAACATCAAGCCCAGGCACTGTGCCCATGAAACGCAGCCACTGTACTCATAATTGTCATCACTGTGCCATCAATCGCAGCTACTGTACCCATCAATTGCCGCCACTGTGCCCATCAATTGCCGCCACTGTGCCCATCAATTGCAACCACTGTGCCCCATCAATTGCCACCACTGTGCCCCATCAATTGCCACCACTGTGCCCCATCAATTGCTGCCAGTATATCCATCAATTGCTGCCAGTGTGCCCCATCAATTGCTGCCAGTGTACACCATCAATTGCCACCACTGTGCCCCATCAATTGCTGCCAGTGTGCCCCATCAATTGCTGCCAGTGTACACCATCAATTGCCACCACTGTGCCCCATCAATTGCTGCCAGTGAGCCCCATCAATTGCTGCCAGTGTACCCCATCAATTGCCGCCAGTGTGCCCAATAATTGCTGCCAGTGTGCCCTATCAATTGCCGCCAGTGTGCCCATCAATTGCTGCCAGTGTGCCCTATCAATTGCTGCCAGTGTGCCCACCAATTGCTGCCAGTGTGCTCCATCAATTGCCGCCAGTGTGTCCATCAATTGCCACCACTGTGCCCCATCAATTGCTGACAGTGTGCCCCATCAATTGCTGCCAGTTTGCCCCATCAATTGCCACCACTGTGCCCCATCAATTGCTGACAGTGTACCCCATCAATTTCAGCCAGTGTGCCCCATCAATTGCCGACAGTGTTCCCCATCAATTGCTGCCAGTGTGCCCCATCAATTGCCACCACTGTGCCCCATCAATTGCTGACAGTGTGCCCCATCAATTTCAGCCAGTGTGCCCCATCAATTGCCGACAGTGTTCCCCATCAATTTCAGCCAGTGTGCCCCATCAATTGTTGCCAGTGTGCCCCGTCAATTGCCACCAGGGTGCCCTATCAATTGCCGCTACTGTGCCAAATCAAATGCTGCCAGTGTGCCCGCCCCCCCGGCACTTACCTGTCTCAGCGCTGTCCTCCACGCTCCAAGTCCTCGATGTCTTCTCCCATCTCTGCTCCCTAAAAGGCATTCAATCACAGTGCCTGTCGCTTCAGCCAATCAGGTGACAGGTTAACCAGACCCGAGCACCTGATTGGCTGAGAGGCGGGTCAGTGTTACGGAAGCGATTTATTCACTTCCCTAACACAACACTGTGTAAACAGCGAACGCACAGCATTGCGACCACTGTTTACCAAATTAGATTCTTATTAGAGTAGACAGCTCTAATCAGGCGCTTCCAAAAACACCCCTGCCGCTGTAATTCAGATGCCCAGTGCCCAACAAGGGGCCAGACACCTGAATAGAAGGCGGCAGCGGCGACAGGTGCAGGAGAGAAGGGGCGGCGCTCCTGTGCCCTTTATGGACGCACCGCCACAGGTGGAGGCCATTGAAGTACAGTGACCTCATTGTCCAGTGGTGAGATGATTGGATCCTTGTGACATGGTGCATTATCCTGCTGGGAGGAGCCATCAGAAGATGGGGACACTCTAGTCATAAAGGGATGGACATGATCAACAACAAAACTCAGGTAGGCCATGGTGTATAAATGATGCTTGAATTAATACTAAGTGACCCAAAGTGTGCCAAGAAAATATCCCCCCCCCACCATTACATCACCACCACCAGCCTGATCCGGTGATACAAGGCAGGATGGATCCATGCTTTCATGTTGTTTACACCAAATTCTGACCCGACCATCTAAATGTCGCAGCTGAAAATTGAGACTCATCAGACCAGGCAACGTTTTTCCAATCTTCTATTTAGGAACTGGCCATACAGCCATCTAGTAGCCTTATTGCTGCCTGTAGGCTTGACTGGGACTATTCTCAGGTGCACAAACTGGGAACCCAACGTTAACCGGCTGAAAAGTTAGGACTAAAAACTGTCCCTTGACATATACTACACAGCAGTGGAGGTGCGTCCATAGAGGGCGCCAGAGTGCCGCCCCCTTTCGCTCGAGGGGGCGGGCACGACACTCCACACCAGGGAGAAAGCCTCGAATTACTGTGTGGAGTTACAGACAGAAGAGCAGGAAGTGAGGATTTCTCAGTATAAATGAAGACATTTAAAAGAAAAATGGAAGGATGAGGTAAGTGAAGGAGGACTGCACTAAGGTAAAGGAAGCTATTTAGGGAATATTTTTTTACCTTTACAACCCCTTTAACCACTTCACCCCCGGACCATATTGCTGCCCAAAGACCAGAGCACTTTTTGCGATTTGGCACTGTGTCGCCTTAACTGAGAATTGCGCGGTCGTGCGACGTGGCTCCCAAACAAAATTGGCGTCCTTTTTTTCCCACAAATAGAGCTTTCTTGTGGTGGTATTTGATCACCTCTCCGGTTTTTATTTTTTGCGCTATAAACAAAAATAGAGCGACAATTTTGAAAAAAAAAATATATTTTTTACTTTTTGCTATGATAAATATCCCCCAAAAATATATAAAAAAAAGGAAATATTTTTTTCCTCAGTTTAGGCCGATACGTATTCTTCTACATATTTTTCTAAAAAAAAAAAACGCAATAAGCGTTTATTGATTGGTTTGCCCAAAAGTTATAGCGTTTACAAAATAGGGGGTATTTTTATGGCATTTTTACTAATTTTTTTTTTTTTACTAGTAATGGCAGCGATCATTGATTTTTTTTCGGTACTGTAACATTATGGCGGACACTTCGGACACTTTTGACACATTTTTGGGACCATTGGCATTTTTATAGCGATCAATGCTATAAAAATGCATTGGATTACTATAAAAATGTCATTGACATTGAAGGGGTTAACACTAGGGGGCAGGGAAGGGGTTAAGTGTGTTCCTGGTGTGTTCTAACTGTATGGGGGCAGGTGCCCGGCGCGCACGTGATTTGGGGGCGAGCGACGGCACGCGCCCCTAGTTGCCTGCGAGAGAGCCAACGTAGAGCTACGTGCTCTCGCGCAGGGGAGCCAACCTGCCACTGTAAAACGACGGCGGCATGTCGGCAAGTAGTTAAATAAAATGTACCTTGGAATGAAGGCCTCCCACACACCTCCCAACTTTCTGAGATGGGAATGAGGGACACCTATCACTGAAAGTATGCAGGCATAGGACACACCCCTTGCCACGCCCCCTTAAAGGAGAATTGTACAAAAAACAAAATTGGTTAATCCCACAAGTGCTGTTTTTACCACTGCTATTGATTTATATTGGCTTTTGGAATTTTATACACATCTATATAGTTCAGACCAAAATGAGGAGGAATGAGGGACATAGGGACATTGCTCCAAATCATGGACAGTCCCTTCGAAATCAGGTTGGGAGGTATGCTTCCAGTGGTGAGCTGTCACCACTGACAAGGTTTCCATCTTCACCAGTTTCCCTTCCGGCTGTGTGAGTGGCCGGAATTGCGATGACAACACTCCCGCAAATGCGCGTGAGGGAGTGAGAAACGTATATAGCGCAGCACATGCGAACTAAATCACCTTAGTATCCTGTCCCTACTGTACATTTGCCCTCAAAAAAGTAGGGTTTTACGTTTTTTTCTGAAGGCCAGGTGATTCACCTCCAATGGGATGCTGGTTAGTAGAGCGTGGGAGCTGCCGTTTATAGCACAAGTCTCTGTAGGAGCGGGCCGGTTAGCCTTTCCTTCAGAGCGCATGATCCGGTGACATGTACAGTAAATATCTAGTAAACGGTGCAGGTTTAGGAGACATTTACAGTACCTATAGGTAAGCCTTATTATATGTAGCACCAGTGGCAGCTCACAGCTGGTGCTCAAATTTTTTTTTTGGGGGGGGGCAAACGAAAGAAAAAAAAAAATCAATTGCAGCCTCACTGTGCCCATCAAATGCAGCCACTGTGCCCATCAATTGTCACCACTGTGCCATGCTATCAAACGCAGCCACTGTGCCATTAATTGTCACCACTGTGCCATGGTATCAAATGCAGCCACTGTGCCATGCCATCAAACGCAGCCACTGTGCCATCAATTGTCACCATTGTGCCATGGTATCAAATGCAGCCACTGTGCCATGCCATCAAACGCAGCCACTGTGCCATCAATTGTCACCATTGTGCCATGCCATCAAACGCAGCCACTGTGCCATCAATTGTCACCATTGTGCCATGCCATCAAACGCAGCCACTGTGCCATCAATTGTCACCAATGTGCCATGCCATCAAACACAGCCACTGTGCCATCAATTGTCACCACTGTGCCATGCCATCAAACACAGCCACTGTGCCATCAATTGTCACCAATGTGCCATGCCATCAAATGCAGCCACTGTGCCATGCCATCAAACGCAACCACTGTGCCCATCAACTGTCGCCACTGTGCCCTTTAATTGTCACCACTGTGCCAATTGATGCCACTGTGCCCTTTAATTGTCGCCACTGTGCCCATTGTCGCCACTGTGCCCAGTGATGCCACTGTGCCCATTGTCGCCCCTGTGCCCATTGCCGCCACTGTGCCCATTGTCGCTGCTCCCCCTGCCCAGCACTTACCTTTCTGGGGGTCAGCCATCCTCCTTCCACGTCCCTGGATGTCTTCTCCCGCCCTCGATGACGCTTCAGCCAATCAGGATACCGGTAATCAGAACCAGTGAACCTGATTGGCTGAGACGCCTGTCAGTCTTATCCAAGGAACGCACCCCCCGTACGTCCCTTAGATACGTTTCCGAAAGCCGACTACAGCCTGAGGGCCGCTGGCTCTGATAGGCACTTCCACACAGCCATCCAGCTGCTGTTATTCAAGTGGCTGGCGCTCGCCATCCGGCCATCTGAATAGTCGGCGGCAGCGACAACAATAACATAGATTCATGCAATGCATGAATCTATGTTATTGTAATCAGTGGCGGTGCGAGAGCCAGAGGGGGCGGCGCTCCAGTGCCCTCTATAGACGCACCGCCACTGACACTAAGGTAAAGGAAGCTATTTAAGAAAAATACAAGTACCATTACAACCCCTTTAATGTGCTAGTACGCGATGTGTACTAGCACATTATGGCTGTACCTTGCATCTTCCATAAATAAATAAAAAACACAGCTGTTTTTTACTGCTTTAAGATCCTTGATAAATAATATCTGCTTTCTACAAAATCCTTAGCTTATGTAAGCTTTGAAGACACTCCTAAAAGTTCTAAAAAAAAAGAGGCTTGGCTGGACAGGCATTTATATATCCCGACACTTGATGGATAAAGATAGAAGAATCTTATCAGAAATGCCATCTCTTTATTGTCCACAATAAGCAGGAGATGACTCAGATAAACACACACTTTGCTTAAGCAATCACCCGTTTGATCGCTTCTCCTCTATACCGGCGCCGACCACATTTTTGTTTCCTTTTATTTATCTCTTTAACCCATTTGTTGCTGTGGAGGAGATTTTACCAAAACTGGTGCGTGCAAAATTTGGTGCTGCTCCGCATAGAAACAGATGAGCACCCAGGTTTTATTGTGAAAACTTAAAGGGGATGTAAAGGTACAATTTTTCCCCCCTTTACCGTAGTGCAGTCCTCCTTCCCTTACCTCATCCTTCCATTTTGCTTTTAAATGTCCTTATTTCTTCTGAGAAATCCTCACTTCCTGTTCTTCTGTCTGTAACTACACACCGTAATGCAAGGCTTTCTCCCTGGTGTGGAGTGTTGTGCTCGCCCCCTACCTTGGACTACAGCAGAGTCAAGACGCTAACTATGTTGCAGATAGAGAAAGCATCTGTGTGTTAGTGGCTGTCCTGACTCTCCTGTTGTCCAAGGGAGGGGGCGAGCACGACATTCCACACCAGGGAGAAAGCCTTGCATTACTGTGTGGAGTTACAGACAGAAGAACAGGAAGTGAGGATTTCTCAGACACCATTCTGTCAAGGGAGTAGAGAGAGATCTGCTGTTCCTATTGATCAGGAACAGTGATCTCTAACCTCCTCCAGTCAGTACACACCCCCCACAGTTAGAAAACACCTCCCTAGGGAACACTTAACCCTTTGATCGACCCCTAGTGTTAACCCCTTCCCTGCCAGTGTCATGTAGGACTGTCTTTATTTACTGTTGCTAGGTAAATGCAGTTCAGTTCTGTTAATTACTGTTATTCAGAATACTGCAGGTGTTTAACCATATCTCTCAGAGTAAGTTTATTGCCTTATTGATTGTTTGTATAAGTGCACGTGCTAATTCGTAGTGTTGAGCGGAATACGCCATATTCGATTTCGCGATATTGCGCGAATATATAGAAGAATATTCGCGAATATTCGCTAATATCGAATATTCGTGATATTTAATCCAAAAAAAATTTCGCGAAATTTCGCTAATGCGAAAATGATTGCGAAATTCTCATAAACGGAGATCATTTCCTGTATTACTAAACTAATATGCACTAAACACTAACTCTACACTAACTCTACTTAAAAGAAAGGAGAATAAGGGGGCAAAAAAAGGGCGGAGAAGATAATCGCGCAATATTGCGCGATTATCTTCTCCGCCCTTCTTTTGCATCAGAGCCAATCAGAATAACTCGAATATTCGGCAAAAGGAATATCGCGCAATATTCCTTTTGCCGAATATTCGAGTTATTCTGATTGGCTCTGATGCAAAAGAAGGGCGGAGAAGATAATCGCGCAATATTCCGTTTGTCGAATATTCAAGTTATTCTGATTGGCTCTGATGCAAAAGAAGGGGCAGGTAGCTGATGCGATTCTTTTATGTTGCCGAAAATTCGCAATGCGAATTTTCGGCAACATAAAAGAATCGCATCAGCTACTCGGCCCAGGGTCTCTAATCATACCAGCAATGCTTTTAGACGTCGATGGAGATCACTAGGATGTGATCTGTTTTAAAAATAAATTTGAAAAAATACGAATATTCGCCATAGCGAATATTCACCGCAATATTCGAGTTATTCGCGAATACTCGAATATGCAATATTCGTAGCGAATATTCAAAATGCGAATATTCGTGAGCAACACTACTAATTCCCTCTTCTTATGGGCTATTCTTGTCCTAATTAATTCCTCGAAAAACACCTCAAGGTATGTCAATAGGTGCTGGGTGAGTGTGGTGTGCCATCTTCGGGTGTGCAGAGAAATCACAAAACAATTCAGCAGGTCCTTTTTATATATATGCAGGGCCGCCATCAGGAATTATGGGGCCCCTTACACAGCCCTTTAATAATAAAAAAAAAAAACTATGGGCCCTTTAATAAAAAAAATATATATAATTTTTTTTTTAAATAAAAAAATAAAAAAAGGGGGGTTGCCACCCGGGGCCATGGGGACCTCTGGGCCCTTTAATACAAAAAAAAACATATAAAATAAATAATATAAACATTTATATAAATAACAAAGGGGGTTGCCACATGGGGCCCTGGGGACCTCTGGGCCCTTTAATATATATATATATATATATATATATATATATATATATATGTGTGTTTATATATATATATATATATATATATATATATGTGTGTATACATATATATATATATATATATATATATAAATAAAAAGAAAAAAAAAGAAAGAAAAAAATATATTAAAAAAATGTACATTTTTATTTTTTTTTAAAAAGGGGGGTTGTCATCCGGGGCCCTGGGGACCTCTTGGGCCCTTCAATAAAAAAAAATATATAAAAAAAATATTTTTTTATAAAAAATAAATTAAAAAAAGGGGTGTTGCCACCCGGGTCCCTGGGGACCTCCAGACCCCTTAGGAAAAAAAATTGGGTTGCCATCCACCCCCCTGGGAACCTCCGGGCCCTTTACAGGGTTACTGCCTGTACCCCCCTGATCGCGGCCCTGTATATACTGTATGTATATATCATTCTAATTGTGTATTCAATATAGCTAAAAAAAAACATTGGTTTATCTGAAAATTACTCATTAGTTCTAGAATTGTATGCTCTCCCTTTACCATCTTACTGACAGGGAAGTACCATACATGATCAACTGGTAAAGTCTGACCAATATCGGTCGCAGACTCCATCAGCTACATTTATAGGTCCACACAATAAGGGTTCTTATCATTGTTTTACCACTTACGGACCCCCCGCCGTCGTTATACATCACTACTTTGAAGAGAAATACCCTTGGTACGGTAGGAGCTAGCTACCATAACCCAGGTATTCTCTTCAAGAGCGGGCGGTTCGCTTTCAGATAAAAGTGGTCTCTGCGGCGGATTCGCTGCAAGATCACTTTTATCGGCGACAGGAGAGGGCTTACCTTTTCGACGCTCTCTGGTGACCTCCACCACTTACCATAGCCATCGCCAGCGGCGGAGGCGATTGGGTCCTGTCCCATGGGCTGACATGGAGACAAGTAGGGGGAAGATGGTCCCCACCCGTTTCCAAAACATTGCAGGGCGGAAGGACATTTTTTTTTATTGCATTTTAGTGTAAATATGAGATCTGAGAGCTTTTTGACCCCAGATCTCATATTTAAGAGGACCTGTCATGCTTTTTTCTATTACAAGGGATGCTTACATTCCTTGTAATAGGAATAAATGTGACCCAAAATGTTTCTTTTAAAAAAACAGTGTCAATTTTTTTTTTTTAAGTAAAATAAATAGGAAAACATATTTTTTTTTAAAGTGCCCTGTCCCGATGGGCTTGTGCGCAGAAGCAAACGCATATCTGAGTAGCGCCTGAATATGAAAACTGTGATCAAACCACACATGTGAGGTATTGCCGCAATCGTTAGAGAGAGAGCAATAATTCTAGCCCTAGACCTCCTCTGTAACTCAAAACCTGCAACCTGTAGAATTTTTCAAACGTCGCCTATGGAGATTTTTAAGGGTAAATGTTTGGTGCCATTCCACGAGCTGGTGCAATTTTGAAGCGTGACATGTTGGGTATCAATTTACTCTGCGTAACATTATCTTTCACAAAATAAAAAAATTGGACTAACTTTACCCTTGTCTTATTTTTTTATTAAAAAAAAAGTGTTTTTTTTTTTTCAAAAAAAAGTGCGCTTGTAAGACTGCTGTGCAAATACTGTAATGAAACGTCCCACACTCCGATTAAGTGCTTCCATCATATACCGCTTCCTATCAGTCTGGATATAGATATCAGATATTCCAGCTGCCCCCACCACACAACGAGACGAGACTTGTTTGTGTGCTGAACATGGAGTGTTTAATAGAACCAAGGATACAACCTTATATACAGTTAGAGGAGGTAACCAGAAGCTAATTAACTAATCATTTACCCAGACGAGGTGACTCTGACATATGACCGGTCAGAGTAGACGTCCCGTCTCCGCTCACCTGCTATATAATATACATTAACATAAGTGTAAACACAGGACATCTTCACACAATCGCAGGGGCAATTAGCACAGAGAACAGACAGATGGCTGGAGGCGATGGCATTAGCATTAGGGTTGAGCGAACCCGAACTGTAAAACTTTGTTTTTTTTGGACCCAAACCCGAACCCGAATAATTTGCTGAAAGTTCGGGTTCGGAGTTCGGCTATGTAACGGCGCGCTGCACGGCAGCCAATCGCCATTTGTTTTACTTGTGTGACCTAGAAGCCATCACAGCCATGCCTACCAATGGCATGGCTGTAATTGGCCAGTGCAGCATGTGACCGAGCATGTGACCCAGCCTCTATATAAGCTAGAGGCACACAGCACAGCTCTTCAGTCTGCTTTTGCTAGGGTAGGGAAAGGCTGCTTCTGCTCTCACGGACAGATGTAGATAGGATTGTGCTTACAATACTTAGTGATCTACATAGCATTAGCTACTGTAGGGAAAGGTTCCTGATGTTCTTATAGGGGAGAATTGCAGCTGCACTGAATATTTTCCTGTCAGATAATCTGCATTAGATAATTTAGGGTGAAGGTTCCTGATGTTCTTATAGGCAAAGAAATATAAAGGAGTCAGTCCTACTTCACAAACCTAATTGCAGCTGCATTGCATATGTTCCTGTCAGATACTCTGGGCCAGATTCTCTAATAAATTCGCCGGCGTAGCGTAAGCCATTTACACTACGCCGCCGCATCGTACTAGAGCAAGTGCCGTATTCCCTAAGCATTTGCTCCGTCGTTTGCGTTGGCGTAGCGAAAATGGCCCAGCGTAAGCCCGCGTAATTCAAATGAGGCGGCTTGTATTTAAATGAAGC
The DNA here is from genome assembly GCA_029574335.1 of Rana kukunoris. NCBI lineage: Eukaryota > Metazoa > Chordata > Amphibia > Anura > Ranidae > Rana > Rana kukunoris. Next base: position 37,669,149 of record CM056049.1, on the reverse strand, counting down.
GTGCCCCCGCGTCGAACGAACTGCGCATGCGCCGGCCGGGGAAAAAGCCCAGTGCGCATGCTCCAAAGGACGTCACATTTTCTCAATGTAAACGACGTAATCGCAGCGTACGCCAGCCCCATTGAGAATCGACGTACGCAAACGACGTAAACGACGCACAACACGACGCGGTACCGAGGCCATACTTAACATGGCAGCCGACGGCACCCGACGGTACTTCGTAAGGTTACTCCACATCGAAGCTGGGGTAAACTTACGCAAACGAAAACGACGTACGCGACGACGGGGCAGCGTAAAAGCGATTGAGAATCGGCGTACTACCTCATTTGCATATGCAAATGCGAAAACAACGTAAAGGCCACCTAGTGGCCGGAGTTGTCATTACAACTACGATCCGCAAGCGTAATGGCTTTACACTTGTCGGATGTAGAAGCGTATCTATGCAAAAGTGATGCTAAGCATCACGCGCATAGATACGAGACAAAAAAAAAACGGCGATACGACGGGGTATCTGAGATACTCCGTCGTAACGCCGCTGAGAATCTGGCCCTCTGTCTCTGCATTAGATAATTTAGGGTGAAGGTTCCTGATGTTCTTATAGGCAGAGAAATATATAGGAGTCAGTCCTACTTCACAAATCTAATAGTGTCCCATCATTGGTATCATTGGCAGGAATAGTGTCCCATCATTTGTGTCAGTGGGAGAAATAGTGCCCCATCATTGGTATCATTGGGAGGAATAGTGTCCCATCATTTGTGTCAGTGGAAGAAATAGTGCCCTATCATTGGTATCATTGGGAGGAATAGTGTCCCATCATTTGTGTCAGTGGGAGAAATAGTGCCCTATCATTGGTATCATTGGGAGGAATAGTGTCCCATCATTTGTGTCAGTGGGAGAAATGGTGTCCCATCATTGGTATCATTGGAAGGAATAGTGCCCCATCATTTGTGTCAGTGGGAGAAATAGTGCCCCATCATTGGTATCAGTGGGAGGAATAGTGTCCCATCATTGGGGAAGGTTCCTGCTTGTCCTATTTTTTTTAATGTATTTTATGTTATTTTAAGTTATTTCCCTATCCACATTTGATTGCAGAGTACTTGCCATGCTCTTACCAACATTTTGCTGCCGTTTGCAGCCCTCTAGCCCTTTCCCTTAGTTTTTTAGAGACATTTTAGTAGTCAAAAGTCCGGGTCCCCATTGACTTCAATGGGGTTCGGGTAAGGGGTCAAGTTCGGGTCATGTTCGGGTCCAAAAACCCAGACTTTTTTCGGAAGTTCGGCCGAACCCGAACATCCAGGTGTCCGCTCAACTCTAATTAGCATCTAACAATATGAATGAGTCACTCTTACAATTAACCCATTAAGTTTATAATTAACAACTAGTTCTCTACGACATCCTGGAATATATTGTGGATAATAATTACATAATAATCCTATCTCAGGTAGTCCAAGATATCATTCCTCAGTCATTCTATGCCCCTAAGGGTCCTTTCACACGGACCAGATCCGCTCCGTGTGTGTCTGTCTGCTCAGCGGGGATCGTCCGTAAATCCCCGCTGAGCTATCGGCGGACAGGGCGGTCCCCGCACACTGTGCAGAGACCGCCCTGTCTTTCCTCCTCTCTCCCCAATGGGGAATCGAATGAATACGGACCATGTGTCCATATTCATCCGATCCGATCCGCCAGATGGAAGAAAACCAGAGCTTTGCGAACACGGATCTTTGCGGACGTTAGCGGATGTATCATCCGCTAACGTACGCGATCCCATAGGGATGCATTACAAGTCCGTAAACGGACTTGTAAAAAACGTGCGTGTGAAAGGGGCCTAATGGACATAGGATGATTTTAGTCATAAGAGGGTCCGAGTATGTCACAAATACGGTGTGACAAAAAGTATTGCAACGACTGCCATTTTATTCTCTAGGGTGTTAGAAAAAAATGTATAATGTTTGGGGCTCTAAGTAATTTTCTAGCAAAAAAATTATTTTAACTCGTAAACACCAAATCTCAGAAAGAGGCTCGGTCCTTAAGGGGTTGAACTGCATTCATTGTACCAATATGATAAAGGGAAAATCTTTTTCCCATCCGCATAAAAGTTACACTATAGCGATAAAAGATCATCACACATGTCAATCTTCTTACGTGGTTTATATTATTAAGTGCCCATGCGGGTTATTATATGTGAGTGATTGTGGTGACCCCGCCCCATGCTTATATAAGTCGTTGCGCACTGCCCACACAGCATTACATTGGGAGAGAGCATTGTGTCAACATCGGAAGAAGAGAAGAGGAAAGAATACTGGGCAAGAGCAAGCAAAAGAGCACAATAACACGGCAGAAGATACCGGACAGCGGGAGAGGAATCGGAAAGCGCAGAGAAGAGGCCGGAGAAGGCGGAGGAGACCCCTGGAGCTGCCTAATAAAATTTTAAAAAGTGTTTTTTATTTTTTTATTGACACTTTTTTTCACTAGGTGAATGGTTAGGGGTACAATGTACCGCCATACTCATTCACATAGGGTGGGGGGCCAGGATCTGGGGCCCCCTTATTAAAGGGGTCTCCCAGATTCTGATAAGCCCCCCGCCCACAGACCCCTACAACCAATGTCCAGGGTTGTCGGGAAGAGGCCCTTGTCCTCATCAGCATGGGGACAAGGTGTTTGGGGTGGGGGTAAAGGGCCCCCCTGCCCCAAAGCACCCTTCCCCCATGTTGAGGGCATGCAGCCTGGTATAGTTCAGGGGGGGTGCTCGCCCCTCCCCCATTTCCTTACTGGCTGGGCTGTGTGCTTATATAAGGGTCTGGTATGGATTGTTGGGGGGGGCCCCCATGCCATTCTTTTGGCATAAGGGGTTCCCCTGAAAAAATAAATCAGACCGAAGGGCCTGGCATGCTTTTAGAGGGGGAACCCATGCCATTTTTTTTAATATGCTGTGGAGTTCCCCCTCAAGATTATCAGGGCACAAGTCGCATATCAAAGTTGGATCAGGCAAGACGGCGATCCGACTTCAATGATATTCAATGGGCTGAAGTAGGATTAAAGTTGGACCAATATAGTACAGGGAGCATTTCCAAAGTCGGACCGACTTGTGTTGGACCAGTTAAGACAGCTCTCATTGATATTTACACGTCATGCGACATGAGCTCCCAATGTCGGAGCGTTTGTCGTAATAGTGTGAACCCGGCCTTTATCTGAACAACCCAGGAAAACTTCAGCTGTATTTGGCAATCAGTGGCAACCCTCTTGCAGTTTCTCAGCATCTGTGGAAATGAAGGGTGTGAGCAGCTGACGTATACGAAACATCATGTCAGCCAAAAATAGGACCATAAAACTCCATAAAAATGTGTGTGAGAGTGGAAAAATTAAACATGTGGTTTATCACAAGAGATCAGAATTTGCAGATTTATTGAGCTGATAATATTGATAAGCAATACAGATAACAGGAGACCTTTGGTAGAAGGCATTTTATACGTTCCATCTATAAATTCTTGTCTGTGTATTATTGTAGAGGGGCAGCCTTTGTGTACTATGGACGAGTGGTTCTCAACCTCATTGAGACCAGGGCCTGATAAACTCTTCCAAAACCTTCCATGCCCTAACAGTAAAACAAACAAAAAAAAAAGTTGCAAAATGTATGAGATAAAATAAAAAATTCTTAGGTAGCCTCGCCGGTTACACATTTTACAGCTAAGATTCTTATTATACTCTTTCAAGTTTTCTATGATCAAACTGTATTATGTTAATATTATTGTGATAACCTGTGCGGACCAGTTATTGATTTCATTTCTTTGATTTTATATTTGTAACTGTTTTTTTATGGCATCTTTATAAATCAAATACCTTTAGTCAGGGCTTTTTTTCTTAGAGAATAGGTGCAGGAACTCCCTCCTAAGTTCTGAGTAATCTCTTGTGTCCATCCCCTACTCACCTCAAAGCACCATTCATTAGTTTCAGCCCCTACCCACCTACGAGCACCATTCTTTGGTTCCACCCCCTCCCCACCTCCGAGCACCATTGATTGGTTTCACCCCCTACCCACCTCCAAGCACTATTCCTTGGTTCCACCCCCTCCCCACCTCCAAGCACCATTGATTTCACCCAATACCCACCTCTGAGCATCATTCCTTGGTTCCACTCCTTACCCACCTCTGAGCACCGTTCCTTGGTTCCACCCCCTACCCACCCCTGAACACCATTGCATAGATTCAGAGCTCAAGGTGCCAGAACTGCGTTCCCCCGCGTTCCTGCTGAAAAAAGCCCTGCCTTTAGTTTTTTTTTACTATATTTACTGTGTGCCTTTAAAGTCCAAAACTACTTTCGCCAGATTCAGATAGAGCAGCGTAATTTTATGCGGGCGTGTGAAGGACTTTTTATGCAATTGCCTATATACTTCAGTGTAATTCTCTCCCTGCTATTTTTAATGTCTGTGTGTTATGGGGTCTGCCTCTAGCCCTGGATAATTGGATTACTTTCCCCTTTGTAGAGGCATCTGTAAAACCTGTTTAAACCAGATTGCCATGCTACCAGTAAGGGACAATGACCTTTCAATGCTAAGTGGCTTGTGAAATACCTTTCCATTGTGTGATAACCCTATTTAAAGCCTTTCTATTATCAGGTGTAAATGACTTCTGCCCTGTCTCTGGTCTCCAGACAGTTCCATTGTTCTGTGGCTGGCTATTGTGTACATTGATTGACCCCCTGGGGCTTTTGTCTGAATACACATCACAGGCTTCTATCCACACATATTCAGGCTATTCAAGCTTTGGGACCAATCTCTGCTGAGACATTTTCAAGTCCTCATTTGCATGGTTTAAGAGGACCTGAGTGCAGACTGCATACTTTACAATGGACCAATAGGAAAGCGGTTGTTGGGGGCGGGATGTTCCAAATTCTGTATAAAAGTGTGATGTGTACTTTCAATAAAGTGTGTCCTGTTACATTCAGCATTAAGCCTTGGCTCATGTATGGATTATTCGGCGATTCCAGGGATATTCCTACTCATGGAATATTGGGCGATTTCTTTTATGTGAGAAGAAGGGAAGGCTTGACGGGGATATGTTCGACTACCGTCACAACTGGTTGGCAGCAGCGGGATTTTCCCTTCTATTTTCCTTTACACCAGGATTCCAAGCAGACACTGGGGACAGTGAATGGAAGATTGGTACACCCGGCTTAAAAGAAATACACGGAAAGGACTACTGGAAGTTCGTGGAAGGATTGCTAGCAACAAAACCGAGCGTGTCATCATAGCAGAATTAATGGAGCTAGACCAGGAGAACTCGGTTGCAGCAAGGCCTGAAGTACAAGAGATGGAGACACCAGTGATTCAGGAGGAGGAATCACCAGCCAACAAGCTAATAAGAGAGAAATTAGCATGGTTCGGTCCGAACCCAACGGCGGATGTGGTGCTGAAAGTGATGACCCTGTTAGCGGAGGAGACTAAACAAATAAGAGACGCAGAGCTACAGTTAAAACTGGCAGCAGTCCAACAAGCAGCCGCACATTCTCCAACCAGTGAGTACAGCACAGCAGACACAAGGAAGATTCCGTTTAGCGCTTTTAAAGCTTTTGATGAGAAAGAACGAGAGCGGCAACATGAGCTGAGAATTGCAGAAATACGACGATCGGTGACAACGCCTAAACAAGCAGCACCAAATGAAAGACGAGGAGAGGTGCAGATACCAGTAACCATGGAAGAGGAATTCAGAAGAAGGATACAAGAGATGCGGATACAGCATACAGGACCAGAATCAGCGGAGGTCCTGCTGGGATGGGCGGATGTGATTCGGTGCCAACTCTGGAAGGAATCGCTAGCTCTGGAGCAGCAACACCAAGGAGAGGTCCTGCCCTACATCTATGCAAGGTACTGGCCGCAGTATGACGTATGAATGCCGTTGTTGGGGGAACAACCGAAGCAGGAGTGGATAGCAGAATTAAGCAGGCTGATCCGGGCAGAGATGCAGCTGGATGAGAGCTACAGAGCCCTCCGGTGGTATGTAGCCCAAGAGTGCCCGTGGTCAGCGGATGACAGCCCCACAGAAGGCTATGACTATGATGGCCTGGGATTTTTGTATTGGAGGATGTCCAGTGATCCCGACTTTGGGGATGATCGGGAGTGGCGCTTGGAGGACATAATGGAGCACAAAGAGAAAAAGTTGAATATCTCAGAAGCGCACTGGCTACAGGAAGATTTGGAATTTCTGGCTGCTCGGGAATGGGACCTGGAGATCGCCTACAAACAGCTGCTAGACTCTGCTCAGTGCCAGGGCCGGGCTCCCTTTGCCTGGGACTATCAGGAAATACCAGTGGACAATGCTGAAATCCTGGCTGAAGAATCGTCCATGTGGCAGGGTAACAGTGTGCTTTTCCAACCTGCCCCTGCAGCTATGGACCAGGAGGTTATATGGCGGATGCAGCAAGTGCCGACTGACCTTGATAATCCCATTTCTGCAGGGGACAATCTTGAATGGAGGAATGTGCCTGTCCAGCAGTATGCCAGTGAATCGGCAGTGGAAAATCTAGAGATTGCCATTCCCAAAGCTGAAGTTCTGACCGTAGGGCCGAGCTCTGCTAACCTCTGCCCAGCACCGGGACCAACTGTGGAGTTACAAGGAACTTCCCCAGCTGAAGCGCTGGTCACCGGACAGAGGGTTCAAGACCTCTGCCCCACCCTTGTGGCAGTTTCGGAGGCTCAGGGTGAGAAGATGGCGATCACTCCCCAGCCACAGATTACAGAATGTATGGACTGTTCAGAGGATGTTATGGATTATGCACCCCCAGCAGAAGTGCTGGCAACAGGGCAGAGTGCCAGCCATCTCTACCCAGCACCGGGACCAACTGTGGAGTTCCAGGGAGCCGGGGCGGTTGGCCCCCCTCCCCAGCAACCAGCTGAGGTGGTAAAGCTCTTACTCCCAGCGGAATCACTGGCAGCAGGACAGGATGCTACTGGCGGCTGCACCCCACAACAGCTTGAGCGGATATCAGTGGATGGGACTTCAGTCTCCACTGGTATACCCCATAAATGGTGGCCAGTTGGCCCAGATCCCCAACAGCATGATGGAATGAGCCCAGCCACCCTGTCATCTCTCCAGCGGCTGAAAGGACTCCAGGGAGAAGGGCTAGTCCAGGCCTCTCCCCAGGGGCAGACATGTTCCCTGAGAGAGGCAGAGGATGGCGGGGTGAGTAATGCTCGGTTTGGAGCAAGTGATTTGGGGTACGGTATGGATACCGGCATTGGGGGACTGGAACTACTGACTAAATTCAGAGACAACCCATCTGGTGTCTCCTACTGGGTTAGTCCCCTGCCAAAAGGGGGGATGTGTGACAGGCCTAGCCGGGACAGGGGCTTTTGGAGAGGACTGAATGCGAGCCTCTTGCCGTCCGATTATGGGCCAGGGCCTCAAACCAGGAAGGCGGATGGGTTATCCTGGCAGACAGTCCTGGAAAAGACTGCTCTGGTTAATGCTCCGGTGTTGATTACCCCAGATCCTAACAAAAGATTTATTGTTCACACAGACGCTTCAATGTTTGGACTGGGGGCAGTACTAAGCCAGATCGGGGAGGATGGAGGAGAGCACCCGGTGGCATACCTGAGTCGTAAGCTGTTGCCAAGGGAGGTCAGTTACGCCACCATTGAAAAAGAGTATTTGGCCTTGATATGGGCCCTCAAAAAGCTCACACCTTACCTTTATGGCTGGGCTTCCACTCTCATCACCGATCACAACCCCTTGGTGTGGCTTAACCGGGTTTCAGGGGACACCCCCCGTTTGCTACGCTGGAGCTTGGCCTTACAGCCCTATGACTTTACGATTCATTACCGCCCAGGCAAGCAAAACGGGAATGCCGATGGATTGTCACGCCAAATGGAGTTAACCTCGGACTAAAAGCTCTGAACCCGTCAACCCTACTGGACCAGGAAAGGTCCAACCGAGTTGCCGGAGCAGGGAGAAAAGGGGGGGCCATTGTGAAGGACTTTTTATGCAATTGCCTATATACTTCAGTGTAATTCTCTCCCTGCTATTTTTAATGTCTGTGTGTTATGGGGTCTGCCTCTAGCCCTGGATAATTGGATTACTTTCCCCTTTGTAGAGGCATCTGTAAAACCTGTTTAAACCAGATTGCCATGCTACCAGTAAGGGACAATGACCTTTCAATGCTAAGTGGCTTGTGAAATACCTTTCCATTGTGTGATAACCCTATTTAAAGCCTTTCTATTATCAGGTGTAAATGACTTCTGCCCTGTCTCTGGTCTCCAGACAGTTCCATTGTTCTGTGGCTGGCTATTGTGTACATTGATTGACCCCCTGGGGCTTTTGTCTGAATACACATCACAGGCTTCTATCCACACATATTCAGGCTATTCAAGCTTTGGGACCAATCTCTGCTGAGACATTTTCAAGTCCTCATTTGCATGGTTTAAGAGGACCTGAGTGCAGACTGCATACTTTACAATGGACCAATAGGAAAGCGGTTGTTGGGGGCGGGATGTTCCAAATTCTGTATAAAAGTGTGCTGTGTACTTTCAATAAAGTGTGTCCTGTTACATTCAGCATTAAGCCTTGGCTCATGTATGGATTATTCGGCGATTCCAGGGATATTCCTACTCATGGAATATTGGGCGATTTCTTTTATGTGAGAAGAAGGGAAGGCTTGACGGGGATATGTTCGACTACCGTCACAGGGCGTAACGTATCTCAGATACGCTGCCATAAATTAGAGAGGCAAGTTCTGTATTCACAAAGCTAATTTACGCGGCGTAGCGTAAATGGGCCGGCGTAAGCCTGCCGAATTCAAATGTGTTTGATGTGGGCGTGTTTTATTTAAATTAAGTGTGACCCCCACATAAATTACATTTTTAACTAACGGCGCATGCGCCGTCCGTGGACGTATCCCAGTGCGCTTGCTCCAAATGATGCCGCTAAGACTCATTGGTTTCGATGTGAACGCAATTTATGTTCAGCCCCATTCACGGACGAGTTACGCAAACGATGTAAAATTGAAAAAATTTTACGCGGTCCCGACGCTCATACTTAACATTGGCTGCGCCATCTTTTTGTTGGAATATCTTTACGCCTGAAAAAGCCTTACGTAAACGGCGTATCTGTACTGCGACGACCGGGCGTACGTTCGTGAATCGGCGTATCTAGCTAATTTACATATTAGATGCGTAAATCGACGGAAGCACCACCTAGCGGCCAGCGTAAATATGCAACTAAGATACGACGGCGTAAGAGACTTACGCCGCTCGTATCTTAGCTCAATCCCGGTGTATCTGATTCCTTGAATCAGGCGCCGAGATACGACAGCGGACATTTAGACTTACGACGGCGTATCTGTAGGTATGCCATCGTAAGTCTACCTGAATCTGGCCAAGATATTCCAACAAAAAGATGGTGCAGCCAATGATAAGTATAAGCGTCGGGACCGCGTCAAACTTTTTCAATTTCAATTTTTTCAATTTTACGTCGTTTGCGTAACTCGTCCGTGAATGGGACTGGACGTAAATTACGTTCACGTCGAAACCAATGCGCCGTTAGTTAAAACGTTATTTACGTGGGGTGACACTTAATTTATATAAAACACGCCCACATCAAACACATTTGAATTTGGCGGGCCTAAGCCGGCCCATTTACGCTACGCTGCGTAAATTAGCTTTGTGAATACAGCACTTGCCTCTCTAATTTACGGCGGCGTAGCGTATCTGACATAGGTTACACCCGCATAAAATTACGCCGCTCTACCTGAATCTGGCCAAAAATCTACAGCCTTAGACAACTGTTTCCACTGGAAAATGTCTTCCTACTTGCGTCTGGGTGACACCGGTCTCTAGGACAAATTCGAAGGGTGAGTTATTCTTGGTATTTTATTGAGTAGATGAAATACACATGTACAGTATATCACAAAAGTGAGTACACCCCTCAAATAATATTTCCATGTGACAACACTGAAGAAATTAAACTTTGCTACAATGTTGTGTAGTGAGTGTACAGCTTGTATAACAGTGTACATTTTCTGTCCTCTCAAAATAACTCAACACACAGCCATTAATATCTAAACCGCTGTCAACAAAAGTGAGGACACCCCTAAGTGAAAATGTCCAAATTGGGCCCAAAGTGTCAATATTTTGTGTGGCCACCATTATTTTCCAGAACTGCCTTAAACCTTTTTTGGGCATTGAGGTCACCAGAGCTTCACAGGTTGCCACTGGAGTCCTCTTCCCCTCCTCCATGATGACATCACGGAGCTGGTGGATGTTGGAGACCTCTGCGTCAGTATGTCACAGTACATGTTGGCATTCATGGTTCCCTCAATGATCTGTAGCTCCCCAGTGCCGGCCGCACTCATGCAGCCCCAGATCATGACACTCCCACCACCATGCTTGACTGTAGGCAAGACACACGTGTGTTTGTACTCCTCACCTGGTTGCCGCGGCCGCCACACATTACAGTTAAAGTTGAACCACGCGTCCCGGATTGCCTGGGACCATCTGAACAATCTGAATCAAATACGTTTATCTTGGTCTCATCAGACCACAGGACATGGTTCCAGTAATCCTTTTTCAGCAGAAGCTAGCCAAACACCCGGCTTCTGCCGGACAAGCTACCGTGCACACGCCCGATATTTGGTGCCTGTGTATGCCCCTTTACTAGGGTGACCACATTTCAAAACAACCATTCAGGGACACCCTCCCTTCCCAAAAATCAGCTTGTGCTGTAACAAATCACACCACAGTGATTGGACACAAGAGGCGGATTTATGATTTCTCCAATCACAAGCAGGGGGTGGGGGTTGTGCTCCTCCAGGCATTCCCGGCCAGGACAAGTACTGTCAGTGAGTAAAGAGGTGATGTGGCGGCCTTTTTTGGGGCATCAGATTGGCCCGGGGGGTGGCTGTGTTGGTTTCATTCTGGGACACTGTATGGCCCTGGAATGGATGTGCCCGGGACAGACCTACAAAATGCGGGACTGTCCCTGGCAATCTGGGACACGTGATCACCCTACCCTTTACCCTTTCCAAAATGAAAGAAAAAAGTTTTGCCTATAGTTTAACTTTAACTATAATCATATTACCTGTATATTGTTCTTTAAAGTGGTAATAAACTCCACCTTGTGGGCCAGATTCAGAACGAAGATACGTCGGCGTATCTCGAGATACACCGCGTAACTACTAAGATGCGCTGGCGTACCTTTTTTCTGTATTCAGAAAACAAGATATGCCGGAATTTAGCTAAGATACGAGCGGCATAAGTCTCTTTCGCCGTCGTATCTTAGTTGCATATTTACGCTGGCCGCTAGGTGGCGCTTCAGTCGATTTACGTGTCAAATATGCAAATGAGCTAGATACGCCGATTCACAAACGTACTTGCGCCCAGTCGTCGTATTTTACGTTGTTTGCGTAAGCGTAAGTCAGGCGTAAAGTTACCCCTGCTATATGAGGCATACGTAATGTTAAAGGGTCACTAAAGGAATTTTTTTTTTTTGCTGAAATGACTGTTTACAGGGTATAGAGACATAAAAGTTACCTGATTCCTTTTCAAAATGATTAAAAATAGATAAAAATCAATCATATAATGTGCCTGCAGGTTAGTTTCACTTTTGAACTGGCTTCATGTTTCTGTGAAGTAGAACACACAGATCAAAAACAAACAAATCCAGGGCAGTGTTTTGTTTTTAAAATGAATCTGATTGGTTCTGGGAAGTTTTAGACACACAGTAATGCCAGCTTAGACCACCGTGAGAAAGCTCCCAGTACTGTGGTTATAAGGAAACAGACAAGCAGGAAGTGTGGAGAACAGAGCAGGATTACAGCAACTTCAAAGCAAAAACGAACAATAAGGACATGAAACCAGTACTGCAGTAAGGTAAAGGAAAAAACAAATTTCCTTTAGTGATCCTTTAAGTATGGACCCACTTATCCAAGGACTGAGACAATTTTTTACACTTGGTGTAGTTCACTTTTTTTTTACCAGAAAATTACTTAGAACTACCAAACATTATATATATATATTTTTCAGACACCCTAGAGAATAAAATGGTGGTCATTGCAATACTTTATGCAACACGTATTTGTGCAGCGGGCTTACAAATGCAATTTATTTGGAAAAAATACACTTTTTTTGAATAAAAAAATCAGATAACAATTTTTTTTTATATATTGTGAAAGAAAATGTTACGTCGAGTAAATTGATACCCAACATGTCACGCTTCAAAATTGCACCCGCTCGTGGAATGGCGACAAACTTTGACAAAAATCTCCAAAGGCGACGTTTAAGCGTGACTTATATATGCGTTCGTTCATGCGTGCGGACACGGCGAGACGGGGAGCTTTACATTTTTTTCTTATCTATTTTACTTTTTATTTTTTATTTTGACACTGTCCATTTAAAAAATGTTCTTTTATTCCTATTACATGTAAACATCCCTTGTAATAGTTTGACGTCGCTTCTGTCATCCAATGGTATGGAGTCGAGTGGGGGGCCATCATTCCATCACTCGACTTTATGCCTCTCAGGGGAAAGGATCGGATCGTCTCTGCCCCTACCGATGGCTCCGGGAAGCATCGGAGATGATAGGGATGGAGGGGGAGGAGGGTGGGCCCCTCTCACGCCGCCGATAAAAGTGGTTTTGCTGCGAATCTGCCACAGAGACCACTTTTAACTGAAAAGCGGACCACCCACCATTTTTAAAAATATCGGGGTTATGGCAGCTATCTGCTGCCATAACAACGGGCGGGCGGTCCGGAAGTGGTTATCCTCACAGGCACATGTTCTTTGAAGGAATGGCATACTCATTTAGTTCCTTCAGAGCTCTATGCCACGGCCGTGACTCCTGCGCGCATGCTCGAGAGTGATGTTATTGCGGCTCAGCCATTTAAGCGGCCAGAGCCTGCAAACCTGTAGGAAGATTGCCGCTTTGCCGGACTGGCCTACTTGGATACCGGGACATTTCCAGGTAGGCCGCCTGCCCTGGGGCCGCAAATGTCACGCACAGCGGGCATCTCTCTCCGCTGTGTCACGGAGCCGAGTCTAGAAATGTACTTCGGCCGCACTGTGACAAAAGTACCGCCTCTTCCTAGACCAGCGTGTGTGATAGGCAGAACATTGCATCTATTTCCTGCCATTAGATCAGTGTTTTGTCCATCACACACGCTGGTCTAGGAGGAGGCAGGACTTTTGTCACAGCACGCCCGAAGTACAGTTCAGACTCAGCTCCGTGACACAGCAGGGAGACCGCTGTGTGTAATTCAAGTACTGACACAGTGAGACGTATTGATGGGCATAGTGACGCTGCATTAATGGGCATAGGGACACTGCATTGATGGGTACATTGAGGCTCCATGGACGGGCACATTGGAGCTGAATTGATGGGCACAGTGATGCTGCATGGATGGGCACTGTGAGGATTATTGATGGGCACAGTGAGGCTGCATTGACGGGCAGAGTAAAGCTGCATGAACAAGCACAGTAAGGCTGCATGGATGGGCACAGTGATGCTGCATAGATGGGTACAGTGAAGCTTCACGGATGGACACAGTAAAGATGCATTGACCGGCACAGTGAGCCTGCATCGATGGGAACTGTGAGGCTGCATGGACAGACACAGTAAAGCTGCATGGATGGGCACAGTGAAGCTGCACAAATGGGCACAGTAAAGCTGCATCAATGGCACAGTGAGGCTTATTGATGGGCACAGTGAGGCTTATTGATGGGCACAGTGAGGCTGCATGGACGGGCACAGTAAAGCTGCATGGACGGGCAGTGTAAAGCTGCATGGACAAGCATAGTAAGGCTGCATGGATGGGTCCACTGAGGCTGCACGGATGGTTACAGTGAGGCTGTATTGATGGTTACAGTGAGGCTGCATGGATGGGCACAGAGAGGCTGCATGGACAGGCACAGTGAGGCTGCATGGATGGGCACAGTGAGGCTGCATATATGGGCACAGTGAGGCTGGACAGGCATAGTCAGGGAGGCTGCATTGATGGGCAGTGAGGCTGCATTGATGGGCAAATTGAGGCTGCATGGACAGGCACAGTGAGGCTGTATTTGACGGGCAATGATGAGGCTGCATTGATCTCTTGTATCATGTCCGCAACCTCTGACCATCTCTTGTCTTATATCATGTCTGCAGTCTCCGAGGGAGTCTGGAGAGGAGTCAAGAGTGGGAGCGCCGCCGGGATGGTGGTCATGGGAGAAGTCAGATGTCTGTGGACTGTGGAGAGGAGAGTATGGGAAAACCAGAGCCACCAAGCTGGAGCTGACTGAGCCCTGCAAGGGGCAACTGAGAGGAGGCAGTGACAGGGCCGCCTGGCCAGTCTGAGGGGGGGGGGGGGTCACTGATGTAAGGAGGGGAGTGAAAACAATAATGTAAGGCAGCACTGATATAAAGGTTTCTCCTTATATCAGTAACCTACCCCACCCCCCTTACCTTAGTGTATTCCTTCTGAGGAAGGTGGTCTCTGGTCACCAGAGTCCCCCCCGCCCCACATTCCCAGAGTCCCCCCCCCACACACACATTCCCAGAGTCCCCCCCGCCCCACATTCCCAGAGTCCCCCCCCCACACACACATTCCCAGAGTCCCCCCCGCCCCACATTTCCAGAGTCCCCCCCCCACACACACATTCCCAGAGTCCCCCCCGCCCCACATTCCCAGAGTCCCCCCCCCACACACACATTCCCAGAGTCCCCCACGCCCCACATTCCCAGAGTCCCCCCCGCCCCACATTCCCAGAGTCCCCCCCCCACACACACATTCCCAGAGTCCCCCACGCCCCACATTCCCAGAGTCCCCCCCGCCCCACATTCCCAGAGTCCCAGGTGCCCCCCTTGATGATTGCTCCACTTTTAACTGGAATTTGCTCGTATATATATATTCCTAGCTGTGCTTTCATATCTGTCTCCTCTATATATAATACACTCTTCAAATGTGCTTTAAAATGTATGATTTTCCCTTTCATGAACAAGAAAATAACATAAGGATGTTGGGCTGGTATAATTATGCTATGGGGCTGATATGATTTTTTTTACAGGGTTGTTTTTTAATTTTCTGAATAGGTTCCTTTAACCACTTAAGACCCGGACCAATACGCTGGTAAATGACCCAAGGTGTTTTTGCGATTCGGCACTGCGTCGCTTTAACAGACAATTGCGCGGTCGTGCGACGTGGCTCCCAAACAAAATTTGCGTCCTTTTCTTCCCACAAATAGAGCTTTCTTTTGGTGGTATTTGATCACCTCTGCGATTTTTATTTTTTGCGCTATATACAAAAATAGAGCGACATTTTTGAAAAAAAAACACTATTTTTTACTTTTTGTTAAAAAAAAATCAAATAAACTACATTTTAGTCAAACATTTAGGCCAAAATGTATTTAGCCACATGTCTTTAGTAAAAAAAAAAAATCGCGATAAAAAAAAATAGCTACCTAGCGGGAACAGCGACACTAATACAGCGATCAGAAAAATGATCGCTTAGTGACGCTGGCAATAGGGAGCAAAAAGGGTTAACTAGGGCGGTGATCAGGGGGTTAAAACTTTATTAGGGGGGGTGGGGGGGCTATCCTGAACCTAACACTAACTGATTTTACACTGCCTGTCACACTGACACTAAATGCAGTGATTAGATCACTGCATTCAGTGACACTGTGACAGGGGGGGTGGGGGGGGCAGATCGCAAGGGGTTAAGTATGCCTATGTGTGTGTATGTCAGTGTAGTGTTGGTGCAGGACTTACTGTGAGGTGTTTCTCCCATCGCAGCGGTTGGAAATACCTCTGCGATGGGAGATTACATCACTTCCCCCTTCCTGTGTTTACACAGGAGGAGGAAGTGACACAAAGGGGGAGCGCGCGCATTGGCTGGGAGCGTTCGCGGGGGGGCGGGTAAACACGGACATCCGCCCGCTCGTCCCGGATCGCTCCGATGGGACCCCCGAACCGCACGAAGGCGGGGACGTAAATTTACGCCCTTGTGCCTGTACGAGCCATGTTGTGGCCGTATATGTGCGTGCGGGGGTCCTTAAGTGGTTAAGCTAGTACATTGTTGGTTCACTTACCTTTTCCTTTCATTTCCCTTCTAAATGTTTTCTTTGTCTGTATTTCTCACTTCCTGTTTCTCCTCAGTAAGCTTGCCCCCATCATCTGGCCAGAACAGCTTACTAAGGAGGAACAGGAAGTGAGAAATTCAGACAAAGGAAAAAAAAAATTCGAAGGGAAATCAAAGGAAAAGGAAAGTGAACCAACAATGTACTAGCTAGCTTATTTAGAAAATAAAAAACAAACCTTTACAACCCCTTTAAGATGTCAGTGGTGACAGCATGCTGCTGGAGGGCTTTGTTTCAGGGTTATGCCTTGTACACACGGTCAGAATTTCCGATGAAAACGTTTCGGCTGACTTTTTTCTTAGAAAGAGAACATGGTGAAAAAAATTCCTATCGCAAATTCCGATCGTCTGTGTGGAACTCCGACGGAGAAAAAAAACATGTATGCTCAGAATCAAGTCGACGCATGCTCGTAAGCGTTGAACTTCATTTTTCTCGGCTCGGCGTTGTGTTGTGCGTTTGGACGGTCGGAATTTGGTGTGACAGTGTATGCAAGACAGCTTGAATGGAATTCCGTCAGAAAAATCCGTCTTATCCCGACAGAAATTCTGGTCGTGTGTATGGGGCATAAGTCTTTCATAATGTAGTAGTAGGCAATGCAGGAGGAAAACGGTGGAAAAAAAACAATTCTCAATTGTTCTACCGCTTTACTTTCCTGACTCGAGATGTGACCATTTATGAAGACATTGTATAGCACAACCTTCAACATTCAATGTGTCATAGCACTTGCTTCTATGTTGATTCTATGTACCGTATATACTCGAGTATAAGCCAAGTTTTTCGGCACATTTTTTTGTGCTGAAAATGCCCCCCTCTGCTTATACTCAAGTCACCTTTTTGCGCCTGATCTCCCAGATTTTGGGGACCCGGTACCAGCCGGCCTTAGGTCCCCTGAACCCCAAACTTGGCAAACATGTAGGCTAGTGTGACCACGTGTCCCGGATTGCCCGGGACAGTCCCGCATTTTGCATGTCTGTCCCGGGCACCTTCATTCCAGGACAATACAGTGTCCCGGAATGAAACTGACACAGCCTCCCCCCGGGGCAATCTGATGCCCCCAAATAAGGCCGCCACATCGCCGCTTTACTCACTGACAGTACTTGTCCTGGCCGGGAATGCCCGGAGGAGCACAATCCCGCCCCCTGCTTGTGATTGGAGAAATCATAAATCCCGCCTCTTGTGTCCAATCACTGTGCTGTGATTCGATACAGCACAAGCTGATTTTTGGAAAGGGAGGGTGTCCCTGAATGGTAGTTGGAAAATGTGCCCACCCTAATGTAGCCCCACTCTTTCTCTACAAGTGTGCAAAGTTTGTTGTCCAGGGGACCTACCGCCGGGGGAGGGGGGGGGGGGGGGACCAATTATTTAAACCCGGGCACCCCTTCCATAGACTCTCATGTTAAAGGGTAATTTCTCTGGTGATTTTGAGGACCGGCCGGTTGTAGGTTCCTTAGACCCAGAACTAGGCATACATGTAGTCCCATTTCACCTCTATAAGTGTGCAAAGTTTGTTGTCTGGGGGACCTACAGCTGGGGAGCACCAATTTTTCAAACCCAGGGCACCCCTTCCATAGACTCCCATGTTAAACAGTAATTTCTCTGGTGATTTTGAGGACCCGGGTCCGGCCAGTTGTAGGTTCCTTAGACCTGGATCTTGGCACACATGTAGCCCCACTATTCCTCTACAAGTGTGCAAATTTTGTTGTCTGGGGAACCTACGACCGGGGAGCATCAATTTTTCAAATTGGGGCACCCCTTCCATAGACTCCCATGTTAAACAACACTCTAGTCATGGGCACAGTGAGGCATGGGCACAGTGAGACATACACATGGACACAGTGAGGCAAAGTGAGGCACAGTGAGGCATGCAGATGGACACCCTAGGCTTATACTCGAGTCAACATATGTAGCGCCACTCTTCCTCTACAAGTGTGCTAAGTTTGTTGTCTGGGGGACCTACGACCGGGGAGCACCAATTTTTCAAAGCCGGGCACCCCTTCCCTAGACTCCCATGTCAAACGACAGTCTAGTCATGGACACAGTGAGGCATGGGCACAGTGAGGCATGGACATAGTGAGGCAGGGACATAGTGAGGCATGGACACAGTGAGGCATGCACATGGACACGGTGAGGCATGGGCACAGTGAGGCATGGACATAGTGAGCCATGGACATAGTGAGGCATGGACACAGTGAGGCATGCACATCGACACAGTGAGGCATGGACACAGTGAGGCATGCACATGGACACGGTGAGGCATGGGCACAGTGAGGCATGGACACAGTGAGGCATGGACACAGTGAGGCATGCACATGGACACGGTGAGGCATGGGCACAGTAAAGCATGGACACAGTGAGGCAAAGTGAGGCATGCAGATGGACACCCTAGGTTTATACTCGAGTCAATACGTTTTCCCATTTTTTTTTTTTTTGGTAAAATTAGGTGCATTGGCTTATATTCGGGTCGGCTTATACTCGAGTATATAGAGTAATTTGGAAGTTTTTCTATATACCAAGAAATAAAAACAACAACAACACACCAAATAGAAAATAAATTGCTTTATTGATCTAAACTGATCATTTGACCATTCCTACCTCTATCACTTTCCACACAAGACAGCATTTGTGTCAAATATACACAGGTATCAAACAAATATATGCGGCGTACAGAAGACATTGATAAACAGTGAGCAAAGAGATGCCACTTTCCTGACAGCTGTCCTTTATATAAGCCTTGTGCCGCTGGACCCAATGGAAAACTCTAGTGTCTGTTTTTCAAAAATAGACCTAGGTCTGTGAATATATTTTTATTCTCTCCATTATACTGTAAATTTATATTGATGAGAAAAGTCCCAAAATAGAAAGTCCTTCCAGTTCTTGTGTAAAAACTCAAAAATGGATTTAATAATAAAATAGCATAAAAAGAACAATATTAAAACGTATAATGTAAAAATAATATCAATAATGAAATTATATTCTTGAAATAAATATTATATGTCGAATCATATATGTGTGTGCTAATGGCAGCTTCTTTGTGTGTGCCAGTCTGACCTGAAAGCCTTTGTTGTTTTTTTTTTTTGCTCCTTAATTCAGTCCCCGACATTCTCCCAGCTGGTTTACTTCCTGCGTCTTCTAGTTCGACAATTATGGAATCATGGGTTGGGCATGGCCTTGTATATGATCATATACTTTATACAATATAACTTTTACTATAATCTAAATCAAATAATATTACATACAGTTGTGCTCAAAAGTTTGCATACCCTGGCAGAAATTGTCAAATTTTGGCATTAATATTAAAAATATGACTGATCGTGCCAAAAAAAACTGTCTTATATTTAACCACTTCAGTACCGTGGGTGTTTTTCAGATTTGGTGTTTACAAGACTAAAATTTTTTTTTTTTTGCTAGAAAATTACTTAAAACCCCCAAACATTATATATTTTTTTTCTAACGCCCTAGAGAATAATATGGCGATCATTGCAATACAATACAATACATTGCAAGACAGCAATAAATTTGGCCCAATTTTTTTATATATTGTGAAAGATAATGTTCCTCCGAGTAAAATGATACCCAACATGTCACGCTTACAAATTGCGCCCGCTCGTGGCATGGCGTCAAACTTTTACCCTTAAAAATCTTGATAGGCGACATTTAAAAAATTCTACAGGTTGCATTTTTTGAGTTACAGAGGAGGTCTAGGTCTAGGGCTAGAATTATTGCTCTCGCAGTAACAATCGTGGCAATACTTCACTTGTGTGGTTTGTGTGGTTTGAGCACCATTTTCGTATGCAGGCGCTACTCACGTATGCGTTCGCTTCTGCACGCAAGCTCGTCGGGACGGGGCGCTTTGAAAATATTTTTTTATCTTATTTTTTTTATTAAAAAAAATTAATCACTTTTATTCCTATTACAAGGAATGTAAACATCCATTGTAATAGAAAAAAGCATGACAGGTCTTCCTAAATATGAGTTCTGGGGTCAAAAAGACCTCAGATCTCATATTTAGACTAAAATGCAAAAAAAATAAATAAAAAATGTTTCTTTAAGACGCCGGGCGGGACTGACATTTTGACGTCACTTCCGCCCAGCAGAGCTATGGGGACGGGTGGGGGCCATTTTTCCCTCACTCGCATCCCCACACAGCAGCCGAGCGGACCCGATCGCCTCCGCCGCTACCGACGGCTCCGGTAAGCGGCAGAGGGCACGGGAGAGCAGCTGGAGGGGGGGCCCTCTCCCACCGGTGATAATGGCGATCTCGCGGCAAATCTGCCACGGAGACCACCGTTATCTTTTACAGGACCGCTCACACTAAAGATGGATATCTTGGTTGTGGCAACAACTGCTGCCGTTACCAAGATATCCATCTTTAAAATGTGTCCGTATATAGTCGTATAGCAGTCTGGAAGTGGTTAAAGTGAATGTAAACTAGATTCATGAATTTTGAGCTAGACACATATATCTGCAGTGTTTTGTTATCTCTCTTCAGTGCTATGTCCCGCAGTCTGAAGTTTCTGTCAGGGGAGGTTGCTAAAATAGATTAGCAGGGACCTGGCCCTGTTACAAAACACCTCTGAGAGTCTCTACCAATGATAAGAGGAGGTGTGTGCCTTTCCTCCAATCAGCAATTTTAGCTATCATGACTGTATGCCTAGACATCAGACTCTGTGTTAAACAAGAAGAGAAAATCTCCTAACACGATCCAAACAGTATATAAATGTCAAGACCTCAGATATACATATAAACCGTATGTAGGGAGATTTGGTTCACCTCTGTGTATCATCTGAGGCTGTTCACTTCACTGGGTGTATGGAGGGCTAAGGATAGCAATCACATGAAACCATTTATTGTCACATTCTTTTTAAAGCATAATGATAACAGAAATCACCCAAATGGCCCTGATAAAAAGTTTACATATCCTGGAATGTTTGCCCTTGGTACAGATACAGAAGGTGGCACACATAGGTTAAAATATCAATAAAGGTTAATTTCCCACATTTGTGACTTTTTAAATCACAATTGGTGTCTATGCATAAATAGTAGGGTTGTCCCGATACCACTTGTTTAGGACCGAGTACAAGTACTGATACTTTTTTTCAAGTAGTCGCCGATACCGAATAACAATACTTTTTTTAAATGTGTCCCCAAAGGCAGCCATGTCCCCCACATATGCAGCCATGTCCCTCCAGCCATGTCCCCCACATATGCAGCCATGTCCCTCCAGCCATGTCCCCCACATATTTCAGCCATGTCCCCCACATATGCAGCCATGTCCCTCCAGCCATGTCCCCCACATATGCAGCCATGTCCCTCCAGCCATGTCCCCCACATATTGCAGCCATGTCCCCCACATATGCAGCCATGTCCCTCCAGCCATGTCCCCCACATATGCAGCCATGTCCCTCCAGCCATGTCCCCCACATATTGCAGCCATGTCCCCCACATATTGCAGCCATGTCCCCCACATATGCAGCCATTTCCCCCCAGCCATGTCCCCCACATATGCAGCCATGTCCCTCCAGCCATGTCCCCCACATATTGCAGCCATGTCCCCCACATATTGCAGCCATGTCCCCCTGCATATTGCAGCCATGTCCCCCATATACAGCCATGTCCCCCACATATTGCAGCCATGTCCCCCACATATTGCAGCCATGTCCCCCATATACAGCCATGTCCCCCACATATGCAGCCATGTCCTCCATATACAGCCATGTCCCCCATATGCAGCCATGTCCCTCACATACAGCCATGTCCTCCATATACAGACATGTCCCCCTACCTGATGATTATGATGCCGCCGTTAATACAAAGCCGCTGCCGCGAACATTACACTTACAATCCGTCCAATCCCGAGCAAGGGGGAGTGTCCTTTACACAGGGCGCGCAGTAAACAGCTATTCAAACTAAAGGTGCATGTAATGTTCGCGGCGGCGGCTTTGTATTAACGGCGGCGGGTCGGCTTTGCACATACGGCGGCGGCGACGGGGGGGGGGGGGGGGGGGGTGGGCGACGGCGGCAGGGGGGGGGGGAAGTATTCTATTTGGGTATCGGGGGTATTTGCAGGAGTACAAGTACTCCTGCAAATACTCAGAATCGGTCACGATACCGATACTGGTATCGGTATCGGGACAACCCTAATAAATAGTCAATGAGTTTGTTAGCTCTCACATAGATGTACTAAGTAGGCTAGACACTTAGCCACAAGGAGGTAGAAAAGAACAGTCAAAAGATCTGCGTAACAAGGTAATGAAACTTTACAAAGATGGAAAAGGATATAAAAAAATATCCAAAGCCTTGAATATGCCAGTCAGTACTGTTCAGTCACTTATTAGGAAGTGGGAAATTTGGGGATCTCTTGATACCAAGCCAAGGTCAGGTAGAGCAAGACAGAGTTTTACACAGACATATTTGGGTGATTTCTGTTATCATTATGATTTAAAAAAAAAAAAAACAATGTGAAAATAAATGGCTTCATGTGATTTCTATCTTTAAATAAAAGACGGTTTGGCATGATCAGTCATAATTTCAATATTACATGCAAAAAGTTCACAATTTCTGCCAGGGTATGCAAACTTTTGAGCACGGTCAATATATGTATATGTTCAACGAAAAGCCCATTTTCTTATTAATAATAAATATAATTATAATTAATATTAATTTCTTATTAATATTCTAATCAAGAAATATTGCACAGTAAAGAACTTATATTCTTAACTTATACATATTCAAATCTATATGTATCCTTAACAACCAAAAGAAATGTGAGATCTTCTCTCATTTAAAATGAAGGAAGAGAACATGCCTAATTACTTCCATATGTAAGTTCTCCAAAGAAATGTACAGTAATCAAACCTTATATACGGTATATTCTCATAAAGACTGTAAAATCTATTTGTTACCTTTCCCTAATCTAGAAGAAATAAATATATATTCAATTATACTATTAAGATCCAACACATTCATACTTGTTAGTAGTGTTAATAGGCAAATATTATATATTGGATTAAGGGAAAGCTTCTAACATGGTCATTACTGAGAGTCATTTCTGTTAGCTATGCTGGAGACATTGGCATTAAAGAAAGTAATTCCAATAAAACGTTTCCATGGGATGGTTTTGCTTGGTATAACAACTGATTTTATTTTCTAAGTTCCACTAATGCCGCGTACACACAATCACTTTTTGTGATGAAAAAAAAACGACGTTTTCAAAAACGTCATTTAAATTGATCGTGTGTGGGCAAAACGTTGTTTTATGTCTTCAAAAAAACGACCAAAAAAAAATTCGAACATGCTTGAATTTTTTGTGTCGTTTTTCAAAATGTCTTTTTTTGTGTCATAAAAAATGATGGTGTGTGGGCAAAACGACGTTGAAAAATACGTTTTTAAACCCGCGCATGCTCAGAAGCAAGTTATGAGACGGAGCTTCAATGGAACAGAGTGCCGTCGAATGTGATGTACGTCACCACGCTTTGCTAGAGCATTTTGGAAAAACGATGGTGTGTAGGCAACGTCGTTTTGGAAAATGAAGTTTGAAAAACGTTGTTTTGTTTCGTCACATAAAAAGTCGTTTTTTTTCATCACAAAAAGTGATCGTGTGTACGCGGCATCAGAATAAGAGTAAATCCCATTATGTTTTATGGGCAAAGGCTCTCATTACACCATAGTAGGCAACACTCCCAAATTAATTTTATTGGATTATTGTGGTACTTCTGCACATCTACAATAAGCCTGGCTGGTCCTAGATCAGGGGGACAACGGGGAAATTGCCCCCGAGAAACTATTTGCAGGTGAATAAGTGGGCGGGGGAGAGAGCACTCAGTGGCTGGCTCCGCAGATGGCTCTGCGGGCAGGTGAAAGCGAGAGCGAGTGGGCCAGGCAGCTGGGCGGCTTGACTGGCTGGTGAGGGAGCGTGTGGCTCTGCGGACGGGCAGCTAAAAGGCAGCTGGGCGGCTTGGTTAGTGTCTGAGCGAGTGGCTGGCCAATCAGACAGCAAGCAAGCCAACAGGGGAGCAGAGAGATGACATCATCTCTCACCGCCCGCTCTGCATCCCTGAAGTTCCACCCTCGCTGTGTAGGCAGTTGCGGGCAGCAGAGAGATTACATCATCTCTCTGCTGCCTGACTCTGGGACACAGCAAGGGACAATTGGAGCAGGCAATTAACAATCCACAATGTGACAGGTGATGTGGCAAGTGATAATCCACAACGTGTGGCAGGTGACGTGGCAAGTGACAATCCGCAACTTGTGGCAGGTGACGTGGCAAGTGACAATCCGCAAATTGTGGCAAGTGACAATCCGCAACTTGTGGCAAGAGACAATCTGCAACTTGTGGCAAGTGACAATCCTCAACTTGTGGCAGGTGATGTGGCAAGTGACAATCTGCAACTTGTGGCAAGTGACAAACATGTGACAGGTGACGTGGCAAGTGACAATCCGCAACTCGTGGCAAGTGACAAACGTGTGGCAGGTGATGTGGCAAGTGACAATCCGCAACGTGTGGCAGCTGACGTGGCAAGTGACAATCCGCAACTCGTGGCAAGTGACAAACGTGTGGCAGGTGACGTGGCAAGTGACAATCCGCAACTTGGCACGTGATAATTTGCAACTTGTGGCAAGTGACAATCTGCAAGGCATGGCAGGTGACGGTGGCAAGTGACACACTCAGGGCTCCCACTGATTCTGCATTATGGTGAGTTGAACCATTTAATTTTATATTACAATGCAATATAAGAAATAATGCGCTTCAATCATCTGACACCATAACAACATTGGTGCCGGGATGAGTCAAGCTCCAACACCAGCTATTTCCTTGAAAAATTGCCCGAAAAAAAAAACGTATTTTCTGCCAGTGCCCCTCCCAAGACTAGACTCTGGATCCGCCCCTGCCCTAGAGATTCCCATTTTTGGAAGAAGCCCATTGAGCTTTTGGTACTGGGAACTCTCCTAGGCTATCTAGAGCATGTTTTACAATGCAGCTTTAACGCAAGCACATTTCTTTCAACCCACTCTGTGAAGTTCTGTGAAGTTCTGTGAAGTTCTGTGAAGTTAAGTATTGGTCGTAGTCATACAGAGGATAGTCTGCCTATCCATGTTTTTTTTTTTTTTTTTTTATATATTTTTTTTTTTTTAAAGTGTATTTTTTTTTTTGTGCGTGAACTCGAGAGAGAGGAGCCAGACTGCAGGAGTTGGGAGTAGGCAGACCCTCCCCCCGGAGGCAATCGCCATCCTTCTCCATGCCCCTGGTGGCAATGGCAGGTGTGAGGGGGGGCCTCCCACTCACCCCACCCTACCTGCTCCTCTTGGGAGCCCAACTGGGGCCCAACGGGACCCCAATGGGGCAGAGGGACTCCCCCTATGAGGGAGTGAGGGGGCCTAGCCCACCCAGCCAGCCCCGTAGGTCCTTCGCCTCTCTTAAATTTTTAGGAGACCGCATGGCCAAAGTGCGTGTGTTTTTAAACCAATTTTGTGTGCGTGCAAGTGTGGTGGTTTTTGTGGGGGGGGGGGTGGGCGTACTAAGCACAGGCGTACCTTGCATA
The DNA here is from genome assembly GCA_029574335.1 of Rana kukunoris. Lineage (NCBI taxonomy): Eukaryota > Metazoa > Chordata > Amphibia > Anura > Ranidae > Rana > Rana kukunoris. The sequence continues at coordinate 37,643,517 of CM056049.1, read as the reverse complement.
GCACACCCACCGGGAGCTGGGCTAAGACCACCAAACTCAATTCACATGTAGCCGAGACCGGGATCCGAACCCTTGGCTGCAGAGGTGAACGGCTTGTCAGCGCAGTGCCAATCACGTTGAGCCACCACAGCTCCCTTATCCATGGTTTTGTTGACAACATCAGTGTTATGTAGGGACCAGCTTGGTTGTGGATCAACTGAAAATATCTGAAGAACATTGATGTACGGAGCCCGCCAGCTCCTCAGAGACTCTCCTCCGAGTGCATATCATCTGGAAGGTTCAAACATGTGATCAGGGAGATGTAGAGAAGGGCATCTCTGGAGAGCTTCACCTCACCAATGGGGATTTCCGATGCCGCCTTCACCCTCTCATTAATGTAGGTTATGTGTGCTGGGCCTTGGAGGTCAATGGTGGAGATCTTGTCGTGTGCCTTCCGACTGACATCGACACTGGACACCGAATTTTCTTCAGTGTAGTGGTCATAGGATCCTCCGCATATTTTCCAGCGTCTACATAAAGAATAAATAACAATGTACAATTATATCCAAGAACAGTAGAAAGATCTAACGCACTAATTTTGTATTGCAAAGACACAGGGACTAGGTGAGCGCGTGTCCCGGATTGCCAGGGACAGTCCCGCATTTTGCAGGTCTGTCCCGGGCACATCCATTGCAGGACAATACAGTGTCTCGGAATGAAACTGACACAGCCACCCCTCAGGCTAATCTGATGCCCCCAAAAAAGGCCGCCACATCGCTGCTTTACTCACTGACAGTACTTGTCCTGGCCAGGAATGCCTGGAGGAGCACAACCCCCACCCCCTGCTTGTGATTGGAGAAATCATGAATCCCATCTCTTTAACCAAACACTGTGCTGTGATTCATAAACACCCCGCTCCTATACCGCTCCAAAAATGCGGCTAGCAGGACTTTTGGAGCGGTCCTGCTAGCCACTGCTTCAGTGTGAAAGCCTTCAGGCTTTCACATTGAAGACTACAGGTCACGATTTTTTGAAAAAACGCCCCAGTGTGAAAGGGACCTAAGGGTCCACTATTTGGACGGAACTGCGCTGTTGCAATGTGTTGTTGCATGTTAACCACTTGCCAACCGCTGCACGCCGGTATACGTCAGCACAATGGCAGCAGTGGGCAAATGGGCATACAGGTACATCCCCTTTAAATTTTGTGCTAGCGGGTGCTGAAGTGGGAGACAGAAGAGGATCAGTGTCTGCAATAAGATACTACAGGTGTCTCTCCTAATCAGGAGGTGCCCGGGCCCCCCCCTTTTGAACTGATGGGGCCCGGGCCCTAGGGTGACCACATTTCCAAACTACCATTCAGGGACACCCTCCTTCCCAAAAATCAGCTTGTGCTGTAACGAATCACAGCACAGTGATTGGACACAAAAGGCAGGATTTATGATTTCTCCAATCACAAGCAGGGGTTGCGGGGATTGTGCTCCTCCAGGCATTCCCGGCCAGGACAAGTACTGTGAGTAAAGCAGTGATGTGACGGCCTTTTTTGGGGGCATCAGATTGGCCCGGGGGCTAGCTTTGTCAGTTTCATTCTGGGACACTGTATTATCCTGGATTGAAGTTGCCTGGGACAGACCTGCAAAATGCGGGACTGTCCCGGGCAATCTGGGACACGTGGTCATCCTATTGGGCCCACTACAAGAGGGCTGGCTGTACTGCCTTATCAGCGGCCCTGCATGTTATAGATGCACTATAGCTGTTCTGCACTGCAAACGCACCACACAGAGAACCCAGAGCTGTGACCTAGATCTTATGGCAGGCATGTCCAAAGTCCGGCCCGCGGGCCAAATGAGGCCCCCCTGTTGATTTAATATGGCCCCTTTAGGGATTTGGATATATATATTGTCTGTGGCCCTGCCTTGGAGGGGACAGGAAGGGGGCAGGACGAGCACCATCAGATTACATAAAGAGAATCTCCTGTTTACTTAGCAGCAACTGTATTGGAAGTCCCGTCTCCTGGGATGCCACTGGATGACTGTTCTGTCTATCATAGGAGGCGAGACTTTGTATTAAAGAGGCCACAAAGTAAACAACAGATTCTCCTGTTTGTAATCTGTCGGCACTCGTCCCGCCCCCCTCCCTTTGCCCTCCGAGGCTGCAGATGGGCATCGATCAGGCTGCATTTATGGCACATGTAAGGCTTCATTTATGGCACATGTGAGGCTGCATTTATGGCACATGTGAGGCTGCATTTTTGGCACATGTGAGGCTGCATTTTTGGCACATGTGAGGCTGCATTTTTGGCACATGTGAGGCTGCATTTATGGCACTTGTGAGGCTGCATTCATAGCAATGGTAAGCCCGTGCGTGTTATACGCTGATAAATACGGTTTATCCAAATAACACGCCCAAGCTCATCCTTAGTCCTGAGCAGTGCTCTGGGATTCATAATACGCCTGAGCTCATCTCTTCATCTCTAGACCGAATTTTAATGGTTCAAAGAATGTCAGGCAAAATAGTCGGCCCTCACACATGTTCATCAAATCTGGCACTCTTTAAAAAAAGTTTGGACACCCCTGTCTTATGGGAAAGGGAGAATGCAGTGCACTCACTACCAGAAAAATGCCATCCAAGTTTACAAATCGCTGGGTCGATCATTTAGTTCAATCTATGTCCTTACCTTCTCGCCACCATTAGTAAGTAAGCCACTCCGCACAACAGAATAATGCCTGAAGCGATCGACACCACAATGATCTCATAGATTTTGTTTGAATAACCTGGAAAAAAATAACATTCAGACGTGTCAAATTTAAAGCCAGATTTTTTTTAACCAGTTATGTATCCATTAACATAATATTTTCCATAGAACTAGCGTAAATATTGTTCTGGATTTAAGCGTGCTATAACTCCCTGCACAGCAGCACTTGGACTTATGCCGCGTACACACAGTTGGAATTCCCGACAACAAATGTTCGATGGGAGCTTGTTGTCAGAAATTCCCATCATGTGTAGAATCCATCGGACATTTTCTGTCGGAATTTCCGACAACAAAAATTTGAGAGCTGGTTTTCAAATTTTCCGACAACAAAATCCGTTCTCGTAAATACCGATTGTGTGGACAATTCTGACGCACAAAATTCCACGCCTGCTCTAAATCAAGTACGAGACGGAAGCGCTCGTTCTGGTAAAACTAGCATTCATAATGGAGATAGCACATTCATTACGCTGTAACAGACAGAAAAGCATGAGGCTGAAAAGCACGAATCGTCGCTCACCAAACTTCTACGAACACGTCTGGTATTGAACTTCCCTTTAAAATGGATGTAAAGCCACTTTCATCCTTTCTAATCTACTGCCATAGTGCTGATCTATAAGGATATAGATGTCTCCTGCATCTATGCTTACCTGTCAAATGTCTCCCCTCTGTCTGTTAAAGGAACTGAAAAGCTGCAGATTCTGTGTGTGGATCTGTTGTCTGGAGCTTGGTGGGTGGAGTCGTGATGTCAGTAGACTCCCCACCCTCCTCTACACTCCCTTTGTCAACATGCATTTTTTTCCTATGTATTCCTTACACTAAATTCTGCTATGATCACTAACATCCAGTCAAAATCCAGAAAAGTAAACACATGACTTCAGAAAAGGAGTGAGGGTGGGAATAAAAAAAAATAATGCCTGTCTCCAGTCTAGTGCATGAGATATGTTAATCACCTGTCACTCACAGCAAGGGGGCAGAACGGACTGAGGTTTTTCTCTGTAGGTCCGTTTTATCTCACTGAACAATAAAAGAGGATTGCTCAGAGCTGGATTAACTCCGTGTGGCAAGACTGGGCACAGATGATAGGAAATCTTATATTGTACATTTGTGACATCATAAAAATAAAAATTTCGGGTTTACATCCACTTTAATAGTGCCGTAGTACATCTTGTACATCACCGTGTTCTTGGCGTTCGGAATTGAGCTTGTGCGTATGCAAGACAAGTTTGAGCCAAAATCCGCTGGAAAAAACATTTGCCATCGTCTGTACACGGCATTAGAGAAGGTGGGGCTGTACTGCATTGGACATTGTTGTCAGTGAACTGTGTGAACATGCTTACAGAAGGAGAGAGCAGAGTGATGACTTTGTCAGTGTACTACTTCTCCTTTACTGTCTAGTCACAGGCAGGGGGCAGGTTGGTGACCAAGCGGTATTGCTTGACTGCAGTAGAGAAAAGTTGGGTCACCAACCTGTCTGTACTGTATGGCTTGTGTGTCTGGATAAAGAAAACAAAAAAACAACTGAGCAAATCCTTTCCAATTTATGTATATGTAATCAATTATTTTGCTGCTTGATTCAGATTGTCAATTCATTTTTTTTTTCTTATTTTACATACCACCTCCGTAAAGAACCACCAGACCCTGAAGGTGATCATAGTTTTTACAGCCTATAATGAATGTAGCATGGTGAATTGTCTAAATAAGTCAAGCCATGAAAAACTAAGGCTGGGTACGGATGCCCCTCGCAGCAGGGGTCCGTTGCGTCCCTGTTCTCCATTTTAGGGATGAACTAGGGCTGAATTTTTGGCTGAATTCGGCCCTGAAACGGAGCCAAAGACAGAGGCCCAGATTCAGAGAGAATTGGATTCTCGTAGCGTATCAGAAATACACCACGCCGCCGTTTTTTACCTGGCTCTACGTGGAATCCAGGTAGATTTTGTCCAGTAAACGACGGCGGCGTAGTGTATTTCTCCCGTCGCAATCCATCTAGACGAGTAGGGGGAGTGAAGGATTTAAAATAGGCGCGTTCCCGCGGCGATCGAACTGCGCATGCTCCGTTCGCAAATTTCCCGCCGTGCATTGCGCGAAATCACGTCGTTACGTCATTCGTTGTTTGAGTAGCGTCGTTTACGGACATTTCTATTCCCGAACGAGTTACGCAAAAAAAAAAAAAAAAATGTAAATTAGACGCGGGAACGACGGCCATACTTAACATGGGCTACGCACCGATAGACCAGCAAAAAGCTGGTCTAACAGTACGTAAAAAAAAACAGACGTAAGCGATTGCGAAGACCGCTCGTGGATCGCCGTAAAAACACATGTGTGCATATCCCGACGCATGAAAACGACGCGAACTCCTCCCAGCGGCCGCAAAAATATTGCAACGTAGATCCGAAGGCTTACGAAGACGTAAGCCTCTCGGATCGAAGCCCGAAGCCGCCGTATCATGGTTTGAGGATTCAAACTAGTGATACGGCGCGCAAAATTTGAAATTACTCCTGTCTAACACCAGTTAGACAGGCGTAATTGCTTTATGAATCTGGGCCTCAAAGCGTTCCTGTGCAAGCCACTCCGCAGCCGCAACGGAGATATGTGAACCGGCTCCATAGAGATTCGGTCACAATCTCCTGTCATGCAAATTGGATGCGGGAAACAAACATCCAATTCGCATAGGTGTGAACCCAGCCTGAAAAAGCTGGCAGACATTTTATAAAGTAATGCAGTCAAGTAATCTAGCCACCCTTATGCAGCTCCATAGAAAAGTGTGGGTAGCAATTGCCCTGTCAACATAAAAAGTGAGTCTGAGCTATTTCACGCCCTTACTCCCACCTTAATACCTCTCCCTCCGCCCAGAATTGTACAACAGGGCATTCCCTTTGCAAGCCTAATCTCATTTTTCAGCTTTTTCCTTGAGATGTCTGCTTCTCATCACTGCTGTAAATTATTTCCTTTAGGGCCTTTATTGGCATTAGAACTACTTCCCTTCTCATACAGGTCTATAGGAATGAAAAAGCAGCACAAAGCTGTTCGAATAGTTATGTTCTAATTTATTCGAAAAGCATGTCAAACGAATGTCAATTTGCCCATCAACGTAAACCCAAAGGGCCAGATTCTTGTATTGCGTAGCGTTTCCTATTTACACTACGCCGCCGCAATTTACAGGAGCAAGTGCCGTATTCCCCAAGCACTTGCTCCGTAATTTGCGGCGGCGTAGTGTAAATGGCCTGGCGTAAGGCCGCGTAATTCAACGGGGGCGGCTTGTATTTAAATTAAGTGTGCCTCCGCGCCGAACGAGCTGCGCATGCGCCGGCCGTAAAATGCTCCATAGTATGCCGCAAATACATTGGATTCGATGTCTACGTAATTAACGCACAGCCCTATTCGCAAACGAGTTACGTAAACAACATAAAATCCAGACGCTGTCCCGACGTTCATACTTAACCTGACGTGCGGAAAGTTAAACCACCTTATAGCAGGGGTAACCTTACGCTTACGGAAGCAACGTAAACTACGGCGACGCGGCGCAAATGCGTTCGGGAATCGGCATATCATGCTCATTTGCATATACGCCACCTAGCGGCCAGCGTAGTATTGCATTTAAGATCCAACGGTGTAAGTGACTTAGGCCAGTCGGATCTACGCCGTATCTATGCTTAAATGATTCTAGGAATCAGTCGCATAGATACCCGGGCACAGAAACAGAGATACGACGGTGTATCTGGAGATACACCGTCATATCTCTTATGAGAATTTGGCCCAAAGCCTTTAACCACAGGCACTTATATGTCTACCCAGGCGTTCTCAACTTTCAGAAAACCTGAAAAAACAACAGTTTTTAAAACTTTTTTCCATTGAAAACATGTTCCTCGGGCAAGACCCGGGTCCCCAAAGACGTTTTCACAGGCATACTATAGACACCCAGCAGGTACAATATTTAAAGTCATTTTTTCCTTTTTTTATTTTGTTATTTAAGCATCATTAAAATCACTGCTTAATAAAAAATAAAAAATAATTCCTTTAAATATTGTACCTGCTGGGTGTCTATACCTGTGAAAACGTCTTTAAATAGCACAATCATCTGCCTGCCAGTAAATTAGGAAGAACTGATCTAGCTAAACTATACAGTGTATAAATATATGTACAACACCTGAGATGTATATATATTCTCTACACACTGTAACATTAACTGACTAGCCTGCCTGCCTGCTCTATCTACCTGCAAAAAATGACACTCTCTCTGGCTCTCTCTGTTCTCTCTAACCACCGCCGCAACACTACACGGCCGACCTGCAGGCGGCCTTTTATAGTGTGGGGTGTGTACTAAATCCCCAATTATGGCTCTCTGTTTTTTGCAAGCTGTGATTGGCCAAGCATGCGGGTCATAGTGCATGCTTGGCCAATCATCAGCCAGCGATGCCGCAGTGAATTATGGTCTGTGAAACGTAACTCGAATTTGGCGCGAACGACCCGTTTTGTTCGTATTTCGACGAACGATCGAACATACAATGTTCGAGTCGAACATGAGTTCGACTGGAACACGAAGCTCATCCCTATGAGGCACCGATCCTTCCACTGACACCAATAGTGGGACATAATACCTGCAACAATGGGTGCGATGCCCCCCCCTCTCCGACACCAACAATGGGGGAATATTCCTCCTCCTACTGACCACAGACGCTGTGTATTTTTTATTCTCTCATTGACCACCAAGCCTAAGGCATACTGACACTGGGGCATTTTCTACTACCTTTGGTCACAGTCTAGCCTCCCAAAAGTCTGAAGGACAGTAAACTGACCCTTTGTTTAGAAAGACTGGAGACCCCTGGTCTAGACCAATATCTTCCTGATGAAGCTTTATGGATTTCTTATGCCGCGTACACACGGTCTGACTTTTGACCGGGCAAAACTCCGTCGGAATTTTCGACGAAAAAATTGAGAACCTGCTCTTTATCGAAGTCTGTCGGAAATTCCGATGGGCCATACACACGGGCGGAATATCCGATGAAAAGCTCCCATCTGACTTTTTTCATCGGAAATTCCAACCGTGTGTACGCGACTTAATATTAAGGAATACGTTTGTCCATATCTAAAAGTCTACCTCCAACCACATTTGTATTTCTTTTTCATGGTGTTGAGGTGTTTTACATATGGCCTGTATCCCCATAAAGTAGATTTTTCTTCTCCTCCTCTTCTATTTCAAACCCATCACCTAGATAGGATGCGAGGAGAAATCTACTACATGTGGGAATGGAAAGAATACAGATATTCTAACCCTTTCTACTATACTCTATCCAAAATAAAAACAGTTTTAAATGGAGTTTGGCTTTAATATTCTAATATTTCAGCTTAGTTTTTTATATTTTTTCCCTCGGAAACTGCATGCTAATTCACATAACAAACATAGAGGAGAAGACCAGGGAGTCTTTACACACCATTTTCAGAGGCTGGGGAATTTCCATTCGTAGCCACAGACATCCTGCAAAGAAACAATGAAGAATTATAAACAGAAATAATGCAAACCATGTAGAAATAGTCTCCCAGTATCTACAGCTTATGTTCACAGAACAGATCGCATAGTTAATAGATTGCAGGCTGCTGTTTTCTTGGCAGAGGGGACACCATAACTGTCCTGAAATACTTCAACTGTCATGGTAGTAAAGCGGTAATAGGTAGAAGGTCTATACTGTATCTTCTCCAACTAAGAATTGCCCTTTAAAGTCTTTCCCCTTCCCCTGTTTGTTGGGAGAATTATTATTTTTCATAGTCTTGGGGGCCCTGAAAGCTTTGTATATACAAGGTTCTAATTTTTCCAAGTTAAATAATGTGCGCTTATCTTAACGTGTTTGAGGTACGTGTATAGCAAACACTAAACTTTCAGTCTTCTTAAAAGGGAACCTGTGCTCACACTACGCACAACTAAACAGCCAGTAAAATCAGTTTGAAACAAGCATCCCAGACCTATGCAGCTATAGTCATGGTGGAGAAAATTATCTTCAAAATTCACAAAAGAAGCACTGAAATTTTAGCTCCTTTCCTATTACTTTCTATGGATGCAGAATCTTAGCAGACTGCCTGCCAACTAATGTGAACACAAAGCAGACCCAACTTTAGGGCCAGTCCACATTTTCATTAAGAATAAATGGCACCGCAGCATAGAATGCGTTTTCACGCATTGCACTGACATGCACATTACGACCTGTGTAACGTGAGCTTTAGGGCCCAATCCCCAGCAGAAATTGCACATAACTGTGTGTTTTTGACTGCATGTTTACATGTGCTTGAAGCGTGCTCGACATGCTCTTGATGTGCACCTGAATGAACTTTGCATGCATTTTGCACTGTGTTTAGCACTGCATTTGTAGTGCATTCTTCTATACATGTTTAGACTTGGCTTATACTTATTTTAAATCTGCAAAGCACTGCACTGCAATAATGTGAACTATGCACATAGGTTTACATGGATTTTGGGCTGTCTATGAAGTCCCAGTGCAGTTCAAAATGCAGCCAACTGCATCCCACTGTGTTTGTTGTGAAAGGGCCCCTAGAACTTCTATCCTAAGAAAAAATACCTTAGGTACATTCAATCATGAAAAGAAACTGGCATAAGAACATTTGATAATGGGAAAAATATATCCTAAGAACTTTCAATCTTAAAAATGCTTGATCAGAAGAGAAAAACTGAAATAAAAAACATGCTACATTTTCCAATCAACTCAAACCCAAAGCCATTCAACGGCTCTTATATGTGTAGCCAGGTTTTCTCAACCAGGGTTCCTTAAGAAGTTGCCAGGGGTTTCTTGAGCAGTGAGCAGTGAGCCGTGGCAGATTAGAGGTTGAGAAAGGATGGTCTAGACCAGGGGTCTCCAAACTATGGCCCTCCAGTGGTTCAGGAACTACAATTCCCATCATGCCCAGACAGGTATGTGAATGTCAGAGCTTTGCAATGCCTCATGGGACATGTAGTTTGGCAACAGCTGGAGGGCCGTAGCTTGGAGATCCCTGGTCTAGACCAGTGTTTCTCAACCTTTTTCCAGTCGAGGCGCCCTTGAAAAGTATTTTCAGTCTTGAGGCACCCCTGTCCAAGACTTGGTTCACGTCGCTGTGTGTTGCAGGACACACGCAAAATCGCGCTCGTTCTTGACACACAGACAAATGCTCTGCTCTTTAGGGGTGCCATTAATTCTTAATGGTGCCCCATCCATTGGCAAACATGGGTTGCTTTTGTTGTGGCACAATTTAAAAAAAAGAGTCAGGGACTTCTTTCCCCGCATTACTGTGGGTAGGGAAATTAAAGGGCTGCCCTACACGCAGCACGCATCCAAACAGAACCAAGAGCTTGTTCACATGTCAGGCTGGAGGGGCAGTAAAACCACATGTTTGAGCTGTTTTTACCACCCCCAATTTTTGCCCCTTTAGCTGCAGAGGCAACAGCTGGGGGTGTAAACATGATGTGGCTGCAGCTGGAGGTATACCCAGGGTGAATGGTACACAGTGTGTGTTTGTACGTGTGCCTGTTTCCTCTGAAAGAAGAACTTTCAGAGTTGCACAACAACCAATCAGATCCAGAGTGCTGTAGCCATGAATGGAGAATGTGGGGTGTCAGTGACTGTGACAGCTGGTTATTCATAGCAGAGCCCCCCTCACCACCTTACCCTTGACCTCGCAGTCAGCACAGTACTTGTTGTCCTCCTCCCTCAGCACACGAGACAGGATGGCCTGGTGCTGCTCATTCAGCTTCAGGGCCTTCTCTCTCTCTGAGCGGGTGGCCATGTCTGCGGGCAGGGGAGCAGTGTTGGTCACGGTGGCTCTACACTTTCTTCTTCCCCCTCAGAGAAAAGTGCGCAAGGCAGAGTTCAGGTTGTTACCCGCGGCTCTCACGTCACAGAAGCAGTGCGTGCGTGCGTCCGACCCTCCCATAGCAACCGATGACGTATTCGGTTGGCAAGATGCAGTCGGGAGGCCCGCACAGCCAGCACAGCTTCCCGAGTATCGGGAAGTGAGTTTTACACAGCGGACTGGCACCGCTGTAAAGACAAATGATAACGAAGTGCCCAGCAGTAGTGTTACATCAGATAGCAGTGGATTTTTTCCAACGGAATTTTGTCTCAAACTTGTCTTGCATACACACGGTCACACCAAATTCCGAATTTCAAGAACGCGGTGACGTACAACACTACAATGGTAGCTTGTAATCTATAGAGAGCGCTGAGACCGGTAGTTTGTAATCTATAGAGAATGCTGAGACCGGTAGCTTGTAATCTATAGAGAATGCTGAGACCGGTAGCTTGTAATCTATAGGGAATGCTGAGACCGGTAGCTTGTAATCTATAGGGAATGCTAAAACTGGTAGCTTGTAATCTATAGAGAATGCTGAGACTGGTAGATTGTAATCTATAGGGAATGCTGAGACCGGTATCTTGTAATCTATAGAGGATGCTGAGACCGGTAGCTTGTAATCTATAGCGAATGCTGAAACCGGTAGGTTGTAATCTATAGAACATGCTGAGACCGGTAGCTTGTAATCTATAGAAAATGTTGAGACCGGTAGCTTGTAATCTATAGAGAATGCTGAGACCGGTATCTTGTAATCTATAGAGAATGCTAAGACCGGTATCTTGTAATCTATAGAGAATGCCTTAATAGCATCATGGGCCCCCGGGCAAAGTAATGCTCTGGGGCCCCTACAATGATGACAGTGTAGGTAAACAGACATCAAGTAGGTAGAAGGCAGGCTGCCCCCCCCCCCCCCTTTGCATCTATCACTCTCAGTGCCATTACGGGGCCCCCAATTTTGGGGCAGTGTGGGCTCAAGGACCAGCTGTTTTGGGGAAAGTGCAGAGCCCCAATGCAGCTGGGGCCCTGGGCAGTGCCCAGGTGTGCCCTCTCATTAAGACAGCCCTGCTGAGACCGGTAGCTTGTAATCTATAGAGAATGCTGAGACCGGTAGTTTGTAATCTATAGAGAATGCTGAGAGCGGTAGCTGGTAATCTATAGAGAATGCTGAGACCTGTAGCTGGTAATCTATAGAGAATGCTGAGACCGGGAGCGTGTAATCTATAGAGAATACTGAGACCGGTATCTTGTAATCTATAGAGAATGCTGAGACCGGTAGCTTGTAATCTATAGAGAATGCTGAGACCGGTAGCTTGTAATCTATAGAGAATGCTGAGACTGGTATCTTGTAATCTATAGAAAATGCTGAGACCGGTAGTTTGTAATCTATAGAGAATGCTGAGACCGGTATCTTGTAATCTTTAGAGAATGCTGAGACCGGTAGCTGGTAATCTATAGAGAATGCTGAGACCGGTATCTTGTAATCTATAGAGAATGCTGAGACCGGTAGCTGGTAATCTATAGAGAATGCTGAGACCGGTAGCTGGTAATCTATAGAGAATGCTGAGACCGGTAGCTTGTAATCTATAGAGAATGCTGAGACCGGTATCTTGTAATCTTTAGAGAATGCTGAGACCGGTAGCTTGTAATCTATAGAGAATGCTGAGACCGGTATCTTGCAATCTATAGAGAATGCTGAGACCGGTAGCTTGTAATCTATAGAGAATGCTGAGACCGGTAGCTGGTAATCTATAGAGAATGCTGAGACCGGTAGCTTGTAATCTATAGAGAATGCTGAGACCGGTATCTTGCAATCTATAGAGAATGCTGAGACCGGTAGCTGGTAATCTATAGAAAATGCTGAGACCGGTGGCTTGTAATCTATAGATAATGCTGAGACCGGTAGCTGGTAATCTATAGAAAATGCTGAGACCGGTAGTTTGTAATCTATAGAGAATGCTGAGACCGGTATCTTGTAATCTATAGATAATGTTGAGACCGGTAGCTGGTAATCTATAGAAAATGCTGAGACCGGTAGCTTGTAATCTATAGAAAATGCTGAGACCGGTATCTTGTAATCTATAGATAATGCTGAGACCGCTATCTTGTAATCTATAGAGAATGCTGAGACCGGTATCTTGTAATCTATAGAGAATGCTGAGACCGGTATCTTGTAATCTATAGAGAATGCTGAGACCGGTAGCTGGTAATCTATAGAGAATGTTGAGACTCTATTTCCATAAAAAAAACATATCGGCAAAATACAGGAGATTGCCAGAGACCGAGGATTTAGAGGGTTACTAAACCCTAGTTTTTTTTTTTTTTTAAATAATAAAAATATCATACTTACCTCCACTATGCAGTTCGTTCTTTTTTAATGATTTTATGATAAGTACAGAAGATTTATGGTCCTTTTATGTGGACATACACTGGTTCAGCAGCAGACTGTTGGCACATTTGGGACTGTTGCTGGAAATCAGGGACAGTCTGTGTCTATGTATTTGGCCAAAATCAATTTGGGGAAATAATTAGAAGCAGAAAGAAATGAATACTACTTGCCATATTAATATATGACAGCAACTCAATCGCGGGAAAAACAATTGCAATGCTAAGATTATAATCATGAAAATAAATGAGTCTGTCTTACCTGAGAATAAACAAGGAGAGATGCCTTCAACTATTCAGACATGAGTGTTCTGCCGCTTGAGCTCACAGCAAGCCTCCTTATCTAGAACATTTATGGTGCAATAAAGCTGCAATTTAAACTGCACCTTACCTATCCGGTATAGATTTTATGTAAAACTTGGTAGGGGGGGTTAGAGCTCCCCCTGCAGGTGGCACTGCAAAAAACATGCTCTTAATTTCATGGATGGCAGGCAATTATTTTTCCAAATGATCTTTTTGTCTTTTTTGTGATCATGTAGAAAGCTTTAGTCAGCTTAGCTGTATGTGTGTCTGTTAGGGTCATGCTAAGTGTGATAATCTGACAGTGCAATCTTTGTCCAATTAACTCTAGATTTACCTATGATGGACCTATCTAATCAGACAGGCTCTTTTACTACATAGTTGATGGTAGATATAAAGCAGATTGTAAAATCAGATTGTGTATTGGGACTGTGAGTGTTCTCTAAGCATGGAGTATATTATCTCAGTAACATGCTGTGTTGAGCTTGCTCCAGCAGGGTGTGCTAGAGTTAACATTCTGTGTTTAGGATGTTTAATTGGGGGGGGGCTTCTTTTGCATGCTGGGTGTGTTATTAAAGTGTCAGAATACCTGAGGCCGGGTTCACACTGGTGCCACAAACGTTCCAACATTGGGAGCTCATGTCGCATGATGTGTGAAAATTAATGTTTCCCTATGGGAGCCATCTTAATTGGTCAGACACAAATCGGACCGACTTTGAAAATGCTCCCTGTACTTATTTGGTCCGACTTTCATCCGACTTCAGCCCATTGAATATCTTTGAAGTCGAATAAAAGTCAGAACGCCGTCTTGCTTGATCCGACTTTGACATGCGACTTGTGCTCTGCTGATCTTCAGGGGGAACTCCACGCCAAATTTTAAATAAAAAACCGGCATGGGTTCCCCTAAAGTCCATACAAGACCCTTATCCGAGCACGCAGCCCGGCCGGTCAGGAAAGGGGGTGGGGACGAGCGAGCACCCGCCTCCTGAACCATACCAGGCCGCATGCCCTCAACATAGGGGGTGGGTGCTTTGGGTCGGGGGAGCGCCCTGCGGCCCCCCCACCCCAAAGCACCCTGTCCCCATGTTGATGATGACAAGGGCCTCTTCCCGACAACCCTGGCCGTTAGTTGTCGGGGTCTGCGGGCGGGGGGCTTATCGGAATCCCTGTTCATTGAAAGTCAGACATATGTCGGGCAAGAAGAGTGTTGTGTCGCCCTAGTGTGAACTCGGCCTCAGGCCTCGTACACACGACCGAGGAACTCGTCAGAAAAGACACATCATTTTTCTCGACAAGTTCCTTGTTAGGCTTGTCGAGAAACTTGACAAGCTGTCTTTGCGTACACACAGTCAAGACCAAATCTCCTCGTTCTCAAACTCGGTGACTTCAACCCATACAACGGCAGGGAAAGTTCGATTCCACTGCCACATCACTTGGGGCTGCTTTTGCTAATCTCATGTTACTGTGTGTTAGGAAAAAGTTTGGTAAGAGACATTTGCACTTTTCAGTCTGTTACAGCGTGACAAATGTGCTATCTCCATTACAAATACAACTTTTACCGAAGGTGCGCGGGTTTCTAAGCATACACACCAACGTGTTTCTCGTGAAAAACCAGCCCGACGAGGAACATGACGACTCTCTTTTTTCCTCATCGAGTTCCTCGACAGTTTACTTGATGAAAAGCATACACACGACCGTTTTCCTCAGCAAAAAAGCTCTCCCACCAAGTTTCTTAACCACTTGCTTACTGGTGTTAAACAAGAAAGGAAGGGGGAGAAGAGACGGGATAATCGGCCCACCTGGGACCTAAAGGGGTTACCTTGAGCAGCACAAAAATGATCTGAAATGTAATAATGATACACCATATAATTATTTATTTTATAGTATCAAAATTTTAAAATATTTAAGCACAATAGTATCAAAATTAGACTGACCGTATGGTAATCAAACAATTATTGGTTACCATCTATGCAAACAAAAAAAAGAGAAAAACACATGTAACATTTAGACAAAACAGGAACGCACACAGACAAAGACAGAAAACATGGTCCGGACACTTTTGTATTCAGCCTGCACAATGGAAGCACTTGAATCTATGGTATGCGACTAACCATATAATAATGGCAAGCGGGATCTATGGTTCCCACTTCCAATAGCCGCGATTGATCAATTGGTGTTAGCAAAATGTGGGGGCTGGATACAAGCTCGTAGTGGGGTGGAGGGGAGGGGAAAGGGGAAGGGAAAATTAAAGGGAGGAATATGCTTGGTCGTGATAATGGATCCACTGTTCCTTAACCAAGGTGTGTAATATTTGGGTGTTTGCTAGCATTGATGACTTGGATATATATTGAGCACTGACAAAGTCCGGGCAGCAACAAACAAAAATGGTAAATAGTCAATCCTGATTGTCCCGGTAATGAGATACGTATCTCAATGAGATTAGTTGGTGATGGTTAGTACTAGATTCACGTTGTTTGATATGTTGAATTGGTTAGATATCTAGACTAGAGTCCATGGTCATTTGCATATAGTGATGGGACCATGTAATCAGCACATAACAAGCCTTGGTGCTAACTAGTAAGTGAGAGCTAAGTTCCGTTTAAGGCTCTCTATGTAGTATCGATAGAAAATAAGACACCCTTTAAGTAGATATACGTTACCACCTTGGTAGCCGTCGTATGGGATGTGGGTCTTTATTCACTGCTGGTCAGATGGTGCGCGCTGTTCTGTTGCCCCGTTGTAGCGCTGTCAAATATGACATAAATTTCCGCTTTAAGGTCCAATATAGGACAAGGGCTGGTTTCGGTGCGCTGGTATGAATAACATCATCCATCAATGATTGTAGATTGTTTGACCATCCTGCATGTTCCTCGCTATAGTCGTATTTGAATTTGGGCGTCTGTTGGACGAAGCTACGCCAATGTGCCAGGCGAAACGCGTTGACGTCATCACCCTAACGTGATTCCGTGACACCAGCAGCTCGTGTGGAGGATGAAGGGATAGCGGCAACAGACGCCCAAATTCAAATACGACTATAGCGAGGAACAGGAAGTGGGAAGTGGGAACCATAGATCCCGCTTGCCATTATTATATGGTTAGTCGCATACCATAGATTCAAGTGCTTCCATTGTGCAGGCTGAATACAAAAGTGTCCGGACCATGTTTTCTGTCTTTGTCTGTGTGCGTTCCTGTTTTGTCTAAATGTTACATGTGTTTTTCTCTTTTTTTGTTTGCATAGATGGTAACCAATAATTGTTTGATTACCATACGGTCAGTCTAATTTTTATACTATTGTGCTTAAATATTTTAAAATTTTGATACTATAAAATAAATAATTATATGGTGTATCATTATTACATTTCAGATCATTTTTGTGCTGCTCAAGGTAACCCCTTTAGGTCCCAGGTGGGCCGATTATCCCGTCTCTTCTCCCCCTTCCTTTCTTGTTTAACATTAGATTGTTGGTTACAGCAGCACTACCTAATCAGGTATTAGATCTATACAGGCAGTGGCCACTCCACACCTGTTCATTAGTGGAATAACTTGCGCATTCCCCTTTCCCCCAGTTCCCTGTTTTCTAAATAACACTTGCTTACTGGGCACATAAACCCCCTTCGTGCCCAGGCGAAATTTCAGCTTCCAGCACTGCGTCGCTTTAACTGACAATTGCGTGGTCGTGCGACGTGGCTCCCAAACAAAATTGGCGTCCTTTTTTCCCCCGTGCTGTTTTTATTTTTTGCGTTATAAACAAAAAAAGAGCGACAATTTAAAAATATATATATATTTTTTACTTGTTGCTATAATAAATATCCCAATTTTTTTTTAATTTTTTTTTTTCTCAGTTAAGGCCGATACGTATTCTTCTACGTATTTTTGTAAAAAAAAAAAAATCACAATAAGTGACTGCTTTGCGCAAAAGTTATAGCGCCTAAAAAATAGGGGACAGAATTATGATTTTTTTTTAATATTTTTTTTTTTACTAGTAATGGCGGCGATCTGCGATTTTTATTGGGACTGCGATATTGCGGCGGACACATCGGACACTTTTGACACATTTTTGGCGCCATGCACATTTATACAGCGACCAGTGCTATAAATATGCACTAATGACTGTATAAATGTGACTGGCATTGAAGGGGTTAACACTAGGGGGTGAGAAAGGGGTTAAATGTATTGCCTGGGTGTGTTCTAACTGTGTGGGGGGAGGGGGGTGACTGGGGGAGGTGACCGATGCTGTGTCCCTATGTACAAGGGAAACAGCATCTGTCTCCTTTCCCTGACAGGACGTGGAGCTCTGTGTTTACACACTGTCAGGAGAATATAGGAGATCAGTACTGTGTGACTGCACAGAGGAGACCAAACAATATAATTAGTGAAGTGAAAAGGTGTTTATTAACAAAAGTAAGTGAGGACAACCAGTGCAAACAGCAAACAATATATATATAGTCAAAGGGAGATACCGTATTCATAAACCAAGCCAGGCCGAGGTCATACACACGTGGGAAGTCAGCCGATGGGTAAGGATGGGACAGGACAGAGCAGGGAGCGGATGGATGGATGAGCTGCGGGGTAAGATCCAGGGAAGACAGAAATCAGGGAACAGGGCGGAAGAGTCCAGCAGGGATCAGGATCAAGGATCACGGAACAAGATTAGGCACAAAATCAGGATCAAAGACAGGGTCTGGATACAGGCTCAGGTCTGGGAGATATGACGATACCAGGGCGAGCTCTGCTGATTAAGCTCAGGTTACAGCTGAGCGGAGAAAAGGCTGTGTGCTCCATACTGCCAGGAAGCCCCCGCTGGTGGAGGCCAGTACTGCAGCCCAAATAACAGGCAGTATCACCAGCAGGGGGGACCTTCCCTGACAGTACCCCCCCCCCCCAAAGGAGCGGCCTCCAGACGCTCCAACCAGTCGTTGCTGGGGAAAGCCCATGGTGTCAAGCCGGGCAGTGGATAAAGTTACATTAAGTGGGGAAGCAGACAGGGGCAAATCGGGCTGGGCAGCAGACTCTGGATCCTCGAGCTGGGCAGTAGGCTCCGAGTCATCGAGCTGGGCAGTGGACAAAGGCTCCGGGTCATAGAGCTGGGCAGCGGACGAAGGCTCCGGGTCATCGAGCTGGGCAGCGGACGAAGGCTCCGGGTCATCGAGCTGGGCAGCGGACGAAAAAACGAAGTTCAATGCTTCCAAGCATGCATCGACTTGATTCTGAGCATGCGCGGGTTTTTGGTCCGATGCTTTTGCATACTAACCATCGTTTTGGTCCGATGGTCAGGCGTCCATCGGACTGATTTTAAAGAAAGTTTTAATCGGTCCGATAGGCCGTACACGATCGATTTCCTCCTTAAGGCCAGTTTCATCAGACCGGTCTGATCGTGTGTACGTTGCCTTATGTGTAAGTCAACTTGTGTCTATTAGAGGCACAGGTTGAACAAGAAATGGATGGACAACTATTTAACCTCCCTGGCGGTATCCCCAAGCGTGACTCGGGGTGTTTTTTTTTGCAGAGATCGGTATCCCCGAGTCACACTCCGGGTAGCCATGCAGAGCCTGCAGCACGCGCTGTCTTACCTTCTTCCTGGATCCAGCGATGCATCCCCGCTGTGTGAGCGAGCGGGTCCTCGCTCGATTCACACAGCGTCCCCGTGTGCCGCCGATCTCCGTTCCCTGCGACGTTACGACGCACGGGAGCGGAGAACGGCGCCAAATTAAAAAAAGTAAACAAACACTTTACATACAGTACAATGTAATCTTATAGATTACAGTACTGTATGTAAAAAATACACACACCCCTTGTCCCTAGTGGTCTGTCCTGTGTCCTACATGTCCTTTTATATAATAAAAAATGTTCTTTCTGCCTGGAAACTGTAGATTGCCCATAGCAACCAAAAGTGTCCCTTTATGTCAAAAATGGTTTTAGATCAGCTAGAAAACAGCGATAATAAATTATAATCACTTGCAGAATTGAGCGATAGCGATTTGTGGGGAAATTCGTCATCAAAAAAATAAATGATGACAGCGACAATTCTGCAACTGTGCAAATTTCAGTGTTTTTGAGTTGATTACATTATTGAATATTTTTTATTATAATTACATTATAATTTGTTATAATTATTTATAGTTTTTTATTATATAAAAAATTATGATTTTGTTTTTCAAACTTTATCATACCCGGGATGTCTTGTTTGGACAGATTTAAGCAAGTTATTCCTAAGAATTGCAGGCCTACAGTATAAAACGCCAAATTTCCATGCAAATAATTGTACCGCTTTTGGTACGTAATTCCAGACAGAATCATACCGCCAGGGAGGTTAATGAACACTGAGAATGTGGTTTGGATTACCTCAAATGGGACAGGATATTTATCATCAAAATCTCTCAAGAAATCTATATAATACATTAATTCCACTGTATCAAAATGATGGAACATTGTATGAGCTTTGCCTCATAACCTGTTGTAGACCGTTGCCATGCCGTCTGCAATTCCTGATTAATCAAAGCATTGCTTAGATGTGGATTCCATGGTTAATTGTTACACCTATTGTCTCTTCTAGCAAACTTGTGGAGGATGTGCTTATACTTGTAACAAAGTGTATTGTACTTTCTTTGGGAGTCAGATGCCGGAAAGTTTGATCTTTGAGTCATTTGAGTCATTGAGTCACCTAGGCTGGCTTAAGTGGCACGTTAATTATGTTTGTGGTTACAGTTTGTATTGTTAGGCTAATATTATGAGGAGGGGGATGTCCTCCTGTGGTAAATATTCTGTGTGAGTGTGTCAAATAAACATTCCATGTTCTTACGCACTATTGTCGGCTAGCAATGTACGATAGGCTATAATATCTGATCTCTGATGTTCAGACTGGAGTGTGGGGTGGGGTTCCGTTACTGAAACTGAGCTGCAGCACGGTGGCCAAGAACATAAAGTGGTTTAACAGGACAGGTTCCACTCAGAACAGGCCTCGTCATGCTCGACCAAAGGGGTTGAGTGCATGTGCTCAGAGTCATTTCCAGAAGTTGTCTTTGGGAAAAAGACGTATGAGTGCTTCCAGCATTGCTGCAGAGGTTGAAGGGGTGGGAGGTCAGCCTGTCAGTACTCAGACCATACGCCGCACACTGCATTAACTTGGTCTGCATGGCTGTTGTCCCAGAGGGAAGCCTCTTCTAATGATGATGCACAAAAAAGCCCGCAAACAGTTTGCTGAAGACAAGTAGACTAAGGACATGAATTTCTGGAACCGTGTCCTGTGGTCGGATGAGACCAAGATAAACTTATTTGGTTCAGATGGTGTCAAGTGTGAGTGGCGGAAACCAGGTGAGGAGTACAAAGACAAGTGTGTCTTGCCTACAGTGCCGATCCTGACCTCTCTGGGGCCCTAAGTGGCATTAAAGTTGAGAAGCAGGGGGAAGAGGGGCTGCCAAAAATGACATGTCACATTAAAGTTGAGAAGCGGGGGGGGTGTTCTGCTGTTGGAAATGGCATCTTACATTAAAGTGAGAAGCGGGAGGTGCTGACTTCTTACCTCTTCTCCCATGCAGCCAGCGAGTTGAGAAGCCAGGTGAGGGGCCAAAAATTACTTCTCACAAGGCAGGGCCTCTAGTAATTTGGGGGGCCCTCCACAGTTTTGCGGGGCCCTAAGCGGCTTGCATTGTGAGGCGGATCGGCCCTGCTTGCCTACAGTCAAGCATGGTGGTGGGAGTGTCATGGTCTGGGGCTGAATGAGTGCGGCCGGCACTGGGGAGCTACAGATCACTGAGGGAACCATGAATGCCAACATGGAATGTGACATACTGAAGCAGAGCATGATCCCCTCCCTTCAGAGACTGGGCAGTATTCCAACATGATAACGATCCCAAACACACCTCCAAGACAACCACTGCCTTGCTAAAGAAGTTGAGGGTAAAGATGATGGACTGGCCAAGCCTGTCCCCAGACCTAAACCCTATTGAGCATCTGTGGGGCATCCTCAAACAGAAGGTGGAGGAGTTCACGGTCTCTAAGGCCCCGTACACACGGCAGAGAACCTCGACAGGCAGAACACATCGTTCCGCCCGTCGAGGTTCTCTGCCGGCTGTCAGAATCGGCGACCCGCCCGTCGGGAAAGGCAACCAGCCATTCATCCCGACGGGCCGTCGAGCAAATAGAGAACCTGTTCTCTATTTGCTCGATGGGTTTCCCGACGGGCGGGGCTCGCCGAGAGCGTACACACGGCCGAGGTTCTCGGCAGAATGCGGCTCCCAGCGAGGTTCTCGCTGGTTTCTGCCGAGAACCTCGGCCGTGTGTACGGGGCTTCACATTCTCCGGCTCTGTGATGTCGTCGTGGAGGAGGGGAAGAAGACTCCGGTGGCAACCTGTGAAGCTCTGGTGAACTCCATGCTCAAGAGGGTTAAGGCAGTGCTGGAAAATAATGGTGGCCACACAAAGTATAGACTCTTTGGACATTTTCACTTATACTGTTGCCACCGGTTTAGACATTGTTTGTGTTGTGAGGGGACAACAAATTTACACTGTTATACAGGCTGTACACTCACTTTTCTTTACATTGTAGCAAAGTGTCATCTCTTCAGTGTTGTCACATAAAAATATAGAAGAAAATATTTACAAAAATGTGAGGGGTGTACTCACTTTTGTGAGATACTATATGGTTGCATTCAAACAACGTGAAGACTTTGATCACAAACACAAGCTGGTGGAAACTCAAAAAGCACTTGATAGCTTTTATTATAGATTCTTATCCACATAATATTAAAGAAACTACAAGAACAGAGATAAATACTTTGAGAACAGAGATTATATTCTTAATTACACTTAATATTAAACTGTAAAATAAGTCCAGAAGGGTACAGTCTAACCCATACAGCAGGCAGAAGAAAACAAACAGAGGAGACCAACGTCGGAAAATGTCCAGTGTTGGAGAACTAAGCTCATCCTTGGCTTTGTCCTACTGCCATTGAACGCTGAATCCCATTCATAGTTTATTAAGTGGCGACCTTGTCCAAGCTCTGAGTCCGGTATTTAGAGACTTGTGTCCATTGTCCATTTTGGTACCACATGAGCTGGACTTCTAATCATGGTCAATGTCCATGTCCTTAAAAGGTTTAGTGCATGTTCTGTGGTCTCTTGTACTTTGGTAGTTCCACACCAACATAGTCCTCTGACGTGAAATCATAGTTAGCTGCTATACATCATAAGATTTTTTGAGGTCTGAGGTTCTTCAGAAGCCAGTTCTTCCACCAGAACATCTGGTGTCCAGTCTATATATATAGCATGGAGGATTGGGAAATATTACAAAAACGTAGTTGTTGATGTTGACCTTGAAGTAGACATACCTGATAAGAAAGAAAACTCATTTTAGAAATCTTGACCTAAAAACTATTCCATAGCATACAATGGCTGGGCTGTTTAATCACTGCAGCCTCGGACCATTTGGCTGCCAAATGACCGGGCCACTTTTTGCGATTCGGAACTGCGTCGTTTTAACTGACAATTGCGTGGTCGTGTGACGTGGCTCCCAATCAAAATTAACCACTAGCCGACCAGCCGCCGTGGTTCTACGGCGGCAGGTCGGCTCTCCTGGGCGAGAGCCCGTAGCTCTACGTCGGGACTTTCGCGGCCGCTAGCCCCACTTTCGCGGCTGGGCGCAATCGCCGCCGGGCACGCGCGCTCGTTCGTTACAGAGCGGGGAACGAGAGCTGTGAGTGTAAACACACAGCGCTCGTTCCTGTCAGTGGGGGGAAACGCTGATCTTCCGTTCATACAATGTATGAACGGAAGATCAGTGATTCCCCCTAGTGAGCCCACCCCCCCCCCCACACAGTTAGAACACAAATAGGAACACACTTAACCCCTTCCCCGCCCCCTAGTGTTAACCCCTTCACTGCCAATGGCATTTTTATAGTAATCCAATGCATTTTTATAGCATTGATCGCTATAAAAATGCCAATGGTCCCAAAAATGTGTCAAAAGTGTCCGATGTGTCCGCCATAATATCGCAGTACCGAAAAAAAACGCTGATCGCTGCCATTACTAGTAAAAAAAAAATATTAATAAAAATGCCATAAAACTACCCCCTTTTTTGTAAATGCTATAAATTTTGCGCAAACCAATTAATAAACGCTAATTGCGGTTTTTTTTTTTACGAAAAATTTGTAGAAGAATACGTATCGGCCTAAACTGAGGAAAAAAAATGTTTTTTTATATCTTTTTTGGGGATATTTATTATAGCAAAATGTAAAAAATATTGCATTTTTTTCAAAATAGTCGCTCTATTTTTGTTTATAGCGCAAAAAATAAAAAACGCAGAGATGATCAAATACCACCAAAAGAAAGCTCTATTTGTGGGGAAAAAAGGACGCCAATTTTGTTTGGGAGCCACGTTGCACGACCGCGCAATTGTCAGTTAAAGCGACTCAGTGCCGAATCACAAAAAGTGCTCTGGTCTTTGGACAGCAATATGGTCCGGGGCTAAAGTGGTTAACGTCCCTTTTTTCCCACAAATAGAGCTTTCTTTTGGTGGTATTTGATCGCCTGTGCGGTTTTTATTTTTTGCGCAATAAACAAAAATAGAGCGACAATTTTGAAAAAAAAAAGCAATATTTTGTACTTTTTGCTATAATAAATATGCCCATTTGTTTTTAAAAGTGCATTTTTTCCAATATGTATTTTTCTACATATTTTTGGCTAAAAAAGTTGCAATAAGTGTATATTGATTGGTTTGTGCAAAAATTATAGCGTATACAAAATAAGGGATAGTTTTATAGCATTTTTATTCTTCATTTTTTTTTACTAGTAATGGTGGCGATCTGTGATTTTTATTGTGACTGTGACATTATGGCGCACACATCGGACACTTTTGACACTTTTTTGGGACCATTGCCATTTATACAGCGATCAGTGCTATAAAAATGCACTGATTACTGTAAAAATGACACTGGCAGTGAAGAGGTTAACCATTAGGGGTCGCTGAAGGGGTTAAGTGTGTCCTAGGGAGTGATTCTAACTGTTAGGGAAAGGAGCTACCAGTGACACATCCCTAATCACTGTTTCCGATCACAGAGAACAGTAGATCACTGACGTGTCACTAGGCAGAACAGGGGAATGCCTTGTTTACAAAGGCATCCCCCTGTTCTGCCTTTGCCGACCATAATTACGGCCCACCTCGGCAAGCAGTTAAAGTGTAACTAAAGACAAAGTTAGTTTTGGATAGAGTGGAATTAGATCACTTATCAGGTTTTTATGGTTGTGTGTGCCCCTTTACGGGGATTCATCCTCTCTATTTGTCCATCATCACCAAGAGTGAAAGTGAAAGGAAATCCAACATTTGAGGTTGTCACCAGAACAGGAAAAGAGGGGACATCTTCCAATGGGGACACTAGTTCTGATGACAAGCGGGGAGTTCTTCACTATGCAGGGATTTTCTCTCATTTCCTGTTTTGGCTAAGTGTCAGCAAGTGAATGGAAATCCCCCAATGGGACACAGATGGCAATAAAAAAAAAAAATACTGGGGCTTGCAACTTTTCCTTACTCTATTCATAAGAGAAGAAATAATTTTTTTTTTTTAATCATTTTCTAAAATTGGAGGGCTGCTTAAAGTAGAACTATAGGCAAAACTTTTTTTTTTCAATTTGGATGGAGCATGGGAGGGTTAAAAGCTACAGTTCAGCCACAGGATCATTGGTTGCCTCCTGCTCCTCTTCCTCTTCTCACAGCACTCGAACAGCAGCATTGGCTCCTGCTGCTGTCAATCAAATGCAGTGAGAAGGAAGTAGGGGGCGGAGCTATGTCCCGCCGTGTAAGTCTATGGAGCAAAGCTCTATAAAGACACACAGCTCGGGAGTGCGCAGACACTGTGTGCCTCCATAGCAAACCACTTGCTACATGAAGAAGAGGATGATCTAGGAGTGCCACCAGGGGACCCAAGAAGAGGAGGACCTGGGCCGTTTGGTGGAATACCACTGCACAGAACAGGTGAGCATAACATGTTTGTTATTTTAATTACCTTTTTTTATTTTACTTTAAAGTGGATGTAAACCCAAAAAATATTTTTTTTTTTTTATGTGACAATGTAGAGTATAAAATTTCCTATCATCTGTGCCCAGTCTTGACATACATAGTTAATGCAGATCTGAGAAATCCTCTTTTATGTTCAGTGAAAATGAACAGCCTTCCAGATAAAACCCTGCCTAAATAAAAAGTCAGTTTTCTCTCTTTTTGCTTTGAGTGAGAGGTTATTTACATATCTAGCTAGGACATGTTTATCATATGTTATGTTTTGTTTATCATAACATAAGGTGAAATAACATCACAACACATCCTAGTAATATACAATGAACTTTGGATCACCTCTTGTTATAATAAACATGTCTAAGCTAGATATGTAAATAACCTGTTACTGAAAGCAATAACAGAGAAACGGACTTTATAATTTGGCAAGTTTTTATCTGGAATTCTGTTAATTTGCACTGAACTTTAAAAGAGGATTACTCAGCGCTGGATTAACTCTGTGTGTTACATCCACTTTAAGTATACCTATACAGTATAACCTTAAAGCGGTGCTTCACCCAAAAGGGGCAGCTCTGCTTGTTTGCTTTCCCCCCCCTCGGCTACCACATTTCATAAATTCGAAAAATCGTGAATTCATAAATTAGAAAATTATAGGTATTGGAATTTCCTTTCAAATTTGGCTGTTAGTGAACGTAACAAATACAAATTTATCCGAAGCTACGAATTATACAAAACAACGAATCTAAACAAATTCAATTGATCAAATTAATAATAATATATATATTTTTATTATTATTAAGAAAGAAAATCCGAAAGTTCGAAAGAACCGAAATCCAAAAATTCTAAATAATAACTAACTAATTTCCTTTAAATTTGGCTGTTAGTGAGCATAACAATTAGTGAGCATAACCAATACAAATGTATCTGAAGTTACAAAGTATACAAAATAACGAATGCCGTATCTAAACAAATTGAACAGATCGAATTAATAATAATATTTTTTTATTATTATTGCTATTTATTATTAATAATTTGTTACGTTCCATTCGTTTGGATACTGGATTCATTATTTCGGTTATTTTGTTACTTCGGAAAGAATTTGTATTCGTTACGTTCACTAACAGCCAAATTTGAAAGGCAATTCCAATACCTATAATTTAATAGTTAGTTATTATTTTAGAATTTACGAGTTTTCAAGTTCACAAATCTTTCAATATTCAAATTTACCAATATTCGGAAAAATGTGTTAAACAGGTTTTCGTTAATTCAGATGTTTCCGAATTAACACATTTTTCGAAATTCATTAAAAAAAGTAATTTGGAACAAAACTAATTTCACATGTCTACAGCCAATCTGTAGGCTAGGTGTACATACCTTTTAACTTTTGCTCAGGTGAGTTCCGAGTTTTTCTTTCCTTATTAAGCTGGCTGCATAAGGGATCTGTAAAACAACAATACAAAGACTTACTATGCATGTACTTAATAGCAATTAACCTTAGCATCACTAAAATATATTGGATGGAAGGACCACCCACCACTGCGACCACTGGAGGAGAAGGGAGCGTTTAAGGTTAAATGGTGAATTTTTATTTTTAATAAATGTAATAAATGTTATTTTTAATAAATGAAGTAGAAGCTGTTCACCTACCAAAATGAATGTCAGTAGATAAGATGAGCTTTTAATGACTTTGAATACCCAATCATGTTCAGGGGAGGGGGGGGGGGGGGAATTAAGTTTTGCTAGCACATGATTGGATATTTAAAGGGAACACAAATTCACCTTATTTACTAAGTCCACTTTGCAAAGTGAGCAGAGGCTATGCAGACGCCCAATCATTCCCGCTTATTTATACTTGAGTGCACAAATGGAATGACACTAGAGGGCGCTGTTGGCTTGAAGTGTTGTCTATATTTGTATGTTTTATGTATTAAAGTGTTCTCAATATGAAATAGGATTATTTCTCCAATCTCATCAGCCAGAAATTGTAAGAACTGTTTAAATGTTAAAAAAAAAAAAAATTGTTATTCTGTACTTTACCAGAATTTATTTTGATAACATAGAATTATATAATGGTTTATCCGATTGACTTTATCGAAGAAATATATATATATATATATATATATATATATATATATATATATATATATTTAATGATCGTGACTAACAAACCTATACACCTATATTTGTATTATTTCTTGTTTTCTTGTGTATTAAAAAGTAGTCAGTCTCCATGGGCTATATATATATAAGAAATAAATATAAAAAATGTATATATATATATATATATATATATATATATACATTTTTTATATTTATTTCTTAGTACATTTCTTGTTGTATATATGATCTAATTCCATAAATATTGTGTGTATATATATATATATATATATATATATATATATATACATATATAAAAAATACAATTGTAAAAAAAATAGGCATCATCCCGGTACCGTTGTTTAGTGCCAGCGATCGGCTATCCAAACATAACAACCGATGCGGCTAAAAGACATCCCCCCCTCCCGCCGCCTCTCGCCGCTCTGACCGGGCCTCCCGTCCCACCGGGAGACACGATCCTTGATCCGGCACCTCCATCGTCTTTTGCGCGGACTGAAACTAAGCCGTAAACGGCTTTGATTCAGTTTCCGCATTGAAAACACAGAAGCGACGTCATGACGTCACTTCCGGGTTTTTCGGCTATCAATGGCGTCGGATATAAAAAAGTACACAGTATTCAGAATCGCCGTTTTCAGCGATCTGAATACTTTGAAGTGCAAAGGAGAGACTGGGGGTCTTTTAGACCCCCGATCCCTCCATAAAGAGTACCTGTCACCACCTATTACTGTCACAGGGGATGTTTACATTCCTTGTGACAGCAATAAAAGTGATCAAAATGTAAAAAAAAAAAACAACACAATGTAATATAATAAAAATAAATGAAATAAATAAGAATTTTTTTTTTGAAGCGCCCTCCTCCCCGTGAGATTGCGCAACAAAGAAAACGTATACGGGAGTCGCGCCCGCATATGAAAACGGTGTTCAAATCGCACATGTGAGGTATCGCCATGATCGTCAGCAAAAATTCTAGCCATAGACCACCTCCTTAACTCTAACCTGGTAACCGTAAAAAAAGTTTAAAGCGTCGCCTATGGAGATTTTTAGGTACCGTCATTTGTCGCCATTCCACGAGTGCATGCAATTATAAAGCGTGACATGCTTGGTATCTATTTACTCGACGTAACATTATATTTCACATTATGCAAAAAAATTGGGCTAACTTTACTTTTTCATTTTTTTTTTAATTCATAGAAGTAAATTTTTCCCAAAAAGTTGCGTTTAAAACACAGCCGCACAAATACCGCGTGACATAAAATATTGCAACAATCGCCATTTTATTCTCTAGATTCTCTGCTAAATATATATATATATATATATATATATATATATATATATATATATATATATATATAATGTTTGGGGATTCTAAGTAATTTTCTAGGCAAAAATACAGATTTTAACTTGTAAACACCAAATTCATAAATAGGCTTAGGCGTTAAAGGGTTAATATATAATGTTAAAAAATAGAAAAAAAAAATAAAACAACAAAAATAAAAAAATATTGACACCAGTGGCAGAACTACCACGGTCACAAAGGTAGCACTTGCGACTGGGCTCTGGTGTTCCACCACCATGGATGACAGGAAGGTGGCCCAATGCAGGACCATAATAAAGGGCCCCACAATGGAAGTAAAGGGCCCTGAGATTAGTGGGAAGGTCCCTGGTCGGGCGCCAGGGGGTCCCTTTTATGATTCCTGTGTCAGGGCCCTGAAGGTTTTAGTTACACCTCTGGTGTGAGATATGAACGTGCATTACTGTGCATTGCAATGCGTTTTTAAAAGTGCTTGTTTATGTGTGCTGCAATATAGCACATTTGAATGTGCTGCACAAAAAACTTTTTTTTTCCCAACGCACACAAATGTTGGTATTAACTGAAGACATACCAAGGCAAATTGCTTTGTTCTTGCTATGGGACTGTGTTGGGCAATGATGCAGAATGCTGCTGGTGGCAGCAAAGTCAATTTTCTATTATCTTTCTCGCAACACAATCCCAAACTGCCACCTAGTGGCTGAAGTCTGAAGTGCACCTGAGACACAGTACTAAGTGATTGTCATTCTGAATGGATGCTCTGATGCTTTGCTCTGCACCAGAATAAATCTCTAAATAATTAGAGTTGTGTAAAAGTTATAGGCCAAGGACACCCTCCTGCCCACCAACGCCCATCACATCAGTGCCCACCAATCTCCTCTCTCATCTGTGCGCCTCTATTACTCATATGAAGAAAACTGATGCTACACAGACCCTCATATATCTTCAGTGTGAACTTGAAGAAGACGTGAAGTGCTTTAAATACATAAAGTTGTGCTCATAAGTTTACATACCCTGGCAGGATCTATGATTTCTTGACCATTTTTTAGAGAATATGAATGATAACACAACACTTTTCTTTCACTCATGTTTAGTGTTTGGCTGAAGCCATTTATTATCAATCAACTGTGTTTACTCTTTTTAATTCATAATGGCAACAGAAACTACCCAAATGACCCTGATCAAAAGTTTACATACCCCAGTGCTTAATACCGTGTATTGCATCCTTTATTATCAATGACAGCTTGAAGTATTTTGTGGTATTTGTGGATGAGGTTCTTTATCTTCTCAGATGGTAAAGCTCCCCATTCCTCTTGGCAAAAAGCCTCAAGTTCCTGTAAATTCTTGGGCTGTCTTACATGAACGGCACGTTTGAGATCTCCCCAGAGTGGCTCAATGATATTGAGGTCAGGAGACTGAGATGGCCACTCCAGAACCTTCACTTTATTCTGCTGTATCCAATGACAGATGGACTTGGCCTTGTGTTTTGGATCATTATCATGTTGGAATTTCCAAGTACGTCACATGTGCAGCTTTCTGGCTGATGAATGTAAATGTTCCTCCAGAATTTTTTGATAACATACTGTCATCAATTTTGACCAAATTTCCTGTGCCTTTGTAGCTCACACATCCCCAACATATCAGCAATCCACCTCACAGTAGGTTTCACAGTAGGTATGGTGCGCCTTCATCATAGGTCTTGTAGACTCTTCTCCAAATGTAGTGTTTATGTGGCCAAAAAGCTCAGTTTTGGTCTTATCACTCCAAATGACTTTGTGGCAGAAGGTTTGAGGTTTGTCTCTGTGCTGTTTGGCGTATTGTAAGCGGATACTTTGTGACATTTGCGTAGTAATGACTTTCTTCTGACAACTCGGCCATGCAGCCCATCCTTCTTCAAGTGCCTCCTTATTGTGCATCTTGAAACAGCCACACCACATGTTTTCAGAGAGTCCTGTATTTCACTTGAAGTTATTTGAGGATTTTTCTTTGCATCCCAAACAATTCTCCTGGCAGTTGTGGCTGAAATTTTAGTTGGTCTACCTGACCGTGGTTGGGTTTCAACAGAACCCCTAATTTTCCACTTCTTGATTAGAGTTTGAACACTGCTGATTGGCATTCTCAATTCTTTGGATATCTTTTTATATCCCTTTCCTGTTTTATACAGTTCAACTACCTTTTCCCCGCAGATCCCTTCACAATTCTTTTGCTTTCCCCATGACTCAGAATCCAGAAACGTCAGTGCAGCACTGGATGAAAGATGCAAGGGTCTGTCAGGAGTCCAGAAACTCATTGACCTTTTATACACACACACTAATTACAAGCAAACAGATCACAGGTGAGGATGGTTACCTTTAATAGCCATTCAAACCCCTTTGTGTCAACTTGTGTGCATGTTATCAGGCAAAAATCACCAGGGTATGTAAACTTTTGATCAGGGTCATTTGGATAGTTTCTGTTATGATTATGATTTAAAAAGAGTAAACACAGTTGATTGATAATAAATGGCTTTAGCCAAACACTAACCATGAGATTTTTGTGCTACCATTCATATTCTCTTAAAAATGGCCAAGAAATCATAAATTCTGCCAGGGTATGTAAACTTATTAGCACAACTCAACTGTATATATATCTATATATATTTATCTATCTATATAGATTTATATATACATAGAGAGAGAGAGAAAGAGAGAAATATATCTATATCTATATATATCAATGTTTATATGTATAGATTTTATTTATTTTATTTTACATTGACTTGTATGGGGAAACTCGCTTTGATATGCGAGTGCTTTGGATTAAGAACATTCTCCTGGAATGGATTATGCTCATAATCCAAGGTTCCACTGTATTTTCCTATACATTTTTAGCTGGAGTTTGGATTCAGTTTGCTTGTGTATTTAAATCTGCTGCTACGTCCAACATTTCCCTCCCCAGGCTGACAATGCTGCTGCCCAAAGTTGGCTCCTGTGCTCCTTCATCCAGATTGGTGGTTCTCTAATACAGAAGGTGTGTTACTACTTACAGGCATGGCCACCATCAGGGGGGGTACAGGCAGTACACCTGTGAGGGGGCTGGATGGCAACCCCCCTTTTTTCTCTTTTTTTGTAGTAGACCTGAGTTCCCCAGGGGCCTGGAGGTCCCCAGGGCCCCGGATGGCAACCCCCCTTTTTAAAATCTTTTTTTTTTTAATAAAATTTTTTATTTTATAAAAAAGTTATACATTTTTTTAATTTAATTTTTTGGTTTTATTTAAAGGGCTCGGAGGTCCCCAGGGCCCCGGATGGCAACCCCCCCTTTTTTTTTAATAAAAAAAAAGTAAACCTTTTTTTATATATATTTATATATATATTTTTTTATTAAAGGGTCCAGAGGTCTCTAGGGGCCCGGAGGTCCCCAGGGCCCCGGATGGCAACTCCCCCTTTTTTTTTTTATTTAAAAAAATGTAAATTACATTTTTTGTCATATATTTATTTTTTGTTTTTATTAAAGGGCCCAGAGGTCCCCAGGGCCCAGACTGGCAACCCCCTTTTATTCTTTTTTTTGTAAGTGGCCCAGAGGTCCCCAGGGCAACCCCCTCCTTTTTTTTTTGTTCGTCAGCACCCAAAGCCCCCCACCCTCAATTCATGGCGGCAGCATCCCCCCCCCCGTCGCTTCTCAATTCATGGCACCCCACCCGCCACTTCTCAATTCGTGGCACCCCCCCCCCCTGCTTCTCAATTCACGCCCCCCCCCCGCTTTTCAATTTACTCAATTAATTCCTGATGGCAGCCCTGCTTACAGGCCATATCACCAGATGAAAACAGAGGGGGAAAAATCCTAAAAAAAAAGGAAACTGATGCAGCCTCCACATGTAATGTATAGTAAACGGCAATATTTTTCATTTTTAGTTTTGGGTTTAATATTGCTTTGAAAATAGGAATTCTATGCTGAGTAAGACTGTTTATGATGGGAAAGACATGTACCATATAAATTGTGAAGGACTTACCATCTGTAACTGTTGAACCATCTCTTCCCTGTACGCCAGCTCCCGCTTCATCTGATCATGGAAGTTGTCTAGAAAAAAAAAAAAAACGATTAGTATATACAGTATAATGAGACTATTCAATTAAATGATGTATTCCCATACTTATAAAGTTTCAGCATATAATACAAATTGCTCTACAGAGTACATAGGACTATTCTCATCAGTCCCTGTGCTAAAATGTGACTTTCACCCTAATAGAAGCACCAGGGCCATCTTTAACGCAGGGCAAAATGGCGGAATGGCGACAAACATTTATCCTTAAAAATCTCCATATGCAACGTTTAAAAAAATCTACAGGTTGCATGTTTTGAGTTACAGAGGAATTATTGCTCTCGCTCTAACGATCGTGGTGATACCTCACATGTGTGGTTTGAACACTGTTTTCATATGCGGATGCTACTCACGTATGCGTTTGCTTCTGCACGTGAGCTCTGTGGGACGGGGCTCATTAAATTGTTTTTTTTATTATTATTTATTTTACTCTTTATTTTATTATTTATTTTACTCTTTATTTTATTTTTTACACTGTTCTTTAAAAAATAAATAAAAAAATGTGTCACTTTTATTCCTATTACAAGGAATGTAAACATCCCTTGTAATATAAAAAAAGCATGACAGGTCCTCTTAAATATGAGATCTGGGCGTCAAAAAGACCTCAGATCTCATATTTACACTAAAATGCAATAAAAAGAATTGAAAATAAATAAATAAAAATGTCCCTTTAGAGCCGGTTCACACTGGGGCGGCGCGACTTTGGGGGCGACTCGGTAAGGCGTCCTGAAGACGACTTCAGAGGTGACTTGCAAAATGACTTCTGTATAGAAGTCAATGCAAGTCGCCCCGAGTCGCCCCCAAAGTCGTACAAGAACCTTTTTCTAAGTCGGAGCGACTTCCGTCGCTCCTATTAAAACGGTTCTATTGAATAGAATGGGACGCGACTTGTCAGGCGGCTGAGTCGCCTGACGAGTCGCCCCAGTGTGAACCGGCTCTCAAGAGCTATGAGCGGAAGTGATGTTTTGACTTCGCTTCCGCTCTGCAATGGTATGGAGCCGGGTGGGGGCCATCTTCCCCTCACTCAGCTACGTACCACAGAGGGGATTGGATCCGATCACCTCCACCGGCGGCTCTGTTAAACGGCAGGGAGCACCGGAACGTGGCGGGAGGGGGGTTCTCTCCCGCCACCAATAAAAGTGATCTTGCGGCGAATCCGCCGCTGAGACCACTTTTATCTGAAAGCGGACCCACTAATGAGGTAGATACCGGGGTTATAGCTAACTGTTGCCATAACAGGAGCGCCCAGAGGCGATTTGGTTCGCATGTGTCGCGCTATATACGTTTTTCATTCATTCATTCATAACAACGATATTGCACTTCAAATTGCCGCCGTATAATGACGGCGAGTGGTCCATTAAGTGCTTAATGTCCTTGGGTTGGAGAAGTCTTACCAAAACAAAAATGATTTGATCTACAGGCATACCCCGCTTTAAGCACACTCACTTTACATACACTCACGAGTAAGGACATACCTGCGAGTGTATGTAAAGTGCCTTACAAGTACTGTACAGACATTTTGCAGCCACAGTAGAAGAAAGCTCAGAGAGCATAGCCCGCCCTGTTCCAGGGTGCCCCTGACACCCCCACTACAGCTCCCGACACCCCCACTACAGCTCCCGACACCCCCACTACAGCTCCTGACACCCCCACTACAGCTCCTGACACCCCCACTACAGCTCCTGACCCCCCACTACACCCTAGAAGTGAAACAAGGTATTGTTTTCATATGCGGATGCTACTCACGTATGCGTTTGCTTCTGCACGTGAGCTCTGTGGGACGGGGCTCATTAAATTGTTGCAAAGTTTGGTGTTCGGGGGACCTACGCCTGGGGAGCACCGATTTTTCAAACCCGGGCACCCCTTCCATAGACTCCCGTGTTAAACAGTCATTTATCTGGTGAATTTGGGGACCCAGTACTGGCTGGTCGTAGGTCTCCTGGACCCGGTACTTGGCACAGATGTAGCCCCATTTCACCTCTACAAGGGTGCAAAGTTTGTTGTCTGGGGGAGCCACTGCTGGGGAGCACCAATTTTTCAAATTCAGGCACCCCTTCCATAGACTCCAATTTTAAACGTCAGTCTAGTCATGGGCACAGTGATGCATGGGCACAGTGAGGCATGGGCACAGTGAGGCATGGGCACAGTGAGGCATGGACACAGTGAGGCATGGGCACAGTGAGGCATTGACACAGTGAGGCATGGAAATAGTGAGGCATGGGCAGTTAGAGGGTTGAGACAAATCGTTTACCACTGACAATGATCAGCTTTTATCCATTGATATAAAACCTATATCCCAAAAGTAAAAAAAAAAAGTTTCTGTAACTTTTTAAAAAGTGAAGTTCAGCTGTAATTTCATATAGGGGGATTCCCTTAACAGCCGCCACTGATCATTAGTATGGAAATGCTGCATTCTGGGACCTCAGAAACCCTCCCAACTAAGTGAGAGATGGAAGTATTCCCAAGGCTGGAGTACAGTCTATTGGAAAGGAGAGAGCCGGTATGTTTTGCACTCTCTATACTCAGTATACGGCGAGCTATTCAACCATAGGAATGACAAATGGACAGCTGGAAGACCAAATGCCTGGCAAGAATAAAGAGGCATTCAGTGATGAGGAATTATTAAAGAGCAGGGCGGCCGTCTCCCGTCCTGGTGTGCGCAGTTAATGTCAGGGGGGCGCACAGAGAGGCCTGGCCGTAATGGAACTGGGAGGAGAGCTAAATGCACAATGGGCTACGGCTCGCTCATTAAACAGCCTTCCTCCATCACCAGGGTATTAACCAAGCTCATTGAGAGTTAAGACAGGAAGCGTCCAAACGCACAGCGACTCCTCTAAAGTGAGGAAGCTCTGGGAAAGCACTCGTGGGACGTTCTTATAAATAAGATATAGGTCCTGATGGGAACGGCTTTCAGATCACTTATATAGATTCTCAATGAGATGTAACTCTTTGCCTGCTGGTACCAGTTAGACACAAATGGCACCTGTCTTGTCTATCTATAGGCTGTACAGTAGACGTCTGCTAACAACAGCACAATCTTATATATATAAAAAAAGGAAATATTTAAAAAAAATCTCATACAAATTTTCACCCTACAAACCAGCAAAGAGGACCAATTAAAAATGTTTGTTCTTAAAAATAAAAGCAGATATCTCAGTTGCATTTGAAAATATAGGAGGAACCTGCATGGCATCTCCAATCTATGAAAGCTTTGAGGTATAGATAATATTTACATTATATAGTCAAAAGTATTGGGATACCTGCCTTTACACGCACATGAACTTTAGGCTGGGTTCACACTATCTTCGCATTCAGCTCACAGCAGGTGTCCGGTGTGTCCCTGTTCACCGTTTCAGGTCTGTTTTCAGCCCGAATTTTGGGCTGAATTCGGACCTGAAACGAACCAAAAGACGCACAGGGCTCCTGTGCAAATTCTCACCGGAGCCGCACCGGAGATATGTGAACCGGCTCCATCGAGAGCCAGTCAAAATCTGCTGGGGAACCCACATCCCATTCGCAATAGTGTCCTCAATGGCATGCCAATCTTAGTCCGTAGGGTTCAATATTGAGTTGGTCCACCCATGTGTGGATGGGCCATTGTATTCTGGCAGCAGGACTCCTCCGCTATCTGAAACACTGACCAGCTGCTGCAGCCGACTAATCTACATAAATTTTCCAACATTTCCGGAGTCAGTAGTTAGAACAACTTCTATCAAACTTCTATCAAATCTTTGTTTCCCATCCAGGTGGGTTAACTGCTCATTTTGTCCAGGGGCGCACAGAGGCTATACTCACTTGATCCTTCAATCCTCCAAAAAAAACAGTGCTCCCCCTATGTCCAGCGGTGGACTTTTCCTGCCGTCCTCAAGTCTGAAGCCGGTCTATAGGTGTTATGACATCAGGAACATTCCACCGCACAAGACCTTTAGGGTATGGGGACAAGGTCAGTGCCGGGACAAGGTCATCCACTGCTCAGGGCAAAGATGCCAAACTGTGCCCCCTTTCCCTTAAAGTTAGGTTCAGGGTTTCCACCTCATCCCTGCAATAAATGATTGCGCCAGGGGCAGCCATCCCCTCCTGCCCACCCCTTGTCCCGGCCCTGTGGGGAGGGGGGGCAGGAGCAGCAGGGACTGGTAAAGTGCTCGGAGGATCAGTGGATTAGGTAAGTGTATCTCCGCTCTCCTCACCCCTAGACAAGAACAAGCAGTTAGCCCATGCAGTGCAGACACAGCCCCACTGCATTGGAAAAAAAAAATCCTGAAATTCTTCTTTAAGTAAGTAACACATTAAAGCTTAACTCCAACTAAAAACATTTTAAGCAGCTACAGCAACCTTGGATTTTTTTTATACTATATGAATAAAAGCTGACTTTTGTAAGCACCCCCAGCAATGTTATATGGTATGTCTCGACCCCCGTAACTGCCACTTTTACTGGACAGCTTGGTCTGCATGTAAATGTGGACAAAAATATATATATATATAAACTAGTGAAATAAACAAAATAATTCATCCACTGGATATCATCATTACAGGTATTATTTCCCAGAATACATTATTTTTCCCCTAGAACAAATAATGTAAATGCTCTTACTGAAAACTGGGAAGGACGGACTGCCTTTTAGTACTTGGAATTCTTGCTCCAACCTTCTTCGTAGGTCTATCTGTTCAAATAAAACTTTCTGGAGTTCTTCTGGAAAAGAGAGCAAAACGAAAGACCCGTCATTAGCAAGTGCTGGCAGCCCCCCTCGGCACGGGGCTCTTAAATGCTTCCATTTATAATCAGAAGACAAAATATTTTATCGGCTTAAAAACCCTTTTCATGGGTCCTGGCACAGAATTGACGCATAAATCCATGAATATAAATCAATGCAATATATTATTTTAAAGTATTATATTACCCGTGTCATGTATTGATTGATATGCATGCATTAATCTCAATTATATCCACCCAAGTTCTATATATTATTCATATGTTGCTTGTCAAGCGTAAAATATGGTTCAAAAGGCAGTTGCCTGCCTAACGTAGCCGCTAACCCTTTCAGCTGGGGGCTAGCCTGTGGTAAGCTATGTTCTGCTGACAGATGGCTTTGGACCCTGGGGCAAGGAAAGAGTTAATGCAAGTATTTAAAAGGCCTGCGTCACGAATAATGAAGGGCAAATAATGGACGCTAATGTGTTCAACCTTTAAGGGAGAAAGAGGATAAGAAACATTTCTGCCTGTTGTGGAATAGGCTGGGTCTAGGATGTAAGTCTGACCTTGTATGAATCCTTTCCATGTCTCTTTGCCTAATGAATGGCTTCTATGATTTGCTTTTAATGGTCCATCTTGGAAAGTCTATTGGCCTATTAAAATTAATTCACAAGGTACATTTTTGATATAGTCGTAAACCAAAGCTTTTTGGGCAACTAATGCTTTTCCCTGTTGACTGACTGTGGGTATCCTGATCTTTAACTGTGTAATTCAATGAAGCCTTTATTTCTATTCTGGTCATTCCAATGTGAGAGGATATTAGTCGCCCGCAAATGGTTGGGCAACGCAGGTTAGTTATCTGCAAACAAAGTCTAAAAGCAAAGCTGACCAATAAATAATAATGTTGTGAATGGTGCTTGGCTCGTGGTAGAGCAGCGAACATACACAGCCACACCCAACTTTGATCCTTCCAATAATGACCAATATTTGGCCTTGATGGCTACTTCATAAGGATATTTGGTTGAGAATAGGTTTTCATTTTGCCCACATAACATGTCTAGTTCTGTTTTAAGCTTGTAGTTTTCAGAAGCATTGTTCTGAAAACTGGTGCTATATTACGTTTCCTATATGATCATTTTGGCATAGAAGCATGAGGTTAAGGAATCATTTAAGTCAAGACTTGGCTTTGTGGTGGAGACAATTGTTCCCCTCTGCCATTGTTTTTGACAAAAGATCTTTATGGCCAACCTTAGGGTAATCAAAGTAACATACTGTAGTTAATTAACAGATAGGCATGCAGGCCAGATCCCAGTCACCCCGGTTTACATATAAATAAAACTCAAACACAAAAATGTGTGTTTATATAAATGGACAGGAGAGGAGTAAAGCAGTTCAGACAGGTGCTACTAATACCACTTTTTGGGGAAGGGCGGGGGGGGATTTTCGAAACTTCCTGATTAGTTTTCT
Organism: Rana kukunoris; assembly: GCA_029574335.1. Lineage (NCBI taxonomy): Eukaryota > Metazoa > Chordata > Amphibia > Anura > Ranidae > Rana > Rana kukunoris. The sequence continues at coordinate 37,604,608 of CM056049.1, read as the reverse complement.
CTGTCCAGTAATCCTCCAGTAATCCAGTTACCGTCAAGTAGGCAAGTTTATATACTGACATCACTGTAGTGGTTACACCCTATTTTCCATCAAACAATGTTACTGTAAAATTTTCTGTTTTATAAAGACCAGATAACTTGGGAACCTTAGAGTTAAGCACCGACTTCCTATAAGAGTCTGTATTTGCATTATAAAGGATTATATGTTTTGGGGCTACCAATGTCGGAATTAGGGGGTGTTTGAAAAAAGCTAAACATATGTGTAGGCACTTGGATATTCCTGCTACTGGTTCCCAAAGGCAGTCTACAACATGTGCAATCTTTATAGGTCTGCTTTAAATTAAACCTGTCGGTATGGAAATATGGAAGCTGCCATTGCTGAATTGTTTTTGAAGGTGCAAATATGAAAAGGTCCTCATTTTCCAAAGGTCAATACTGCAGAAAGACAAACCCCTATTGGGATGCATCTCAGGTCTAGTGCCACATGACGCTGTCAGGAGCGTGTGGCACGCCTGCTCCATCACAGCTGTTGGTCTCATTCCAACATCCTGGTTTTGACAGTGGCATTCTCCTTGTGTGTCTGTCCACCTGCAAGGTGATTGATGTAGCCAGTATCTGGGTGGAGACCAAACCTGATTTAAGCCATCCAAGCTTGCAGTCTCATGCCTGCGATATTGTGTTTGTTACATGTGCTCCAAGCTCCTTGTTTGGATTCCCTTGTTGATGACTTTGAAAATGCTCAGCACTCTGCCTGCCTTTTGACTAAGGATTTGACCCTGAATATTCTGAACCTTGCCTATCTTATACCTGGACTGTTGTTGAACCTCTCTGCCGGTCTTCCAAAACACAAGTACCGGTTTGCTGTGCTCAGTTATGCCTGCCCCGACATCGTAGCCAGATACTATAGAATTCTGTATAAGTCCTGAGGGAAACTGAGTACAGGTAGGCCTGCTTGCCTTATTGGAAAGGGGGCTGCTATATCTGAAGAACACAGTAGCCAGCTATAGTGTCTGACCCCCTGCATTAGGGGTAAGCGAGACAGACACCTGAAATGGTAGCCCTTATTCCAGGTCAGTATCTCATCAACCTTTGGCGGTTGTAGCTTCCAAAATAAGACAACAATTTCCATCTTTCTGTCTTGTCCGATTGTGTTTATGGTGCTGGAAAAGTTGGAGTGCCAGCGCAAATGTTGAGGAATCATGACGTTTATTTTCTCCAAAAATATCAAAAGGACAAACAGCTCATTTGGAGGTTCTAACAGGCCTCATCAGGGCTTAAAATCGCTGGTAAAAAATTGGATTTGTTGTGGGTTTGATAGGGTTAACAGTTATAAAGCCACTTTGTGATCAGTTGATGGCATTTGCTCCTAAAATCGCCATGCACATTGCTTGGAAAGAAATTGAAGCGTTTTGCAGATGGCTCCTCTGCAATCTATGTTCAGCACTGGGGCTTACATTAGCTCACAAACGTCTTCTTACTCATCAGCCAATATAACAAAAAACAAAACAGTATTGTGACATTGCCAGTCCAGACCGCCTATTACCTTTTCCCATAGTTCCGACATCCTTCTTCAGGGACTGGGATGTGCCATTCTCTTGACTAGCTTCCACTGGAGAAACAAAAAAACACAGGAAAACAATAATTTAATGACTTTGTTGACTTGGAATTCCATCATTTACTTTGTTTCTCCTCCCTAGTCCGATTTTATGGCCGTGGAGTAATTGCCTTTTTCAAGATTAAAACGGTTTCATGGGTAGTGAAGTGACTACATAAATTTCCGTTTAAGGGCCCATTCAGTAAGATACGTAGCCAAAGGCGGGAGTTAGGTGTCGTCTCCCGCTCGATGGATTAACCACTCTTTCTGTCTTGGTGTCGTTTTGCTTGTTTACTGGTGGCTGTAACAAAGATATCGACATATGTTGTGTGCGATGGAGATCCAATGTTTTTTTTTATGCTGTATTTTTATTAGCTTAATTCTGTCTTTAATGCCAACATTTCAACAAGTTATTAAAATATAGACAAGGAAGGATCGACGAGGCAACTGTTTGCCGGTGACCCACTGAGAAGATGATGCAAAAGTTAATTAAACGCTTTATGGGGCAGATATCCCACTATCAAGTCCCTTTTAAAATTTTGTTGCCTTTCTGTATTGTTTTTATGTTTATACAAACCTACAGCATGCAATATGGGAATGGTGAAAGTGTTATAGTATTTGAAGAATATTAACACAGAAGATGCACTAATGGCTGTATTTATTTTTTATATTTCCCATGGGTAAGGAGATGTTGAGCCATTTGAGCCAACGTTTCCCAGTGAATACTTGAGTGGTAAAATACTAGAATGGGAATTTAATAACAGTAGGCTGTTATTTTGGAGTTTTATAAAAACTGCTGATAAAATTGTTACAGAATTGGAATTAGCAAAAAAGCCAAAAATTAACACAGGGTAGATTTGCTACCGTATAGAACAATGTGCAAATGCCAAGAACCATAAATAACAGGAACATCCATGTAATGGCGCCTTACCAATATGTGAAAAATTCCACAGCCTGCTTAAAATGAAATCTACTCAATGAGGATTTTGTTTTTTAAATCAACAGATAGTGTTTAATAACTGCTAATAATAATAATTTTAATGGCTAACAATAACCTTTACAATGCAATAATCTAATAATCTAGGTTCTTTTGATTTTGTACGGAAGAGCCCTTTTTTCATCAAAAAATTTATTAAACAAAATTCTGAGTTTAAATGTCAGAATTCTGAGATAGGACTTCCCCAAGTTTTAATATAGGAACTCCGACTTTGAAACTCAGAATTTTGTTACATACATTTTAAAATGGCCCTAGGGCTTTTCTGCGATTTTGCAACTATCACTGTCAATATTTTTCAAAATGTATCACCACTTTTTAAAAAATTGGCACATATTTTTCATTTCAATTATAGCTTGTATAATACAAATATTTATATATGTGTATTTTATTGTGATGCCGCAGCTCTTATCATATAAAAAAAAAGTTAAATAGAAAAATATGGAAATGCAATACAAGACATGTCAATTTCGATATTCGATATTTCGATATTTTGCTATTTTACTTTTTTTTATATGATAAGAGCTGCGGCATCACAATAAAATACACATATATAAATATTTGTATTATACAAGCTATAATTGAAATAAAAAATTAAACAAAATAAAAATCTACAAAGCAGAAATTACAGATTATTCTGTCACACTCCGCAGTTAGTGTTGATGAGTGTAGAAAGGCATTTTTTTTCAGAAGATGAAGTGTTTTTTTAGACCTGAAAAGGGTCAAGGTTTTTTTTTTAAACTTATTTGTTAATCAAAAAGAGGGTTCAAATAGCAACTTGGAAAAAATGTAGACAGTACACATGCTTTCTTCCTGTTTTATTATATAAATGTTAAAGATATAACATTTTAAGAAACATCAGATAACAGTTATTTTACTGTTATCTGATGTTTCTTAAAATGTTACATTCTTTATTTTTATTTACATTTTAGGGGCTATTTTTAAACTTTTTTCATACTGAAAACACCTCAATTTACAACAACAAAAAAAATGTTAACTTCACCCAAAAACAAACATAAGAACACATAGTTGGGGCCTCCTAGCTATTTGGGTGACAATAGTTTAGGATGCAAGTGATCTCCTAAACCCCCCCCCCCCCATTTTATTATATACATGTTGAAAATGTAACATTTTAAGAAACATCAAATAACTGTAAAATACATTTTATTGTCACTTTACACCCTTTTCACACTGAAAACACCTGAACTTACAAAAAAAAAAATCAAACATCAACCAAAAACAAACATAAGAACTCTAAGTTGGGGCTTCCTATGCTATTTGGGTGACAAAAGTTTGGGTCGCAAGCAGGGCCGCCATGAGGGGGGTACAGGCAGTACACCTGTTAGGGGCCCGGAGGTCCCCATGGGCTGGATGGCAACCCCCCCCTTTTTTTGTAAGGAGCCCAGAGGTTTTTATTTTTATAATATTTTTATAATTATTTTTTGTTTTTATTAAAGGGCTCAGAGGTCCCCAGGGGCCTGGAGGTTTCCAGGGCCCCGGATGGCTACCACCTTTTTTTTATATATTTTTTAATATATTTTATTTATTTATTTATTTTCGTCAGCACCCAATGCCTCCCCCCCACGGCCTTAATTTGCAGCGGCAGCAACCCCCCGCTTCTCAATTCACTCCCCCTGCTTCTTCTCAACTTTCTCAATTAGCGGCGGCACCCCCCTGCTTCTGAATTTGCGGCAGCCCCCTCGCTTCTCAATTTGAGGCAGCAGCACCCCCTCTGCTCCAGGGAGCCCATGCCTGAAGCTGTGTAAGGGGCCCCATAATTCAGGATGGCGGCCCTGGTTGCAAGTGATTACCAAAATCCGCTCATCACAAGTGGCATTGGATCCTGTCACAAGGGCTTGCCAATTTTTTTTCCCATGAAAAACTCAGGTCAGACTGAATTTTGGCAGATTCGCTCATCACAAGTGGCATTGGATGTTGTCATCCAGTCGCAAGGGGGTTCATTTACTAAAACTGGAGAGTGCAAATTCTGGTGCAGCTCTACATAGAAACTAATCAGCTTACATGTTTTTTATTGCCAACGCTAAATTGAACAAGCTGAAATTAGAAGCTGATTGGCTATCATGCACAGCTGCACCAGATTTTGCACTTTCCGGTTTTAGTAAATCAACCCAAAGGGCTTCAGATGAATTGGAGACTATGAAATAAATGGGTTCATGGCTACAAATGGCTACACAGGGAAGAAGACTACAAGTGGTCATTGGAAGATTGCTGTGATAAATGCCATGCTGACATTGCTGGAGTGCATTCATATAGACTGCAAAAAGTATGCAGGAGATTAGCAGCACTGAGATGCAACAAAGACCTATCCTGAACGATTTGCTTGTTTCTTGACAGATAGTAACCGATATTTAAAAACATTCGTTTTGCCACGTTTACATGCTGCCTTTAGCCGTGTTTAGCCACGCTTGCGTTTAGTGGCTTTTTTTTGTTTTTCAAAAAGTCAAAAATGTATCTATATTAAAAGCACCTGTAAATAAAACGCGGCTAAATGTGAGTTACTGCGAGTTACTGCGTTTACAAGCTGTTACAGGCATTTGACGGTTTAAATGCCTCTGAACATTCGTCCTGAACGCAATATTTTGCTTTCCAAAAAAAGCTTCTAAACTCAACTGCCTAGAAACGACTATAAATGACCCTGAGTACATGTACTGATAAGAGTAGAGTTCAGGGCAGCTGAAAAAAAACGCCCAACTGCTCCTAAACATCCGTTTTTAAGCAGCAGTGTACATGAAGCCCTAACATCTTTGTTTAGGTCCAGGGGCATAGAAAAAAAAATGCTATTACTGCTATTACTTTTATTAGGCAGGAACACCCCAGCTTGATTTGGTTCCACTTTTTGATTGGGGTCTGACTCTTGCTGACTGCACAGCTGGGCCCCACCGATGCACAGCTGGGCCCCACCGATAGTCAGTTAGGGCAATCCTGGAACAAAGAAGGTTTTTTTTTACCTTCAAACAGTAGTGGACCACATCCCAAAAAAGAAAGAAAAATTGGGCCCCCGGTTTAAGGCCGGGTTCACATATGTGCACATTGGATGTGTATTCACCACATCCAATTTGCATGACAGACGAGTGTGACCAGCTCTCAATAGAGCTGGTTAACATAGGTCCGGGACAGCCGTGGTGTGGATCGCAAGGGTCCTGTGCATTTTTGGGTCTGGTTCAGGTGTGAATTCAGGCAAAAATGTGCACCTGAATCGTACCTGAACCAGTGAACAGAAATGCATTGGACCTCATGCACAAAACTGCGGCTGCACATATGTTGTGAACCCGGCCTGAGTAATAATGTGCTAGTATGCATCACATACCAAATATACATACCCCTTGTTCATTCCCCCGACTTAGTTGGGGTAGGTGGTACACTTTAGTGGGGGTGGGTCGGCCACACCTTGTGACCATTGACCTCTGGGTACCCGCCTTCTGACCTATGACTTCTGGGGAGGTCCTTATTCATGGGATCCAATTCCTAAGTCCTAGCCTTATTCTTCAAGGGGAAACCCTAACCCAGGTGCAGGTTGTGGCGTCCATCAGGCCATAATCAGTGGGTAGAAGGCTAGCCCCTAGTCCCCCTCCTAACCCCCCTGTTATGGTTGGGTCTGTCAAAGATCTGATGGGTTCGATCTTAAAGGACTGGCCAGCAGTCTCTGGTGCATCTTGGGGTGTCCACCAGTAAAAAAAAAAAAGACAGGCGAGAGAGCCCTTATAATGTAAGGTAACTGTCTCAAAATGATAATTGGCTCAAATGGTTCATCAATAGGAAAAAAAAAAGAAAATTACTTTGATCTGTTGAGGCTGAAGTCACCCTACGGGGTGGGAGCACACAACTTTTCAAATACACAGGTCGACAAAACCCCTGTCTCCATGAAGTATAAGGGTGGTCATTCTCAATGCCATGAGGGTCCCAGTCCTGTTGAGGCAGCAGTCACCCTATGGGGTGGGAGCACACAACTTTTCGAATACACAGGTGGAGAAAACCACATTAAGAATAAGGGTGGTCACTCTCAAAGCCATGAGGGTCCCAATCCTTTAGGCTCGTTCCCTCACATTTTTTGGTATTGTGATAAAGTTAAGGGTATTTGGTCACAGCTAGAAAAATTTGCTTCCAAAATCTCTGATAACACTATTACCCTGACACTACACAATTGCCTCCTTTTTTCCCCAATTACAGGCCTATCCACATCTCACATGAGATTGATTCACACTATATGTGTTGCTATACACTGGCTAATAGCTCTCCACTGGAAATCACCATTGTTACCATTAGCACCACTCAAATCGAGAATCAACAGCATAAGTTTGATGGAAAAAATCTTTCATACCCTACAGAATACCAATCATATATATAACAATAAATGGTCTCCTTGGTTCGACCACTCCTCCCTGTACTTTAACCCTATCTAACCTCCCTATGACAGCAATAGGCTAGTTATTATTGTTGGATTTCTACCTAATACATCATTACCCCCGTCTTCAATTTCCCTGTTAAACCATATATATGACTGTGGCCTTTAAAAGCTGTATTAATGTATGTTCACAGACTGACTTCTCATTTGTTGTATCCATCTTTTTTGTATATATGTTCATTATATGGGTTTGTACCACCATTTATTCTCAATAAAAAAGTTTGTAAACAAAAAAACAAAAAACAAAAAAAAAATCCCATTGGAGATCCGATCGGCAGAGGTGGCCATTGTCATATGTCTAGGGATAGGTTGGAGTCATCTGGCTCATTAAACCAGATGACCCCGGCCTATCCTTAGACATATGACAATGGGCACCTCTGCCAATTGGACCACAGAAGAGATTTTGTTAAACTTTTTTAACTCACTGATTACCTAATCCCAATGAAGCCTCTTTCAATGTGCATTTAAGCAAAAGAGCAATGCAGACCTATGTAGGGTATCGCCGAAAATTCAAGAACTGAAGATTAAGGGGCGCATCTTTGCGACAAAAATAGCAATGGCCATTTTATTAATACGACTTGCATTGCTAGCATTTAACTAGAAAATAAGATGTAAACCAGATGTCAGCGTAAATGTGCCGGCATATGCTTGGCGACCTTTGGCTGAATCTACTGTTCGACCCTTTATAAATTGACAGAAATCAATTCAGTGTAATTTTACCCCCAACATTTGCATACAACTATACAGTACATCACATTACACTGTTCATGGTGATGGACCTTTCCCAGATGGGTGGCACTTTGCAAATGAATCAGCTTCACCTTCCATTGTACACCCCTTCATAAGCACATAAGCACGTGTCCTCTGACCCCAGGTAGTGGTAGAGTATGGCTCTACCTTGAGTCATTTCCAGAGTTCTGAGCCCCCATCGCTGTTCCTGAACAGAACGCCGCCAATCCTTTCCTCTCTCTCTCTCTCTCCCCTCTGCCCCTCTCAGCCTCCTTCTCTGCTGCTTGCTCTCTCTGTCTCATTTGACAGGCAAATTTGCAGACATTGCCTCAGGATAACAACCTCGTTTGACAGTCAATTAACCGTGAATAGTCAAAGCCAAGGCAGTTTGCATTACATAAATGGAAAATTAGATTCTCCATTCCCAAGAAAGCAAAAAAAAAAAGAAAAAAAGAAAAAAAAAACTCTCCTTAAGACACTGCAATAGACAACTTAGTATCAGAACTTCTAATCACGTCCTTCCCAAAGCCCTCGGAGACGTTCGGCAATCAGCGAAAAGGTGGTTTCATTTAATTTGTATAATGTAATTTTTGTAAATGTATTATACATTTTGTGTAGAGATCATTATCATGGAGATAATATAAATGTTGGGAGCGACGCCATAAAATACCTTTAATGTCTTTCTGACAGATATAAAAGCAAAATAAGCTGTGATCCTTTTAAATGGAAGGTTTGCAAGGAAACATTTCAATTATTGTCGTGGCAAGGATTTTTTTTTTTTCACAGGCTGCCTCATTGTATATATTTCCGAAATCCCTTTTGATGCTGCCTCGGCAATTAATAATCCGCTTGCTATTAGCTTGGCAGTGATTTTTTATTTTTATTTATTTTAAATTTGTTTTGTTTTTTTCTCGGTGTCCTATCAACTCCAAGTGCCTTTTATTATGGCGCTTAGCACACACATACAGAATACGATTGGCTTAATTCCACAAAGGTGGACAGAAGATGTTATCAGAATGGAACCTACCTGGTATCTCTCGCCAAAATTCACCGGTGGACGTTTCCGAATCTGCGATGTAGAAATGCATTTCTTTGCTTTTATCTGCAATGAGATAAATTGATTTTAGTACATAAAAAAATGCATCTTTAGTCTAGTTTCTATCAACCTACTTTGTCTACAAGTACCACAAGGTCAAAGAGCACATTAAAGAATTATGCCAGGCTTGTATAAAATTTATAATATTGGTCAAATTTTGTTTCATTGGTACCATTTATGAGTTGGATGTTGTTTAAAATGAATGGACAACCGCAAGTCACTGAAATTTTGGTAATGTTTATGTGTTGGTAGTTGTTTCATTTGAATGGACAATAGAATTAGAAGCCTACAAGGAATACATTGTTTCTTAAAGCATCTTTTGTGGGTTTTTTCCCCATCAATTTCCATGCTTGAAATGATTGAATAAAAAATAAAAAATGAAAAAAATGATTAAAGAACATATGCTACAATCGTATAGAAAACAATCAAAACACTTTCAAAAGATCCAAGGGCTTTCTTGATTTCACCCAAAAGTTTACAGACATACCCCAATTTTAAGTACACAATGGGGTTTATTTACTAAAGCTGGAAAGTGGAAAATCAGACTCACTCCTGCAAAGAAACCAATCAGCTTCTTACCCCAGCTTGTTCAATTAAGCTTTGGTTATAAAACCTGAAAACTCATTGGTTTCTATGCAGAAGTGAGTCTGATTTTGCACTTTCCAGATTTAGTAAATAAAACCCATTGTGTACTTAAAAGTGGAGTATGCCTGTACTAATAAGATGTCATTCAATATTTCTTTTTAGGTATAACTAAAGGATTATATTGAATTGTGTCAGAGCACCCTAATATGGATCCATATTATAATGTCGTTTGTGCTATGCTAAAGGTATTTTTGGGACTGCATTGAACTGTGCCGGAGCACTCTAATATGGCTCCGTACTATAATGCCTATTGAGCTATTTCAATGGCATTTTTTGACGGCATGCATGTCCAGGTATTTGAAAACTTGGTGGTTGATTTACCAAAGGCAAATAGGCTTTTCACTTTGCAAGAGCTTATTGAATGTGGTGAAGCTCTACTGACCTTCACAATCCAATTACATCCAACAAAAAATTCAGTTTTTTTTTATTTTAATTTTCCTTGGGTATCCTTTGCAAAGTCAGTCTTCACCGCATTCACTAAGCTCTGGAGCAAATTCCTTTGCAAAGTGCAACTTCCCTTGCAAAGTGAACATCTTGTTTTGCCTTTAGTAAATTAAGCTTTGATCTCTGATAAGTATCAGAATTGGGATTATCTCACAGTACCCTTCAGTAGAAGGGTTTGTGACCAAAAACCTAAGCTTGTATGTGAGAAGCACCAGAGGGATCAAGTGAGAAGTGAGGGATCAGAGGGATAAAGTGAGAAGTAAGGAATCAGAGGGATCAAGTAAGATGTGAGAAGCCCCAAGAGCACACTTTTCTTTAAGAATGTAAATTATTTTAGAACTAGGACATAATCTGCTTTTAAACTAGACATAGTTGGAGCCTGTTGTATACCCTATGTTTTTCAGTTGTGTTAATTGGAAAATGTGTGTTATGGCCATATTTTCTATATCTTTGTATTGCTATGTTGATGGTCCGAAATTCCTTTTTTACTCTGTTCAACCAATGTGTCTGTCTACTTCTGAACTTGTTTTTCTTTATTAAAAATACATTGAAATATAAACTAGGCATAGTTAAAAGGTGACAATTGAAAATGTAGAAGGGAACATGACCCTCTTGCATAGACATCAAGGGGTTGATTTACTAAAGGCAACAGTTTAGAGAATTTAGTAAAGGCAATTTAGTAAAGGCAACTAAAATGGTTGCACTCTGCAGTTGCTTCAGGGCTTAGTAAATGAGGTAAAGCTTCACTTTGCAAAGAATATCCAATCACATGCAAGGAAAATAAAAATAACTGCATATTTGCTTTCACATGATTGGATGATGGAAGTGAGCTCATTTACTAAGCTCTAGAGCAGGGGTCTCCATACTTTTCAAGCAAAGGGCCAGTTTACGGTCTTTCAGACATCAGGGGGGTAGAGAATCAGTGAGAATAAACATGGCCCCAGTGTTGGTGGACAGTAGGAGGAGGAATCATGCTCCATCTTTGCTATTGGTCTAAGAAATATCCTCATTTCATTGGGAGCAATACTGCCCCAAGGGCCGGATGAAGGCTAGCAAAGGGCTATGTCCGGCCCTCGGGCCGCAGTTTGGAGACCCCTGCTCTAGAGCAACTACTCTTGCAAATTGCACAGTCCATTTTACTTTAGTAAATCAAACCACAAGTCTTACTAACAGTCCTGTTCGAGAGGTCCTATTAGATTTATTAGATATATATTACTCAAAGAGGAATGGTCATAGATGGATCAAAATTCGTTGCTCTCTGCGGAACTGGCCAAACCTCAATCCATATATAGTTATTTGAAGGAATAATGAATACTCATGCGCTTGTATTCAAACACTTGGGTGTCACTTAATTCCTCTCCCTAAGCACTGATACAGTCCCTATGTGTAGGCATCGTCATTATGAAGACAATTTTCCACTAAGCAAAGGTGGGTTAATGGATCTGTGTGTCTCAAATCCCCTTACTCATATGCTTATGACTGGTCTGCAATAATGAGGTATCCTAAAGTATGTTTGTTTACAGTGGCACACATAGTCAACAAATTTTGGGCCCCCTTATTCAACTACTTCTCAAGTACAGTATTTGCTGTATAAAACTAGACAACAAGATAGATGCAGGTCAAGAGTAGCCTTTGAACTCTTTCATAGTTCATAATGTTCAACTGGGGCCAGTCACTGGACCCTCCTAATCCTTTTACTCTAAATGGTGAGAAAAAAAATGAGGGAAGCATTCTGCATGTTACGCCACCAGTCAGGCAACGAGTGGTTGCAACCTGGTTCCACTTGGGTATTACACTCCACGTTAGGACATGATGAAGAATGTTCTCCAGTTCTCCTGCCCTTGAAGTGAGCTATGTCCAAGAGCAGATGGGGTGTCTTTCCAATCCTCTGCTAAAATAAATGGCCCCCCAAGTTGAAGAGGGTCCTTGAGGTCCTTGAAAAGGTACTTGCCCAGTCTGTACAAATTATAAATCTGCTCCGACATGTTTGTAAATGTGCAGACATCCCCTACACTGGTTTATTTGATCAGAATCCAGTAGAAACAGGCCAAAAAGAGAACTATTGGGGAGGTGGGGTCTACTCTCATTTTTACGTTAGCCATAAGCATCATGATCTATGGCTGATCGTGCTGGAAAGAAAGAAGCAGGGCCACAACCATCCGATGTCTAGAGGTGAACAAATCCATTCTGGAATCAAGTGAATGTTGTTTAACTCCAGTAGAGAAATCTGAGGTCACTAACCTGGCTGTGCTGTCTATCTAGGCTGTAGAAATCTCAGGACTTGATGGACAAAGTTATAAATCCTTTGGCAAGTAAACAAGTATATGGCCGCGTACACACGACCATTTTCCTCGGCAGAATCCATCAAGAAACTTGGTGGGAGAGCTTTTTTGCCGAGGAAAATGGTCATGTGTATGCTTTTCATCGAGTAAACTGTCGAGGAACTCGACAAGGAAAAAAGAGAGCAAGTTCTCTTTTTCCTCGACGGGAGTCTCAATTTCCTCGTCGTTTTCCTCATCGGCTGGTTTTTGACGAGAAACACGTTGGTGTGTATGCTTAGAAACCTGCGCACCTTTGGTAAAAGTAGCGTTTGTAATGGAAATAGCGCATTTGTCACGCTGTAAAAGACTGAAAAGTGAAAATGTCTCTTACCAAACTTTTACCTAACACGCAGTAACATGAGATTAGCAAAAGCACCCCCAAGAGTTGTGCCAGTGGAATCGAACTTCCCCTGCCGGTGTATGTGTTGTACGTCACCGCGTTTGAGAACGAGGAGATTTGGTCTTGACAGTGTGTACGCAAAGACAGCTTGTCAAGTTTCTCGACAAGCCTAACAAGGAACTCGTCGAGGAAAACGATGTGTCTTTTCTGTCGAGTTCCTCGGTCGTGTGTACGAGGCCTATGTGTATTTATTTGTTTGCCTGGAGTGTGGCTTTAGGCATATATCACAATTACTCTATGCATTAAAGCAGGCTGCGGGAATTAGACAGCGATTGGACATTTGTAAATGATCTGCTGGGGGAGACTCCTTGACAGCCTACAGACATGAATGCCTAGGGTAAAAAGTGTTACATGTTGTGTGCAAAATGCTTATCCCAGAACAAATCCTATATTAAGGGAGCAATAGCTTTTGGTCAATATCAGCTAACCTGGATGCCAGATTTTGTATCTATCTGTCATATGTGAGAGGGATAAAGGGTGATATTTTGGCAGTTCAATTGATTTCTAGAGGTTGATTTACTAAAAGTAAATAGGCTGCAATGAAATGATCCCTTAGCTTAGTTAATGTAGTGAAAGTTAACTTTGCAAAGAATACCCAATCCAATGCATGGAAAACAAACAAAAACTGTATTTTTGCTTGAACATGATAGAAGTCACCAGTGGTGGCCGGTGCTCGATATATTTTTTTGGGGGGGGGGGGACTAACAACATCCCCCCTCTGTGGGAGACAGACAGGAAGGCAGCGAATAACCCCCTTCTGCAGGAGATGGACGGGAATGAGGCAATCGCCCCCCTCGGTGATCGGAAATGAGAACCAACGAGCCTGCGCCCTTTTTTAAAGCCAAATAGAGGCTCAAGCTCTAATTACATGCTTCATAAAAAATTAAAAAACATTGTAATCCATGTGTGTGGTGCCCTGTATGTAAATTAGGGGTTGGCGCACGTATTTGGGGGGTGGCGCCCCTGCGCCCCTTATGGATGGTCCACCACTGGTAGTCGCTAAGTTAAGGGGAAAATTCCCTAGCAAACGGCAATTTCCCTTGCAAAGTGAACAGTCGGTTTGCCTTTAGTAAATAACCCCCCTAATGTCCTTTCTTAGGGTGACCACACAATATAGTTGCATACGGTAGTATGGGTAATGATGTGACGTTCACTGCATGTTTCACAAATGGGTGAACAAAGCAGGTAATTACCACCTGAGCTGGATTGAGTGAAATTTATAATCAGATTTTCTATCAATTTCTACAGCAGATTGATCTGAGCTGCATTCAATGAAATTTATAATCTGAGTTTCTATCAATTTCTACTGATAGATCTCTGCTGACACCTCATAGGCTATGATTGAGACAGTTTGGCGTGCAAGTTAAAAGGAGGACCAACTGATTTACTCTTTCATGATCAGATCAAAGTGTATAAGCCAACTATAGACTGGGTTTAAATTGCATTGATTTTTTGATCACACCTGAAGTAGTGACGGCCTATCTCATTTCTTGAGGCCCTAACATGCCAGAAAAGTACAAATACCCCCCAAATGACCCCTTTTTGGAAAGAAGACAGCTATTTCTTTACACTCGAGCTGAGAAATACTTATTTCAGCAATTCATACAGACGTCCTTGACAGGAACATTTGTCTGAAGACTGGCGTCCGACCAAAATAAATTTCTCAAATTTTTCATAGTGATATTAAATATGGTACAGCTTAACCACTTAAGGACCGCCTACTGCACATTTACGTCAGCAGAATGGCATGGCTGGGCACATCAACGTATATATACGTTGATTTTAGTACCCAGCCGTGGGTCGCGTGCTCCCAGCCGTGGGTCGCGACCCGGTCCGAAGCTCCAGGACCGGGACCGCGGGATTCGCGGACCCGATCGCCGCTGCAGTGCGCCGATCCGTCCCTGGAGCGGAAGAACGGGGAGAGCCGTGTGTACACACGGCTTCCCCGTGCTTCTCTGTGGCCGTAGCATCGATCGCGTCATCCTTATAATAGGGGGACACCATCGATGACGTCACACCTACAGCCACACCCCCCCTACAGTTGTAAACACAACACATAGGTCACACATCCCCTACAGCGCCACCTGTGGTTAACTCCCAAACTGCAACTGTCATTTCCACAGTAAACAATGCAATTTAAATGCATTTTTTGCTGTGAAAATGACAATTGTCCCAAAAATGTGTCAAAATTGTCCGAAGTGTCCGCCATAATGTCGCAGTCACGAAAAAAATTGTTGATCGCCGCTATTAGTAGTAAAAAAAAAAAAATTATTAAAAATGCAATAAAACTATTCCTTTATTTTGTAAACGCTATAAATTTTGCGAAAACCAACCGATAAACACTTATTGCGATATTTTTTACCAAAAATACGTAGAAGAATATGTATCGGCCTAAACTAAGGAAAAAAAATGTTTTTTTAGATATTTTTTGGGGATATTTATTATAGCAAAAAGTAAGAAATATTGCATTTTTTTTTAAATTGTCGCTCTATTTTTGTTTATAGCGCAAAAAATAAAAACCGCAGAGGTGATCAAATACCGCCAAAAGAAAGCTCTATTTGTGGGGAAAAAGGACGCCAATTTTGTTTGGGAGCCACGCGCAATTGTCAGTTAAAACGACGCAGTGCCGAATCGCAAAAAGGGGCAAGGTCCTTTACCTGCATTTTGGTCCGGGTCTTAAGTGGTTAATTAACAGATTTTCAGAAGCCAAACTGGACATACATGTGCAGATTTTTTTAGAATCTGTGAATTTACCCATCATGTAAACTATCAGTCATCAGTTAGCTGAAACCACTCCACAAAATCTATGGTTTTTTTTACACCCAAGATATCCAGTTCCTGTCTAATGAAAAGCGAGGGATTCTTAACATTGGTCATTCAGTTGCAGGGATTCTCCAAAATATTTTTTAGGGGATGGCTATAGAAACAATTTGAATCATGTTTCGACCTTACAAGGAAAAATATTCCTGTATCTGGTAATGCCATGCCTTTGGAAGTTTGGTCAACATGACCAAAGAACCTTCTTGTTATGTTTATGGTCTCTGGGCATGATGACCAAATGAGGATGATAGTATAAAAAAAAAACTCCTAAACTGGTCAAAGAGGTTGCAAACTTGGGTTTTAACAGATGTCCTTTTTTTGCCATTGCCGGCACTGGGGCACAAGAAGTATTTCCTTTGCCGCTAGCACCTACTGTGATGAATGTATTTGGCTATGTAATAGAAAACAGTGCCAGCCCTAACATTACATCTATTATAATATACATTTTGTATTATGTTGTATATATACGTCTATGTCTTCTAAAGCACATCCCTGAAGAAAAAGTAGTTTACTTTAAAACGCATCGGGTGACAGACTATATCTAATTCTATGCTTGAACGTTGATGCTTCTTATACAGATTTGTATACTTTCCAATCCATGTTTTAAATTTTGTTGTTATAAGTAAACATTTGTCATAGACAACATTGTGTAAAACATTTTTCTAGATCTATGCTCTTAAAGTCTACTTAGGGGAATCCTTTTCTTCTTTTTTTGTAACATTTAATTAATCATTTATAATAATATAATATTTAGATTAGCAGTTAGAAAATACTCCTGCTGATATTTGGTTGTGTGACGTCGGGGTTTGTGTTATTATTCAATATTGGCCTTTCTCAACCCAAGCCTTCTGTCTCAGAAGAGTACAGACATACCCCACTTTTAAGTACGCAATGGGGTTTATTTACTAAAGCTGGAAAGCGCAAAAAAAGGCTCACTTCTGCACAGAATCCAATGAGCTTCCAGGTTTTATTACCGGGCATAATTAAACAAGCTGGAGTTAGAAGCTGATTGGATTCTATCTAGAAATGAGCCTGATATTGCGATTTCCAGCGTTAGTAAATAAACCCCATTGTGTACTTAAAAACGGGGTATGCCTGTATAAGTCTTTTTTATATACAGGGCAATGCTTGTTAAAAACCCATCTAAAACCTCTGAACACCTCTGCTTTCTTGAAATATCACAGACGAGTATATACTAAAAATTATATAACACCAAATTTCACAATTCTTTATGGCAACTACTGCAATATACTTAAAAAAAATACTTATAATTAAGAACCAGAATGACCATGTACAGTACAAATGTGATTTCCATTTTTTTATTTTATTTACATGTTTAATTTTACAATGTGGTTTCCTAAAGGTGGATATTTCCCACTCTCTTAGCTTGGATTTTTTCAGATTCGCCATTCTACAGTTTGATAATCACATACAGTATTTTATATAAAAATTACTTTTGTTTTATTAATTTTTTATGAGAATGGACCAAAGTGTGTAGACAAGAAGCCATTCTAATCCAAGGAACTAGGAGTCCAAGCAAACAGGTGAATGTGCAGGTTTGCTGGGTCTCTTACTTTCTCTACGGCTCACAAGTCACAAGATAAGATGGAATCTTTAAATCAAAATACTTACACATATAAGGTTTACATTCACAGGCATACAGGGGTCTAATCTGACACCAGAAAATAGAGCAGCTATAGTGTACTTATAGTTTTACAATGACAGGAGAGCTATGACACTGTTCCCAAGAAAAGTCCCGGTTCACATTTGATTCATTAAGTCTAGTAATACTGGTCTTGTCCTGTAACCTTTTGTGTTAATAGAAGGGCACATGGCGCATGGCAGGCTGATGTAAATGAAGATTTAACATGGCAGCTAGGGCTCAAACAGGTCTCCGCTTATCCATTATAACATACAGACTGACTGTGCCAATGTGACCGCCAAGAGATAGACAGACAGATCAACAGACAGAAGAATAAATTGAAAGATAAATATGGATAAGTAGATTGTAAGCTCTAACGATCGGGGCCCTGTAGTACCAAATTGTGTTGTAACGTCTGGATTTATTTTGTAAAGCGCTGATGGCGCTATATAAATCCTGTATTATAATAATAATAATAATAATAATAATAAAAAATATCTAATATTTATGAATCTTTCTCTAGTCTCCCTCATTCTTTATCAGCATATATGTATGGTTATAATCTTGCTTTATATATGACAGATTAATTTTGTGCTGTATACAGACTACTGACTATATACTTCTTGCTTAGGTTTATGGGAATGTTTATATATATATATATATATATATATATATATATATCTATGTATATATAGAGATATATACGTATATATATCTCTGTATAGATATATATCTATATCTATATCTATATCTATATCTATCTATCTATCTATCTATCTATCTATCTATCTATCTATCTATCTATCTATATATATATATATATATATATATATATATATATATAGATATATGTATATATATATCTATATATCTATATATCTATATATATCTATATATCTATATATATATGGAAAAACCTTCCCATGTACCTAAGCAAGAAGGATGGGAATGTATATATATATATATATATATATATATATATATATATATATATATATATTAGGGTTGTCCAGATACCGATACTAGTATCGGTATCAGGACCGATACCGAGTATTTGCGAGAGTACTTGTACTCGCGCAAATTCTCCCGATACCTAAATAGAATACTTTTTTTGTATTTATCAACATGTTCTGTGAAAATTCTTTGAGTTTTTTTACTACTGCGTGACAAGAAAAGAAAAATTTTTTATTCATTTTTACTAATTTTTATTCTTTTATAATGTCTTGAGTTAGAGTTCTTCATAATTCTAAAGAAAATATCCTTAGTCTGTATTGTGGTTTGAAAACTGTCACATGACATTTAAAAAAAGTATCGGTATTCGGTATCGGCAAGTACATGAAAAAAAGTATCGGTACTTGTACTCGGTCCTAAAAAAGTGGTATCGGGACAACCCTAATATATATATATTTATATATGTATATATTTTTTTCTATATATATAAAAACATTCCCATGTATCTAAGCAAGAAAGACATAGTCAGTAGTTTGTATACAGCAAAAAATGCAAAAAACTAATATATGAAGCAAGATCGCACCACGCCATGACATCACTGGGTAATCAGCAGTGAGAGAATGAATGAGCTTATTACCATTTATTTATTAAATCTCTGACTCTTCTGAATAGCAGCTAAATGGAGTTAGGCTGGCCATACATTATACATTTTTCCTTTAGATTTATTAAAACCATTAAATATGAGGTCAAAACCTAAACCCTTTCAATTTGTATGCAATCAGGCAGGCCCTTGCACTACATAGATCAAGGTAATTCTAAAGGAAACTGAATAAGAAATTTGTATAACGTATGGCCAGCCTTAGATTTCTCCTCTTAGGGGCTAAAGATAATTACTCAACATGGTAGCACTTAGAGTAAAATATTCTCATAAAGGCATATGTGTCCAATGTAAAAAAACAAATGCTTATGATACTTTAATAGTGTTGTGCTAAACTATGAAAGCCAGCAATAAAGTCTTTTTTAATTGAACACAAATAATATACATAGATCAAAACCAAATATTTCACATGATATAGATGCTATATAGACATTGAAAATATACTTGTTTCATGAATCTGAGATAATGGAAGTCATCGCAATCAGGTTTTATAGGTTCTACTGCTGCCCAATAATGGCCGGGAAATGGTCTACTTTCAGAACTCTTTGACCTCTACTGATGCCACCTGTTTGACCAAATGTGGGAAAAGTCAATAACCCAAAATAAATTCTGCAAGACAATTGTACTTTTCTCTCAAGAAAAGGCCAACGACAGGGATATCTTCTAGGTCAGGGGTCTCCAAATTTTCTAAAGAAATGGCCAGTTTACTACCCATCAGACTTTAGGGGGCCAGACTGTGGCAAAGTGGAAGTAGATAATCCTCTGGGTTAGATTCTTCCTGGATGATATCTGTTGTTTTTCTCCAAAAGAGGCCAGTCTCTGTGATGTCCACTAAGCGCATTTTGCCCCATCTCAAAGGGATAAGGTGCCTAAGACTTGGTGGTCAGTGGGAGTATAAAAATGACATAGCAGCCCTGTGGTTAGAAGTAAGAGGAATAGTGCCCAATCATTGGTGTCAGTGGGAGGAAAAATACTCCATTGTTGAAGTCAGAGAGAGGAATAGTGCCCCAAGGGTCCAGATAATGTCAAGCAAAGGACTTCATCAGGCCCATGGGCCCCAGTTTGGAGACACTACTCTAGGTGAACAAGCAAATAAAATAAAAATTCTACTGAAACTATTGCGCATTTTGATGCTAAGTTCATTCTACTGCAATAATCAGATCTTCCAACTGCCATCTCATGCCTGTGTGTTGCTTTAGCATAGACCCCCATGGGATCATCTGGTAAGATGAAAGGTCACATGCTGCCTTTTAATTGTGTACATGTCACCTAATGCTAAATTCTTAGGCGGCCTACAGACGCTGAAGGCTGGCTGGCCCTGCTTTGTTGCCTATCTGTAGAACAATCTAACAAATTTGTCTAATAAAAAATGTTGCCACAAAGATTGTTCGCTCTGGGCACAAATTCATACTTATCCCTTTGGAATGGGGCAAATCGTGTTTAGTAGGCCTCCCTCAGGCTAGCCTCTTTTGGAGAAAAACAACAGATATAAGCTAGGAAGCTAACCCAGAGGATCGTTTTTTCCCAATAAAAAATAACAATAAAAATTTGGACAGGGCTTCTCTGCCATGGTTAGATTTCGATTATAGATATATTAAGATATTTCTGTTCAACCATAAGTAGCCAAATTAAGCAAACCTACACTGAAGTGTGTAGATACCTTTACAATTAACGGTTTTCAATCTAGTAACAACTCTATAGGCAGCTACAGATGATTATTGAACTGCAAGTTACTCAGCTGCTCAGAATAGCAATCTGTTAATTGAATAATTCAGTCTCTCAGAGTTAAAAGCCAGTACAGAAAAATTACCTGCGTAGGAATCGTCCTTCGGGGGTAAGTTACCATTATCTTCCTTGCCTTTTTGCGTCTACAATAAAGAAACATAATGTATCTGCTATATGCACAGAATTGGCTGCATACAATACAATATACCAAATGTATAAATTACTGTTTAAAGCGACATATGAAACCACATAATATATACGCCTGTTTTTCTACAGAAAAATTCAGGTCTATTAAGAGCTTGTTGTTCCATGACTGTAATTATCAACACTCTCTCTAAAAGGCTTCACAGCATATAAAATATACCATATGGGTCTAGGAAAAAGCACACACACCTCCAAGTAGAGAGGGGCCTATTTGCATGTAAAACATTGCTCTCTGTGGCATTGTGTTAAAAAGCTAAACACATTGAAGATTTCATTTCTTTAGGGCATCTAGTTATCAATCTTATTATGCATACATAACCCGTTCAGCCTAAAGCTGCATTTAAATAATAATAATTAGCTCAGCAGCCCGGCGGGGTGATATTTACTTCTTTGTAGCAGGGCTCCTCCAGTGATGTATGACCGGGGCTTGAGTCTTTTGGGGTGGAAGAAGGATTCTCTACGCTTTCCAGTTTCTCAGCCTGGGCTTCGCTTCTGGAACCAGAGAAAGAGGACCTGTCCTTGCATGTTTTCTCATTGCTTTCCACCAGACCTCTGCTTTGGAGGAACTGGCTGCTTAGGCTCTCCTCTTCCTCCTCATCAGGCTGCTTGTTGGTTTCCACATCCACATCCTGCTCTTCATCTGAGTCTGAGCTGTCACTTTGGTAACTGCAGCTGGTCCCAGGTGAGATGTGCCGATCGCCAGGGAAGTCCTCAAGGTTGCCATGCAGTTTGGCAATGCTATCTGTGTCCTTGACCACTGGCCTGAAGGCTGAGTGGTAGCTTTGCTTCCGGATGGGGAAAGGGGGTACCTCCAAAACATTGGTTCTAGTTTCAGAGGAAGGCCTAATGTCACTGGATACAGGAGAGCTGGAACACTCATTTTCAAAGAGACTGTCACCAGTTGTGCTGAGACTGCTGCCATCACTTTGGTCAGCTAGCTCAAGGAAGGCCTGTCTCAACGTAGGGTTGTCTGTGATAGAGCTAAGGGCGCTAGGCTGAGGCTGGAGATAGGTAGGAACTGGAAGGCCACCTGGGGTTCTAGGTGGCCAAAACATACAAAAAGGGGGATAAAATGCATCTTTTCTCCCAGGCCAGAAGAGACCAGATAGGGCACTGGTCTTCTGACCATTAACAGCGTCACTGTCATCTTTTTTTTGACACAAGCCAAAGGCAGGAAAGGTGTAGGGACTTGGAAAAAGAGTACTAGCTTGAAACTTTTGCAACATGCCAAACCCTTTGCTGGGCACTGGAATGACAGGGTAACTTCTTGGAGCCTTATTTGTGATGTTGGGGGACTCGATCTCTTCCTCCTCCTCAAACCGTGGCCTCTTCTGGTTAAGTTCTTGCCCAATCATATGTGACAAGACTCCATTAGGTGCCTTTACAGAGTTCAATGAATGGCAGTGTCCATGACTTAGGGCTCTTTTACGGCTTCCCCCATTAAACATGGCTTTCACATCTTCCCAGGCAAACAAAATTTCTTCTGCCGAAGTCTTATCTGTCAGTTTTAAGTGTCTTCTCCAAGAGTTAAAGTTGGCAGCATCTGGCTGTGTGTATTTAGCCTCTGGTGTTCGATGTGAGTGGAAGATAAACTTATTGGGAGAGAAGTACATGTTGCAGTATGTGCATTTGATACACTTCGCCCGTGAGCTGTTGTACCTTGCTGGGATGAAGTTCCCTCTGCTTCCCCAAGCACATTCATGAGTCACATCAAATGCAAAGTTATCTGGTAGTTTTGGAGGCCTGTTTTCTCCTAAGAAGGACTTGCAAAGTCTCTCAGCCTCTCTCTTGGTGATCATCCCACATCTTCTTGAAGAGATAGGCATTGCTCCTGCCCTCCTCAATATTTCCAGTTGCACTGGGGTGCACTGCACACAAGTGATACCAAGTGCTACCCGCCTGTTATGGATCTCATTGTAGCTATAGTTCTTTAAGAGGGTGTTGGAAATTTGGGCGAGACACAATCTCTCCTGGCCGTCAATGACCAGAGATACAATCGGGATGCCGTACAGAATGACCTGGCTGACTTGGTTAGGCTTCATGCCCGGGTGACCGACCCTGGCCTGGCCAATAGTGTCTTGTTGGTAGCTAGTTGGTGGGGAAGCCAGGAGAATGTCGTTAGTGCCTGCAAGTGGGCTGGTAGCCATCTCTGTAGAAATCAGTGGAAGGAATTTCTTTGGTATGGTAGTTGCCTATAAAAAAAGAAAAAAATACATATATAATGAGTAATGTTTAGATGAAAATACAAGTTAATAATTTTGATTCACTCTTTTAATTACCAATAAATTGTGGGAATATAAAGGTAAAATTACTGGGGGCCAATTCAGAGGGCTGTGGTTCTCCATAGTGTTAAGTGTGCAGGTTCCATGGGCTAAATTTATTCAATACTTTCTAAAATAGCCCATCAGTGTTACAAGCACATATGTAAAGGCGAAAGGAATAGGGGTCTCGGTATTACTAAATAGACTTCCTTTGGGAACTGTTGGTGCGACTGTATGGATGGTCTTAATAATATAATAAGAAGAGAAAAAAATACTAAATATTATACTTATGTTAATTACATTTTTTAATGAAATATATGTTGTTAGCTAATTTGGGCTACAATAGTTTTTTTATTAAGCTTAATATTCACACATGTATTAAGCTAAATCTTAGCAGTTGGAATCTTTAACAATTTAGCTAGCTCAGCAGTGATACAGTGCAGCCATTAGAAAAATTGCCCATTTTAAGCGTTTCTTAATTGTCCAATTGCTGCCTACAAAGTAACCAATTGTGTATAGATGTGCCTGGAAAGGCATCTGCATGTGCAAACAATAGGTGATGTATGCTTTGCTACAGGGTGTTCTGTTTACAAAGCAAGGCTGTCCATAATGTAACTATTAATTAAAACACAATTAACCTCTTTACTCTGCAAGACTGCATATAACCCAGAACTATTCTCATTAAACACAAGATGAGGCAGCCATGAATGAGACAGATCTCATATGATGAGATCACACAAAACGCCACAATCCATCTCGCCAACACTCCTTTCACATGTCAACTAAACAATGACCTTTTAATATGTTGGAAAACTAGGCTGTAGCTATTTATTTTACTACCGTACAGTCCCTGATTAATGATTTATCCATAACTAATGTATATAAAAAAAAAAAATTTCTCCATAAATGCATTTTCTAAAGAAATAAATTAAACATAATGTATATGTTTAAAATGTGTATTTAAATAGTGTCTGTTGGGTCATTTAACTTAACACCATAATAAATCAGTCTATCTATCTATCTATCTATCTATCTATCTATCTATCTATCTATCTATCTATCTATCTCTCTTTCAATTATATGCATAATGTACATTACCCTTTTTAACATTAGCAAAAACATTTATTATTTATAGATTGGGAATGACAAAACTGTTTGTGTTAGTTTTTTTTTTAAGTTATAACTAAATTTATTAAAAAAAGAAGTAAAAAAAAATTATATTAAGCTTTAATATACAAATACATTTATTTCAAATGTATAAATAGAAAATAAGAATTTAATTAAGCTTTTGTATTGAACGATTAAATGAAAACAAATTGCTCAAAATTAATTTGAAGAATTTGGGGTCTGTTTGTGACATAAACACCTGCCATTACTGCTTCTACATAGTCCAAAATATGTCATCTCTATTTGTTTCCTGTCTTTTAATTAATCAAATGGGTTTATAGAAGCAAATGGACAATAGACCTGTAATAATAATAATGATAATAATAGAAATAATAGAAAATAATAGAATATAATAGAAATGGACCTAACTGTATCCTCAACCCTATATATATATATATATGTAATATGTGGTAGTCCTGCAGGATTCTAGTTTATTCTTTGCCTCTCCAGTATGGAGAGGAATAAACTAATCTCACAAGTGTGTTCTGAGAACTGCAAGTTACATACAGTACAGAGGATGGAAATAGTAAATTCATTTAAAAAAATCAGTAATAAGTCATATACAAAATAGTAATAAGTCAAATAAAAAATTGTGTAATATGTCATATTAAAAAAAAATAATATGTCATATTAAAAAATAATAGTAGGTCATATAAAAATGTAATACTACTACTACTACTACTACTACTACTACTAATAATAATAATAATAATAATAATAATAATAATGAGAATAAAGTTCAACAATGAAATAAAATATATATAAAAAAAATCATAAAAAGCTCTTTTGAGCAGGGCCCTCTGATTCCTCTTTTACCAAATTGTAATGTAACTGTAATGTCTGCCTTTATTTTATTAAGCGCTGCACAAGCTATTGGCACTATATAATAATAATAATAATAATAATAAAAAACAGAAAATAGAAAACCGAACTATAAAGAAATAAAACAAACTTTCAATGAGAAAAAAATAAGGGGGAAAAGCAGATGACAATTTTATACGTAAATGTAAAATAAACCTAAAATCATATCAAATAATAACTATAGCATAATAATAATAATAATAATAATAATAATAATAATAACAATAATAAGAATAATAAAAATACCAATAATAATGTGACTATTATAAGTTCAACAATGAAAAAGTCCCCAAAAAAATGATAAAAAGAAAAAATAGAACAAGAAAGAAATAGAACACACATTTTACCAAGGACAAAATATGGGCAAAGCAGATGACAGTTATATATGTATAAGAGTAAAATAAAGCTAAAATAATATCAAATGAATTCGTTCACAACCCGACAATGTATGTATGAAAGAAAAAAAAAACACTTTCATCATCATGCCACAGTTTGCAGTTATTAAATTGCAGCTTGCAATAATTAAAACGAAAGCATAGCACACAAGGAGTAAATAAATGACCAGAGAAAGGAAGAAGAGACGACAAGTGGAATGAATACCTAGAAGTAGAGAGAAGATTAGTCTATAGGACTCCTGTGCACATCTTGCGGTGAGGAGGTGCAGGCAGTCCTTGTGCTCAGTGTGGGTTAGGAAGACACATGCAGCATCTCCTCGTCTCTATTAGCCACAGACAGGCTGGAAGGTGAGAAGTGCTTTTCCAGCCCCCAGTGTGATAC
>CM056049.1:37566397-37576397 GCA_029574335.1 Rana kukunoris | reverse complement strand
AGTGTTTATTACAATTTTCATTCCGATACATTTATTGGATCCCATTTGAACACTGGAGGAAGGTTTGCATAGCATAAAATTCCGATGTCAATTTGAACTTCCCAGCAAATGACCAATGGACGAAATAATCTAGTTTCTGATCAGCGCCAGAATTGTTGAGCTGCGAAAATGGGATGTTTTATTTTGCGTGAAATAAGTGTAGTGGGAAAAAATAAAGAAAAAAAAATCTAGATTTGCTTTCTGCCAGTTTTCAAGAACATGGCCAGTTCAGAGCTTCTGAGTTTTAATTGACGGATTGCAAACTTGCTTTTTCCTGTAGACCATCAATAACCCTCCTCTTTAATATGTTGGCATACTTTAGGTAAAAAGAAATGTAATCAAGGTGTAATTCAACTTCACAGAATGAACAGCTCTGGAAAAAAGCCAGATCCAGGTTGGAAACATGGGCACTCGCCAAGAGGAGAGAAGCGAGTCCAAATATTCCTGGGCGCCTGTTTGCAATTTGGCGCAGATCGGATTTTGTACGCACTGATTAATCGCTTCATTGCTGTATACCAAAACGATCTGACAGCATTTTTTTTTTGCTGTAAATAGCTTTTGTATATTATTACATTGATCAAACTACCATTCAATGCAGTATTTGATTTACAAAGTGACTACAGGGAGAGAGAAGGGCACTTTGTGTATTTAGGTTGGACTGAGAAAGAGGGTTTATTTTTAAAGATTTTTTTTTTGTGTACTTTTACTTATTGTTATTATTAGCTGTATCAGTATTATTGTAGGTAGTAGTAGTAGTTCATTATGATGATGATGATGATAATTGTTATAATTACATAGTTACATACTGTAGATGGTAAGGTTATTAGTATTGTAGGTAATAGTAGTAGTTCATTATAATGATGATGATGATGATGATTGTTATCATTACATAGTTACATACTGTAGTTGGTAAGGTTGAATAAAGAGACCAGTCCATCTATTAATATTATTTATAATATTATTTTATTATTATAATACATAATATTATTACATAATATTGTTGTTGTTATTATTATTATTATTAATAGTAGTAGTAGAAGTAGTAGTAGTACATTATTATTATAATATTACATAATATTATTATTATTATTATTATTAGCTGTAGCAGTATTATTGTAGGCAGTAGTAGTTTATGATGATGATGATGATTGTTTATCATTACATAGTTCAGTATGATGAATTTGTTGGTAAGGTTAAATAAAGAGACCAGTCCATCCATTAATATTATTTATAATATTTTTTTATTATTATAATACATAATATTATTACATAATATTGTTGTTGTTATTATTATTATTAGTAGTAATAGAAATAATAGTAGTAGTAGTAGTACGTTATTATAATATTACATATTATTATAATTATTGGTTATAGCAGTATTTTTGTAAGTAGTAGTTCATGATGATGATGATTGATGATTAGTTAAATACTGTAATTGATAAGGTTAAAAAAAAGACACCAGTCCAACCATTATAATTATTATTATAATAGTAGTTGTATACTAATATTAATAATAATAATAATAATAATAATAATAATAAAAATAATAATAGTAGTAGTAGTTTTTGTAGTAGTAGTAGTAGTAGTAGTAGTAGTAGTAGTAGTGTTATAGTAGTATTAAATAACATAATAACACACACAAGGATGTCTTGACCCAGAGTTCCACCTAACAATTTTTCTTTATGGAAGGTCTTAATAGTTCATGTTTTTGTATTTATTTCCCAGGCACCTTGCAGGTTAAGTAATCCAAAATTACCCAATTACGTTGATTCTACTTGGGTTGCCTCTATGTTTGTGCTTTTAATTGTATTGTGCTTGTAACAGGGTGTTCAATGTCTGTCCTATACAATGCAGGATATTTGCAATTGAGATGGTCCCATCTGGAAAAGCCTTGGTCTCATTTAAACACAGCACTTGAGGGTTTGTCTGTCACTTTCAATAACCCCTGGTCAGTTTTAACAAAAGCAAAGCTGAGGAGGGCATCTAAACACTTGGAATCTCCCATCGACCCCCAAACCAGAGCCTTTGCCTGAAAAAAAAAAAAAAAAGAGAGAAGAAAAAAAAAGATGTTACCCTAAACCATCTAAAAAATTTTATGACCGATTCCAGAACTGGGATTCCACCCAGAGGAAACTATTTCTATTCTTCACTTTAAAAGATTTCAATGAATGTATTTTATTTATTTTTTAATATGAAGTGCTCAATTTGGGGTGTTTTTATAGACCCAGAAGAATTCATTCATTCCAGTGGTGTTTTTTTTTTTTTTTTTGGAGATGTGTAATAAAAACCCCACAGCAATTTGTCATCCTTTAAATCCTTACAGTTTTAAAAGGCTATACAATATTTGCAATAGTGCCCAAGGGGGGTATTTTTTTTTTGTTAGTAGAGATCAGAGTGGTACTTGATTAAAAAAAAGAAAAGAAAAAAGTTAATAATGAAGATGCAACAGAGTTTCTACCAGGAATGAGAGTTACTAAGTAACAATTAAGAAGACAGATGCTTATTCTTGGAGTTCTACAATACAAAGTTAATTACTAAGTTGGATTGAGAGCTTTGTAGAGGAAGAATTGGATTTATTTGTTGATAGGTGCACGTTGCGCCTGAACAAATTACAGACTATTGCAGTAAGATGGGGGGAGAGGATGAAAAAAAAAAAAAAAAAAAAGCATCATTTGCTTTCCAAAAGCAGCTCCAAAGCTGACATTATAAACAAACATCTATCATTACTGATGACCACCTACTGGGATATTATTGCTTTGCAGCGAGTATTACAATCAAGAGAGTTCCTTACTTACTGTTCACAATCACTTAAAGCTGACTACTAATGACTGCTTTGAATTCACTGTAGAGTTTTCCTTGTGTATTTCGTGAGATGTACTTACACATTATTCTCAGAACAATCTCCCCACCCTAAACTGGCCACTTTCTCGTAGACTTAGCCCATGTCTTTGCTCTACTAAAGGAAGACACCTTGCACATGCCACATTGCCTTAAGTATTTTCTTACAGGAAGATATGTATTATTGATAGGTGTGTCCATAACTTCCTGCATTTAGGAGCATCATCAATTAAACAGGAGAGAGGAGTTCACTTAAAAGTTCCTATACTTTCCCTTTAAATGTCATTTCACAATTATTTCAATGCAGCCGAAAATATCCTTTTAATTGTATATATTAAAATATTGAATATTCAACCATATAAACTGTCTACAGAATTATAGTTACAGAATTATAGTTCTGGATAACACAATGGTTAACCTACTTTCTCAATAAGCTCAGGTAGATTCTGAAGGAGTCTCAGCCTTATCCCTTTTTGTGTATAATTTTAGTATATCTCTCTATCTATCTATCTATCTATCTATCTATCTATCTATCTATCTATCTATCTATCTATCTATCTATCTATCTATCTATCTATCTATCTATCTATCTATCTATCTATCTATCTATCTATCTATCTATCTATCTATCTATCTATATATGTACATACATCATTTTACTGTATTTCTTTATTTAATTTTCTTGTATTATTTTATACTTTTCATTTGATACTTTTTTTTTACTTTTAGATTTTAGACTTTTTTTTTGTACCTTGTCTTAATATGCACAATACCAAATCATACAGGTGGACTTTAATTTCGCATAAAAGAAAAACAAAGGTTATAAACTTATAATTATAAAATATAAACTTATAATTATAAAATGCTTATAAACATATCAATATCTCGTAGTTCCATATTTGGATATTTTATATTATATTACGTTGTTCTATAACATGCCACACATTGGTCTTACTGTCCCACAGCGGTAACATTGCTTAAAGGGTACAGAACAGATATAAAAGTTCAAAACAAGCCTCAAAATGCACAAACTCTGCCTGATATAGAATATATAGTATCCAGTACAATAAACCTATTACAGCAATTGAGAAAGACCTTAAAGAATGAATGTAGATAAATACATCTGTAAACAGTGTCAATTTGTTTCCCATTTGTTGGACCTGTAATAGACGTGTTGTAATAGTAATGTTACATACATAGCAATTACTCTATATCATAATAATAACGATAACAATTATAATAATAATGATCGGTAACGGTTTGGCAGGAAAGCAGTAAAGGGAATGGGGGTGAATTGCAGTGTGCACTGTATGGGGTGCATGGTGTGAAGTGCAGTGAGATGTACAGTCTGCACGGGGTGTATTCCCAAAAAAGATCTTGTTAAATGTACAGATTGTATGGTGCTGAGTTATACAGAGGATTGCCAGAGTACAGGGACTTTGGGGGTGGTGAATGGACAGCCAGCTGTGATATTGGGCCTATGATATTGAATATGGACTGTGTGGTGCTGAATAGTCAGCAATTTGGGCTGCGTTGTGCTAAATGGACAGTGACCTACCATGGTTTATATACTGTGTGGTGCTGAATGGACAGCGACTTGCCATAGTATATAGACTGTATAGTTCTGAATGGACAGACCTACCATAGTGGCGTGGTGCTGAATGAACAGCGACTTGCATAGTATATACTGTAGATTGTATGGTGTTGAATGGACAGACCTACCATAGTGTACAGATGGAGTGGTGTTGAATGGACAGCGACATACCATAGACTGTGTGGTGCTGAATGGACAAGCGACCTACCATAGACTGTGTGGTCCTGAATGGACAGCGACCTTCCATACTGTACAGCAGTGTTTCTCAACTCCAGTCCTCAAGGCGCCCCAACAGGTCATGTTTTCAGGCTTTTCATTATATTGTACAGGTGATTTGATCAGTTTCACTGCCTCAGTAATTACCACAGCTGTTTCATCTGAGGGAAATCCTGAAAACATGACCTGTTAGGGCGCCTTGAGGACTGGAGTTGAGAAACACTGATGTACAGAGTAGTGCTGAAGGACAACGACCTACCATAGTATAGAGATAGAGTAGTGCTAAATGGGCAGTGCACATAAACATCCATTGTAAATTGTCGATTTCTCCTGCACACATTGCTAAGTACATAGGGATTCCCAAAACACTGCCTAAAAGGATGCTTAGGCTTCCACATTAAGCCAACATTAACACCAGGACCAAAAAAAAAACACCCCAAAAACCATGCAAAGTATTCATTGCACCCAGTCCGAATACATCTTATACTGGTCTGGGAAATTCTGTCTGAAGGCATCTTGTATGTGTATTGAGGACCAAATGAGATGCAAACTGGATTGTCAGCCACATGAATTGGTGTTAGTTATGTGCATACATAAGAAACATATACACATGTATATAGGCACAGGGAATGTGTGTGTAAATACATATATATATATATATATATATATATATATATATATATATATATATATATATATATATATATATATATATATATATATATATATATATATATATATATATATATATATATATGCTTTAGATTGTAAGCTCGCATGAGCAGGGCCCCACTAATCCTCAGGTATTGAGTAGTAATGTAACTGTACTAAATGTAAAATGATATATATAATATAAACGTATATTTGTTATATTATTGATATATATATATATACACACACACATATATTAAAGATGCTAATAAGTAATAATGATCTATCTATGTAATAAATATATATATATATATATATATATATATATATATATATATATATATATATATATATATATACCCTAATAAAAAAAGGATATACACTTAAACTAGCTATGTATTTATACACACCCTATCTATCTATCTATCTATCTATCTATCTATCTATCTATCTATCTATCTATCTATCTATCTATCTATCTATCTACCATACAGACAAGATAGTGAGTAAGCAGTGAATAAAACAACATGTAAGTGATATCTTCATAAAAGTTCCACAATAGTAAATGATCAGCATTTTCGGAGGAGCACAGTGAGTGGGATTGAGGTAGGGGGGTGACACCCCCGGATCCATGCCTAGGCTCCGCAGGCTGCAGGGTGTACGGAGCTGTGCCTAGGCTCCGCTCCCCGGCTCCGCTCCCCGGCTCCTCTTGCTGGGGCTCTCCAGCGACAAGGAACACCTGAGCTGCTGGCCTGCTTGTGCCAAATGACACTTGAGCACTGTAATCAGAGATTAATTGACTTAATCAAATCGGGCCAGCCCGGGCTATTAATCTTTTGGCGCAGCAAATTAGCCGCAATTACCTCGATGTGCCCGGTCAGGGGGGCGAGCTGCGGCACAATCCAGCCTTCAATTAGAATCCGGCGTGTAAATAGCAGAGATCAATCTTGGCAATTAGAGGCGCTGACACAGGCTGGGCAGGCGGTCCGGGGAGGGAGTGAGGGGTCCTGGAAGGTAGGTAGGGAGGGATAGGGAGGAGTACATACCTGATCACAGGGGAGGAAGGTGGGCTGCTCTAGTCCTGTACAGGAGACATCACATCCCACACATTGAGCTTCTGCTGTCCCATTGGTGTCACCCTCTGTCTGCTTCCTGGGATCTCTACTACACTCACTTTCCTCCAAAGGGGGTCACTGAATCCTCACCGCCTCCTGTCACTCAGCACTGCAATCTATTACCCTATCACAGGCTATGCCTACACTTCTAGAGGGGGGAGGAGAGGAGCACAGAGGAGAGGAGAACACACTCCCCACCCACTGCTGCTGGCCCAGCTACACACAGCCAGTCTACCTATGTATTAGTGCCCCTTTAATGGGCACCCCCTGGGCACAGCCTGCACCCCTCTCTACAGACAGCAGATAAGGACCCGGTTTCAGATTTTGTTGTAATTTACCCAGAATTATAAAGTTTATTTTACATTTCTAACGTACTCTCCCCCTTCTCTACATGTCTCATCGACTTTCCTTTTATTCGCTTTTCTTCTTCTCTGTAATTGGTAACTTTCTCTTCCCCTATCTATCTATCTATCTAGCTATCTATCTATCTATCTATCTATCTATCTATCTATCTATCTATCTATCTATCTATCTATCTATCTATCTATCTGTATCTATCTATCTATCTATCTATCTATCTATCTATCTATCTATCTATCTGTATCTATCTATCTATCTATCTATCTATCTATCTATCTATCTATCTATCTATCTATCTATCTATCTATCTATCTATCTATCTATCTATCTATCTATCTATCTGTATCTATCTATCTATCTATCTATCTATCTATCTATCTATCTATCTATCTATCTATCTATCTATCTATCTATCTATCTATCTCTGTATCTATCTATCTATCTATCTATCTATCTATCTATCTATCTATCTATCTATCTTTCTTTCTCTCTGGCTTTCGCTTCCCTTCTCTCTTTCTTCATTCCTTCTTGTATTCATCTTATGCTCATCCACCTTTCTTTCTCTGTATTCCTTCCTCCCTCTTATTTTCTTTCTTTCTTTCTTTCTTTCTTTCTTTCTTTCTTTCTTTCTTTCTTTCTTTCTTTCTTTCTTTCTTTCTTTCTTTCTTTCTTTCTTTCTTTCTTTCTTTCTTTCTTTTTTCTTTCCTCCCTCTTAAACTCATCCATCTTTATTTCTTCCTTCTTTCCTTCCTCCCTCTTATGCTCATTAGTCTTTATTTTTTCCTTCCTTCCTTCCTTCCTTCTTTCCTTCCTTCCTTCCTTCCTTCCTTCCTTCCTTCCTTCCTTCCTTCCCTTCCTTCCTTCCTTCCTTCCTTCCTTCCTTCCTTCCTTCCTTCCTTCCTTCCTCCCTCCCTCCCTCCCTCCCTTCCTTCCTTCCTTCCTTCCTTCCTTCCTTCCTTCCTTCCTTCCTTCCTCCCTCCCTCTTATCCACCTTTCCTTATTTTTCCTTTTCCCTTCCATTATTCCTCTATTCTCATCCACCCTTCTTTCTTTTTTTTTCTGTCTTCCTTCATTCTTTCCTCCCACTTATGTTCATTCACCTTTCTTTATTTTTCTTTCTTCCTTTTTGCTTATCCACCTTTCTGTCTTTCTTTCTTTCTATATATATATATTATATTAAAACATACAACAATAATCATAGTTCTTATATATATATATATATATATATATATATACATATATATATATATATATATATATATATATATATATATAGTTTTATATATATATATATATATATATATATATATATATATATATATATATATATATAGTTATATATACCGTATCTGTACAAAAGTCTTCGTCCCCTTACATAAATGTGTGTTGTTTCATGTTTTCCACTGTAAAGTCTGCTAACACACTGGATGGCAGGCTTGTCAGTAGGGCAGACATTACA
Source organism: Rana kukunoris (assembly GCA_029574335.1). Classification (NCBI taxonomy): domain Eukaryota; kingdom Metazoa; phylum Chordata; class Amphibia; order Anura; family Ranidae; genus Rana; species Rana kukunoris. The sequence continues at coordinate 37,568,125 of CM056049.1, read as the reverse complement.
GCTACAGTCCCAGGAGCAGGGCAAGCAGTGCAGTCACAGTCTCAGCAGAAGGGCAGGCAGTGGGGTCGCAGTAGCAGGGCAGGCAGGATGTTACAGGACAGGCAGTGTGGTAATAGTTTCAGTAGCAGGGCAAGCAGTATGTTACAGGGCAGGCAGTGCAGTCACAGTCTCAGTAGCAGGGCAGGCAGTATGGCACAGGGCAGGCAGTGTGGTGAGAGTCTCAGTAGCAGGGCTGGCAATGTGGTCACAGTCTCAGTAGCAGGGCAGGCAGTGTGCTGAGAGTCTCAGTAGCAGGGCAGGGCAGATAGTGTGTTACAGCAGGGCAGGCAGTGCGGTCAGAGTCTCAGTAGCAGGGCAGGCAGTATGTTACAGAGCAGGCAATGTGGTCTCAGTCTCAGTAGCAGGGCAGGCAGCAGGGGCGGACTGACAACTCATGGGGCCCCGGGCAATAGAAGATTATGGGGCCCCTGGGCTTACAGATGGCCACCACGCCAGGAGGCAGTTCAGAGGCGGGGCAGCTAAAATCTCAGGATTTTAACATCAAAAGCATGTCGGTTTCAGACATATCATGGCCAGATGTAAAAAAAACACACTGATTTTTACATACTGTCCCTGGTTTTACTGAGCCTGGCAACCCTGATGGGGCCCCCTAGTGGCATGGGGCCCTCGGGCAGTGCCAAAGTGACTCAATGGTCAGTCCGCCCCTGGCAGGCAGTATTTTACAGGGCAGGCCGTGCAGTGAGTGTCTCAGTAGCAGGGCAGGCATCATGGTACAGGGCAGGCAGTGCGGTCATAGTCTCAGTAGCAGGGCAGGCAGTATGTTACAGAGCAGGCAATGTGGTCTCAGTCTCAGTAGCAGGGCAGGCAGTATTTTACAGGGCAGGCAGTGCAGTGAGTGTCTCAGTAGCAGGGCAGGCATCATGGTACAGGGCAGGCAGTGCGGTCACAATCTCAGCAGTAGGGCAGGCAGTATGTTGCAGGGCAGGCAGTGCGGTCACAATCTCAGTAGTAGGGCAGGCAGTATGTTGCAGGGCAGGCAGTGCGGTCACAGTCTCAGTAGTAGGGCAGACAGTATGTTACAGGGCAGGCAGTATGTTACAGGGCAGGCAGTGCTGTCACAGTCTCAGTAGCAGGGCAGGCAGTGCCGTAAGAGTCTCAGTAGCAGGGCAGGCACCATGGTACAGGGCAGGCAGTGCAGTGAGTGTCTCAGTATAGCAGGGCAGGCATCATGGTACAGGGCAGGCAGTTCGGTCACTGTCTCATCAGCAGGGCAGGCAGTGCCATGAGAGTCTCAGCAGCAGGACAGGCACTGTGGTCACTGTCCAAGCTGCAGGACAGGCAGTGTGTATTTCCCCTCCACATGCTCACCACTGATGATTGAACATTTCCCTGAAGTGTGCTCTTCATGTAACACATTGATTTGCGATATTTCCTTTGTTGATGCACATTTACCGAGCTAATTTGCCTCAGAAAAGGAGGGGAAAAAGATACAGAGACTCAGCCCTAATGAGTTCAATTACACTGTGGTAAACACATTGCCACTACACTTTAATTAAGCCTGCTGTCCAATTTCAGCTCATTAGTAATTCATTAAGAGGAGAGAGAGTTGTGTGGAGTCTCTGCGCAGCGCTATTACATTACAGACACAGCACATTATTGGGCTGGAGAGCTTTTGGCTGGCTGGAGAACTACAAGTCCCAGCAGCACACATACCTCTACATAAAAGTC
>CM056049.1:37313897-37563897 GCA_029574335.1 Rana kukunoris | reverse complement strand
CAATTGTCTATTGATAATAAAACACACACACACACACACACACACACACACACACACACACACACACCTTTCATCTAGTTATATATGTATGTACTTATGTCTGTATGTATCTATCTATGTAATCTATTGAATTCTTGCTTAAAATGTAATTGCCCACCTGGAATAAAGTCAAACACACCGACAATCCTTTATCTACAAGATATATTGCAATGATCAAACTGTGTGAAATACTCATACATGTTGTACTGTGCAGAGGAGAATTCACTAAAGTAGATCACACATCCCTATAATGTTAATAGCTTAGAAGATACATCCTTTCCTCTTCACAGGAGCAGACAAGCAGGGATTTTACAACCAGAAATGAATGCAATTAAATGCAGTTTTCAATTTTGTAATTTTTCTCATTGATTCTAAATTATTTAGGCTTAGAAGTGTTACATTATATGAAAAATATAGGCAAATGCAATTTTATTTAAATAAATCTGTGTGCTATCTTTCAGCTTCTAAAAATACCAAATACCAAATTATATTAATTGATAACATTTTCTATTCCATTTAATGTTAAAATATACTGGGCCAGATTCACATACACTTAATATTGCGCTGCGTAATCGAAATACTCTATGCTGCCGTATTTTACCAGGCTCTACACCGAATCCTGGTAGATTTTTGCCCGTACGCTACGGCGGCGTAGTCTATTTCTCGCCGCGTAATCGAAATACGCTATTAGGGGGCGTGAAGCATTTAAATTAAGCGCGTCCCCGCGGCGATCGAACTGCGCATGCTCCGTTCAGAAATTTCCCGCCGTGCATTGCGCGAAATCACGTCGTTACGTCATCGTTGTTTGAGTAGTGTCGTTTACGAACATTCCTATTCCCGAACGACTTACGTAAAAAATAATAAAAGACGTCGGAAAACGTAGAAATTCGACGTGGGAACGACGGCCATACTTAACATGGGCTGTCTAATATTAGAGAAGCAAAAAGCTGGTATAGTGTTACGCAAATCAAAGATGACTAAAGGTGCCGTAAGAGATTGCGATTGAAGATCGTAATTTCGGGGATCGCCGGCAAAAGCTCATTTGCATACCCCGACGCGGAAAACGACGGGAAGTCCACCCAGTGGCCGCAATTTTTTTGCAGCGTAGATCCGAAGGTGTATGAACATGTAATCCAGTCGAATTGAAGCCCGCAGCCGTCTACTCATGGTTTGAGGTTTTCGACTAGCTAGAAAACGCGCGTAATTTGAAATTACTCCAGTCTAACACCAGTTACACAGGCGTAATGGCTCTCTGAATCTGGGCCACTGTCTTTTTATTCAACACATATCTGAAGGCTAGTAAGGTACTTCAATATATGCAGTTGGGAAGCAAACAAAGATTTGTTAGATTTATAATTTAATCTATATGCAACTATATTTAAAAAAAAAAAAAAAATTGGAACGGGGTGGGACTTTAATTGTGCCTCTGAGGAGTGTAGAAAATAGAATACGAATACATAGATTTATAAAGCAATAAACACATTGGGGCAGATTCACAGAGAATTAGATTCTCGTAGAGTATCAGAAATACACTACGCTGCCGTTTTTTACCTGGCTCTACGTGGAATTCAGGTAGATTTTGTCCAGTAAACGACGGCGGCGTAGTGTATTTCTCCCGTCGCAATCCATCTGCGCGAGTAGGGGGCGTGAAGCATTTAAAATAGGCGCGTTCCCACGGCGATCGAACTGCGCATGCTCCGTTTGCAAATTTCCCGCCGTGCATTGCGCGAAAACACGTCGTCACATCGTAGTAGCGTCGTTTACGTACATTCCTATTCCCGAACGAGTTACGTTAAAAAAATAAATAAAAATATTTTCAAATCGACGCGGGAACGACAACCATACTTTACATGGGTTACACACTGTTAGACCAGCAAAAAGCTCCTCTAACATTACGTAGCCAAAAAATGACGTAGGGACACTCGTACCTTCGTGGATCGCCGTAAAAACTAATTTGCATACCCCGACGCATGAAAACGACGCGAACTCCTCCCAGCGGCCGCAAACATATTGCAGCGTACGAAGACGTAAGCCTCTCGGATCGAAGCCCGAAGCCGCCGCATCATGGTTTGAGGATTCAAACTAGTGATACGTTGCGCGAAATTTGAAATTACTCCTGTCTAACACCAGTTAGACAGGCGTAATTGCTCTGTGAATCTGGGCCATTTTATTTTTCTGCCATAGGGCAGTACAATCTAGAAGTAAAATCAAGTACAAATAATTGACAGTTTTGGAATTTGAATTCAGGGTGTGCAAATCCCCAACAGTTGTGGTTGAATGGCCTCTGCTTCGTCTGGGCCTTTAACAATAGCACAGTGGAGTATCACCAAGATTCTATGAAAAATATATTGATAAACAATACATAAATAACATGATTATAAATAGGAAAAATCCTTTTATATATAATCATGTTATTTTTTATTTTTTTTAAATAATCATGCTTTTAAATAATCATGTTATTTATGTATTGTTTATCAATATTTTATTCATAGAATCTTGGTGATACTCCACTGTGCTATTGTTAAAGGCCCAGACGAAGCGGATCTGTCCGCGAAACGCGTAGGCCATTCAACCACAACTGTTGGGGATTTGCACACCCTGAATTCAAATTCCAAAACTGTAAATTATTTATACTTGATTTTATTTCTAGATTGTACTGCCCTATGGCAGAAAAATAAAATCTGTTTTTATAAATCTATGTATTCGCATTCTATTTTCTACACTGCTCAGAGGCACAATTAAAGTCCCACCCGTTCTAATATTTTTTTGAAACTTAGTTGCATACTTACAATAGATGGTGCCTCCGTAGTAGCATTTGTTATTCCACATTTACCCAAAACCCCACACATATAATTTAATCTAATTGTTAAATGTTAAACTAGAGTTTTCCAATATAGACTTCAGATGTCCCAAGGCAAATCTAAGTTTTTTTTAGGAAGCTCAGATTCCTAAAAGGCGTCTGGGAGAAAGGGACCAAAGGATGCTCCAAGGTGTAAGGTGTTTATGCTTTACATATGCTTTTTCTGTTTCCTGAGCACCCTTAAAGTGGATGGCCACTGAAAAAAAATATATTAAAAGACAGCAGCTACAAATACTGCAGCTGCTGACTTTTAATATTAGGGCACTTACCTGTCCAGGAGTCCAGCGCCGTCCGCAGCAGAGGACGAGAGATCGCTCGTCACTCTGCTGGCCCCCCCGCCATCCTCGGTGAGGGAACCAAGAAGTGAAGCGCTCCGGCTTCACTGCCATGTTCCCTACGGCGCATGCACGAGTCGCGCTACACCTGTCTATTGGCTCCCGCTGTGTACTGGGAGCCGAGTGTTCCCAGCAAGATATCTCACTATTTTTGACTTTTCTGAGCCTGTCCAGTCCTTCTTTTGACCCATTTTGCCAAAGGAAAGGAAGTTGCCTAATAATTATGCACAGTAACAGTCACCTGCACACACAGATATCCCCCTAAAATAGCTAAAACTAAAAACAAACTAAAAACTACTTCCAAAAATATTCAGCTTTGATATTAATGAGTTTTTTGGGTTCATTGAGAACATGGTTGTTGTTCAATAATAAAATTAATCCTCAAAAATACAACTTGCCTAATAATTCTGCACTCCCTGTACATACATACTCACGTCTCTCTGGCAACACCTTCATATGCAAGCTCTTACTTATGTTTGGCTCCTTTATTCCATGTTATCTAACAAGAAGTGTTGGCCCATTGTCTTCCGCATTCACACATTGGGGAATCCCTGTCTGTCCATGTGTCCATACCTCAGCTTCCATGCCGGACAATTTTAACGGCTCTGGTCCTGTACTCACATCTATACAGTTGACATCACCATTGCATTCGCCCCTGAAGAGTTGGTATATCCCAACGAAACGCGTCGGGAACACATAGATGCATGATGTTGATACAGATGATTTTATGTTTTGTATACTGTTTTACTCCTAGATTCTCATCATACTATCAAGCACCTCCAGTGGTTTATGTTGTGCAGGACTTGTTCTTACTTCACGATATGCCAAGTATCATGGTGTTGTTATGCATATGTAATTTGTAACATGTTCATGCGATTTTGTGGATGCAATATTTGTCATTCAGTATGCTTGATATTATATCACATATTATATCACAAGGCATAATAAAATGCTCCTTGCTAAGACTGCTCTTTGTCATACACCTCTCATTGCAAGTCCTCAACCAACTCCCCCTTTTTTGTTGGAACCCAATTAAGCAATATTATATACCTTACATGCTCACTCCACATGGTGATTGGCCTCATTTAAAGTCCCGCTGACCAAAGTTTCTTTTTTCTTTTCCAATACATACATACTGTAATCTTATAAATCTTATAGATTACAGTACTGTATGTAAAAAATACCCACTACTTTTTAGGGTCTGCCCAGTGTCCTACATGCACTTTTATATAATAAAAACTGTTTTTTCTGCCTGGAAACTGGAGATTGTTCATAGCAATCAAAAAGTGTCCCTTTATGTCAAAAGTGGTTTTAGACCAGCTAAAAAACATCGATAATAAATTAGAATCACTTGCAATTGAACAATAGCGATTTGTGGGGAAATTCGTCATCAAAAAATTTAAAGAAATAATTGTTATTATTATATTAAATAAAGAAAAAGATTGCGCTAAACCAATATAAAATAGAAAAATGATTTCCTAAGAGGCAGCAGTAATAGTGTAAACCACAAATAACATAGGAAAAAGCAAAACTGCGCCAATAAGTGTGAATAAAACACAACAACACAAGTCCTTGTGAATAAAGAAAAATAGTCCAATAAACTGATGCTTGAAACAGACAACACCCAGGTGCTTGCAAGATCCAGTGAACCACCACCACATGGACAGAGGCTTACCAAAAGGTAATGAAGTTTCAGCATAAATATATTCCACAGCCGCTTAGTGATATGTAGAACCGGTCACGGATCATAGGCAGATGACAGCAAATTCAATCCAGGAAAGCAGCCACATAGAGAGTCCTCAGTACTGGTACAGGTTAACATCAGCCCATCCATAGAACCAAGAAATTAAGGAACCGCACATAGTGTAATACCATCAAAACAATTTAATAACAAGTAAAAACCTACTTACAAACAAAGGTAATTTCAGTCGTATAAAAACAAATGCCGGCCGGCATGAAAAGGAGCCCCTCCTCATAGCGTCAAACGCGGTGACGTCACTGCACGCCGTGTACCCAGACGCGTTTCCCCATTGAGAACGTCATGGGTACACGGCGTGCAGTGACGTCACCGCGTTTGACGCTACGATGAAGGGCTCCTCTTCATGCCGGCCGGCATTTGTTTTTATACGACTGAAATTACCTTAGTTTGTAAGTAGGTTTTTACTGGTTATTAAATCGTTTTGATGGTATTACACTATGTGCGGTTCCTTCATTTCTTGGTTCTATGGATGGGCTGATGTTAACCTGTACTAGTACTGAGGACTCTCTATGTGGCTGCTTTCCTGGATTGAATTTGCTGTCATCTGCCTATGATCCGTGACCGGTTCTACATATCACTAAGCGGCTGTGGAATATATTTATGCTGAAACTTCATTACCTTTTGATAAGCCTCTGTCCATGTGGTGGTGGTTCACTGGATCTTGCAAGCACCTGGGTGTTGTCTGTTTCAAGCATCAGTTTATTGGACTATTTTCCATTATTATTATATTATTTGTTATAATTATTTATATTTATTTATTGTATTATAATTTATGATTTTGTGTTTTAATTTTTATTATACCGGGGATGTCTACTAGGCTCTGGTTTCGGACAGATTTAAGTGAGTTATTTCTAAGAATTACAGGCCTACAATATAAAACGCCAAATTTCCACGCAAAATAATGGTACCGCTTTTAGCACCTAAAATCTGATTTAATCATACCGCCAGGGAGGTTAACAGACTAAGCTGTCCAGAAAAAAGGGAGTTAAAGGGTTGAGACAAACCATTTACCACTGCTTAATAATGATCATTTTTTATTTTTTATTTTTTATATGTAAAGCCTTTATCCCAAAAGGAAAAACATGTTTGCTGTGACTGCTTAAAAAGTATTAGTTGTAGTTCGGCATTCATTTGTTAGTCAATTCCATCTAAAAACTGCTAGTCTGTTAATTACTACCCTCTCCCAGATTATAAATGCTGCTGTCCAAAGGTAAAAGAAATGAGGATAAAGGAGTGCCCGGTGTTCAAAGAGGTAATTAATTTGTATTTTATTTGAAATTGTAGCAATAAAAACAGGCCAACGTGTTTCGGGGGACTAGAGATCCATTCTTCTCAACCGCTGTACAAAGGTGTCTCTGTTGCTCCTTTACAAAGTTTCAACACCCTAAGTCAAGAAGGTGCTTTATTGACCAGATCATCAGATAAACTAAAGGGAAAAAATACATAAAAAAAGTGATGCAGCCACCACATTTAAGGTTTGGTAAGCTGCAAAATACAGTGGCAATAAAAAGTATGTAAACCCCTAATGCCTCATATACACAACCATTTTTCTCGGCAGGAAAAAAAACGTTTTCCCCGACGTGATTCCTCTCCAGCCTGACTTGCATACACACGTTCATGCAAAAAAAACTTCCGACCAAATCGCGGTGACGTACAACACGTACGGCGGGACTATAAAGAGGAAGTTCCTTTCTAATGGTGCCACCCTTTGGGCTGCTTTTGGGCTTCATACTTGATTCTGAGCATGCACGTTTTTCCCCCTCGGAAAAGCATAGACACAACCGTTTTTCGCGACGAGAAAAAGACTGACGGGAAACACGACAAGAAAAAAGAGAGCTGTTTTCAATTTTTTTGTGGGCAGTTTTTTTGTCGAGAAAACTGCTAGGGAGCATACACACGATCGGTTTTCACAACCATTATAAAATATGGCAGTTTTCTCATCATGAAAACCGGGCATGTGTACAAGGCATTAGAGTTAACTGGTTTTCTGCAGTAATTTGCCATAAAATGTAAACTGATCTACATCTAATTCATAATAGGCAAACATAATCAAGGACATTACTGCACACATAATCTGGTGCAGCTGCGCATATTAACCAATCAGCTTCCATCTTCATCTTGCTTAATTAAGCTTTGACAATAAAACCTAGAAGCTGATTGGTTACTATGCAGAGCTGCTCCAGATTTTGTGTGCTCCAATTTTAGTAAATCTCCCCCAGCGTGTTTAAAGTGGAAATAAACCCTTCTATCATTTTTAGCCAAGGAAGCTGCCATCTTGGCCTCTGTTTAATCTTCAACTGCTGTGGTGCTGCACATGTGATCAGTTATGACACCAGCTATTGGATGGTTTGACAGTTTGGTTGAGAGCACAACCAGCGTGACAGTTGGCAATCCAGGCATGCCGGAAATTTAACTGCTTTTTGAAACTGTTAAATCGATGGGTTTACTTCCGCTTTAAAGTGGAAGTAAACCCACCTATCATTTTCAGGCAAGGAAGCTGCCATCTTGGCTTATGTTTAATCTTCAATTGCCATGATGCTGCACATGTGATCAGTTATGACACCAGCCATTGGATGGTTTTGACAGTTTGGTTGAGAGCACAACCAATGTGACAGTTAGCAATCCCGGCATGCTGGAAATGTAACTGCTTTTTTAAACTGTAAGATCGATGGGTTTACTTCCGCTTTAAGTTGATAACACACAAACATTTCTAATTTCTTGTGTATTTATTGAACACATAAATTAAATATTCACAGTGGTGGAGGAAAAAGTAAGTAAACCCGTAGACTAATTAGTTTAACAAAGGCTAATTGGAGTCAGCAGTTTGCATACCTGGAGTCCAGTTATTGAAATGAGTTTGGAGGTGTGGTTTAGAGCTATTTTAATTGAAAAAAGTAAAAAAACTCAAACACTTTAAGATTGCTGTCCATAAGAAACATCAGCTGTTGTGAACCATGCCTGCCAAAAAGGAGCTCTCTGAAGACTTACAATCAAGAGTAGTTTTTTTTTTTTTTTTTGAAATGTGTTTATTAGGTTTTCAAGTTATAAGTTTACAAACATTCTTATTAAAACAGCATATACAATACATGCTTCCAGTGACATTGTCAAAGCATAGTACATGAAATTCAAAATAACAAGAAGAAAATAATCTACAACCTGCGTTGTTTGTCATAACAATAAATAAGTATCAGAAAGGGGAGAGGATAAGAGTGGGTTAGGTGGGGGTGTGTCATTAAACGTACCATGCCATAGCTGGCGTCATCTTCCCAGCCAAGGTAAGTGTATGAAAGGGTTAGAAATATACATTATGCTTTAATATATCAATAGACTCGAAAACATACCAACAATCCTTTAGGGTTCTACTATCATACGATACTCGGCTGATTTCGTAAAGTGTGACCAACATGCCCATTTAACTAGGTAAGTTCTAGTCGAGTCTCTAGATTGGTGTATTAATTCTTCCATGCTGGCAATGTGGTTAACTCTGCTGACCCAGTCTAAGATGTTCGGTGGGAATGATTGTTTCCATTTGATGGGAACACATAGTCTCGCTGCATTAATTAATTGTATGATTATGGTGTAATTATAGGTGGAGTGAGAGAGGCTAGAAAGGTGCAATAGGTATTGTCCGGGAGTGAAATCGGGCGCGAAAGTGGTAATTTGAGTAATCAGTCTATGAACTTCTTTCCAGAAATTGGTTAATGCAGAGCATTCCCACCATATATGTAATAGAGTACCTGGTGTATTATTACATCTTCAACATAAGGGAGAGGTCTCTGGGTTGAATTTATGGATAATTGAGGGGGTTCTATACCATCTTGAGTAAATTTTGTACCCGTTTTCCTGAGTCAGAATATTTAACGTGCCCTTATGTATTCTTCTGAATATGGTTGCCCATTGATCAGATGTTATAGAAGTCTGAAGCTCCAATTCCCATTTAAGGTTAGTACTATCTATTTGAGGGTCAATGTTCGAGTTTAGGAGGTTGTACATAAGAGAGATCAGGTGCCTCTGAGGGGAATCTCTGAGACAAATAATTTCAAATCGCGTCTTGGGTCTATCCCATCCACTCATGGGATTCATTCTGTTGAGAAAACGAATGATTTTGTTAAAACTAAGATCAGAAATATTATAGTCAGGGCCAGTTGATATAAAGGAATCAAAAGATATGTGGGAATGGTTTACAAAGAAGTCTGCGGCCCTGAGTGTTGATGTAGGAGGACTGTCCGTGTGTGCCGTGTCACATGCTGGGAGAGGCACTTCAAGACTAAGGGTAATTGGAGTCAATGGTCCATATATAGAGGATAGACCCATTGATTTGCACAAATATCTGAAGATCTTCAGGGATGATCCCGTCACGGGGTGAGATTTGGCGCTGCGTGGAATTTTTTGGGGTATGGTCCATGGTAGGTGTCTTATGGGTACAGACGAAAGGCAAGAAATCTCTTCCAATCCTATCCAATCTTTGGAGCTAATATGTACATGCCAATCTACTATTCTGGATAAGTGACTTGCCCAATAATATTTACGTAAGTCCGGAACTCCAATGCCTCCCAAGAGCTTTGGCGTAACTAATTTATCCCATTTAATTCTCGGTTGTTTCCCTCCCCAAATAAAGCTCAAGCAAATTTGTCGAATTGATTTAAAAAAAGATCCCGGAATAGTAATAGGGAGGGTCTGGAACAGATACAAGAATCTAGGTAAAACATTCATTTTTAGTATATTCGCACGACCGAACCACGAAAACAAACCTTTATCCCACCTTAGTAAGTCTAATCGGATTGTATTAGATAAGGGTAAGAAATTGTTATTGTACAAGTCTTTAATGTTGGGCGATAAATTAACTCCTAGATAGGATAAGACGTCGTCCACCCAAATAAAAGGGACGTTTTGCTTACATAGTGCCACTGTGTCATTGGGTAAAGAGATATTTAGTGCCCTGGATTTTGCCAAATTGATCTTTAAATTAGATATATCACTAAACATTGAAAAATCTTTCAACAAATTGGGAAGCGTAATTATGGGATTTGTCAGAAATAGCAATACATCGTCAGCGAATGCTGCCACCTTGTATTGTTTATTCCTTATAGTGATACCCACTATGGCGCGAAGTCTACAAAGGAGTGGTTCTAATATTAGAATAAAAATAATTGGCGAAAGTGGACACCCCTGACACGTTCCATTCGACACAGAGAAGGCCTCCGACAGGTGCCCATTAATTTTGATCTTTGCTGTTGGGGATGAGTATAGAAGGTTAATAAATTGTAAAATACGATCCCGGAGTCCTAAAGTCTCTAAACCTGCGTGCATGTAGTCCCAAGCAATCCTGTCGAAGGCCTTCTCTGCGTCGAGAGAAAGCATGAATCCAGGGAATCCCGATTCAAGGAGCCAATTTTGAATGCATAGGGCTTTAATGGTATTATCCCTAGCTTCTCTACCCGGAGTAAAACCCACTTGGTCCAATGAAATTAAGTCTTTTAAAAGTGGCAGGAGGCGATTCGCTAATATTTTTGCATATAACTTAATATCTACATTTAGGAGAGATATGGGCCTATAATTAGATTCACAATTTCTATCCTTATTGGGCTTGGGAATCATTACTATATGGGCCTCAAGAAGGTCAGAGGAAGATGCCCATTGGGTCGGCGTAGAATTAAAAGTTGATATAAAATGAGGGATTAGGGTATCTTTAAATGTCTTGTAGTAGTTGACAGAAAAACCGTCTGGTCCAGGACTTTTTCCAATATTGAGTTGTTGAAGAGCGGAAAGGGCCTCAGATATTTCCACTGGCCTGTCCAAATCCTTTGCTATGTCCGGGGCAATCGGCTTGGGGCTGTATGATTTAAGGAAGTCGGTAATCAAGTCTTTCCTAGATTGAGTACTTTTAACTGGCCCTTTAGACCCTAGATTGTATAAATTGTTGTAATATAATTGGAATTGCTTGGCAATATCAGAAGTACTTGTGAGTTTATTTCCCTTAGCATCAATTATAGAGTGAATATTGTCAAATTTGACAATCAAGAGTAGTTTATCTGCATATGGCTGGAAAGGGATACAAAGCAATCTCAAAGTGTTTGGACATACAGCAGTCAATAGTTAGACAAGTTGTTTATAAATGGAGACAATTTAATACTGTGGGTACGCTTTATAGAAGTGGGCACCCAGCCAAGGTGACTCCCAAGGCACAATACAAAATATTTAATGAATAACAGCTAAAGGCTTGAAGATATCACTGGAAGTGGCAACATATCCCTGTTCATAAGACCACTATATATACTGTATGTCTTTGGACAACCAGGGTGCCAATGGCAGAACATTAAAGGGGTTGTAAAGGATTTTTTTCCCCCCTAAATAGCTTCCTTTACCGTAGTGCAGTCCTCCTTCACTTATCTCATCCTTCCATTTTGCTTTTAAATGTCCTTATTTCTTCTGAGAAATCTCCACTTCGTAGTAGAAAGCTCCAAAAACACATCCACTGAGCACAGCTGGCATCATCAGGCCCGATCCTAGGGTCACAGGCGCCTGGGTGCAGAAATATTTATGGCGCCCCTACAAGGGCGTGGTCACCTTACTAACTCCTCCCCCTTTACAAATGTTTCTAAGGCAACGATTCAAACACAGAGATGCTCCCCTAAGGAGTCATCGTTACCCTGGGATCCTCCCATGATCTCTTAACAATAAACAAAATACAGGAAGAGAAGCATAGTACTCTAATTGGACCTGGAGGGGGGTCCTTCTAATGGACACAGAGAGGGCCTCTGTTAGGAAGTCTGTTTAGAAAGAGCCCCCATACATAATACAGGAGATGGTCAGAGACTTCTAACATGATACAAGAGATGGTCAGAGACTGCAGACATGGTGCAAAAGATCAATGCAGCCTCACCAGTGCCCATCAAATGCAGCCTTATCAGTGCCCATCAAATGCAGCCTTATCAGTGCCCATCAAATGCAGCCTACCATCGCTCACCAATTACAGCCTACCAGTGCCCACCAAATGCAGCCTTATTAGTGTCCACCAAATGCAGCCTATTAGTGCCCACCACAGAGAGAGAGAGAGAGAGAGAGAGAGGGGGAGAGAGAGAGAGAGAGGTGAGGCTGAAAGAGAGAGAGGTGAGGCTGAAAGAGAGAGAGGTGAGGCTGAAAGAGAGAGAGGTGAGGCTGAAAGAGAGAGAGAGTTGAGACTGAAAGAGAGAGAGGTGAAACTGAAAGAGAGAGAGAGGTGAGACTGAAAGAGAGAGGGGGTAAGGGTGAGAGAGAGAGGGGCTCAGAGAGAGAGAGTCTCAGATAGAAAGAGGGGCTCAGAGAAAGAGGGGCTCAGAGATGGGGCTGAGAGAGAAGGGCTAAGAGAGAGGGTAGTGGACATAGGGAGGTGCTCAGAGAGAGGGGTGGGGCTGAGAGAGAGGTGGGGCTGAGACAGAGGAGTGGACAGAGAGAGGGGCTAAGAGAGAGAGAGAGGGCTCAGAGAGGGAGTAGTGGACAGAGAGGGGGCTGAGAGAGAGAGAGAGAGGGGCTCAAAGAGAGGGTAGTGGACAGAGAGGGGCTCAGAGAGGGGGCTGAGAGAGAGAGGCACTCAGAGAGAGGGTAGTTGACAGAGAGAGGGGCTGAGAGAGAGAGGGGCTCAGAGAGGGGGCTGAGAGAGAGAGAGGGGCTGAGAGAGAGAGGGGCTGAGAGAGAGAGAGAGGGGCTCAGCGAGAGGGTAGTTGACAGAGAGAGGGGCTCAGAGAGAGGGGCTGAGAGAGAGAGAGGGGCTGAGAGAGGTGGGGCTGAGAGAGAGAGGGGCTCAGAGAGGGGGCTGAGAGAGAAAGAGGGGCTCAGAGAGGGGGCTGAGAGAGAGAGGGGCTCAGAGAGAGCATAGTGGACAGAGAGGGGCTGAGAGGGAGGGGCTCAGAGAGGGGCTGAGAGAGAGAGGGGCTGAGAGAGAGGGTAGTGGACAGAGAGAGGGGATGAGAGAGAGGAGGGCTCAGAGCGGGGGCTGAGAGACAGATGGGGCTGAGAGAGAGGTGGGGCTGAGAGAGAGGTGGGGCTGAGAGAGGCTCAGAGAGAGGGGGGCTGAGAGAGAGAGGGGCTGAGAGAGAGGGGGGCTGAGAGAGAGAGAGGGGCTCAGCGAGAGGGTAGTGGACAGAGAGATGGGCTGACAGAGAGGGGGGCTCAGAGAGGTGGGGCTGAGAGAGGGGCTGAGAGAGGGGGCTGAGAGAGAGGGTAGTGAACAGAGAGGGGCACTTGTCACCATGCCTTGTTGCCAGATGCAGCATGTCACTTGTCACCATGCCGGTTGCCAGATGCAGCCTGTCACTTGTCACCATATGCAGCCTGTCACTTGTCACCATGCCTGTCGCCAGATACAGCCTGTCACTTGTCACCAATGAGTGTCACCAGATACAGCCTGTCACTTGTCACCATGCCTGTCGCCAGATACAGCCTGTCACTTGTCACCAATGAGTGTCACCAGATGCAGCCTGTCACTTGTCACCAATGAGTGTCACCAGATGCAGAGTGTCACTTGTCACCAATGAGTGTCACCAGATGCAGCCTGTCACTTGTCACCAGATACAGCCTGTCACTTGTCACCATGCCTGTCACCAGATACAGCCTGTCACTTGTCACCAATGAGTGTCACCAGATGCAGCCTGTCACTTGTCACCAATGAGTGTCACCAGATGCAACCTGTCACTTGTCACCATGCCTGTCGCCAGATACAGCCTGTCATTTGTCACCAATGAGTGTCACCAGATACAGCCTGTCACTTGTCACCAATGAGTGTCATTAGATGCAGCCTGTCACTTGTCACCAATGAATGTCACCAGATGCAGCCTGTCACTCATAGCCTGGCTCTCTCTCCCTCCCCTTCAGGCATGCTGGGGGCAGCAGTTCCCCCCTAGCCCCCCCCCCTAGAATTGCAAAGGGCCAGCCAGACAGCTATTGGGACTACATCTCCCAGAATCCTCTTCTCTTTTTTGATTTTTCGCTGGCCAATAGGAGGAAAAGGAGGAAGAAACATAATGGGCGGCTGTTCTGGGAACAGCAGCATGAGGAGGAGAGGGAGGGGGGACAGCCTGCAGCTTCTCTCTTTACACACACACATACACCGCTGCTCCGATGTTAGGCTGTTCTGCTGCTGCCTACAAAGTATGGAAACGATCTAACCTCTTCTGAATCTGAGGCACCTCGAGGGGAGAGGAGGCAGGCAGCACAGTTTCTGAATCTCGTTCCTCGGGCGCGGCGCTCATCACTCCTAACATTACAGGGAGGAAGTGGGTGGAGCTAGGGAGGAGTAGGAAGTTAAATCCTCCTCTGCAGTGCATTGTGGAGCCGCTCTCTCCTGACGTCACTGGTTGCTAGACACAAAGCGGCTCGTGGCTAGCAACCAGTTTGTGCAGGGAAGCAGGAGCCCCTAGTGAGATCCTTGAAGTGGGTCTTCCCACTGCAGCCAGGGACAGCGGCGCCGGTGATGCAGTGTAAGGATGACACTGCACACTAGATGGAGGGAACCAACGGTGCTCCTGCTCCTCACACTTTGGCGCTTCCCCCCCTCTTGCGCCTGGGTGCAGTGCACCCGTTGCACCCCGCCTGGGATCGGCCCTGGGCATCATATAAAATCATATGCACATGAATGAATAATTACAGACAGTACAGCTTCAGTTCATTCACAAAGTTAAGTGAAAATCCACTTTGCAAAGTAAAAATCACTAAATTTCTTCCTAATGAATGAAGTAACGTTTTTTTTTAACTTGCATGTGATTGGGTATACTTCCCAAAGTGAATTTAGTTTCATTGTATTCAATAAGCTAATTCTTTGCAAAGCAAACATGCTCTACTGCTTTGGTAAGCACAGTGGTGTAGTGGATAGCACTTTCACCTAGCAGCAAAAGGGTCGCTGGTTCGGATCCTGACCACCTCTGCCTGGAGTTTTCATGTTCTTCTCCGGGTACTCCGGTTTCCTCCCACGCTCCAAAGACATGCTGGTAGGTAAATTGGATCTTGTCCAAATTGGCCCAGTATATATGTGTGTACAACTGTGTGTCGCAAGCGTGTCAAGATCCTACGGGGGAAAATGACCGCACCAGCCAAGCAGACACTGGCTGGAAAAAGCGCCTAGAGGCGATTCAGTTCGCATGTGTAGTGCTATACAAGTCAGTCATTCATTCATCCGCAATTCCTATTATTACTGTCTGCCATTTTTCACCTATTTCTCAAGGTCACAATACACATTACAATCTGGCTGTACAACCTTTTTAAAATCTACTTTGGATTTACCAAAACTGTAATATGAGGATCTATCTAAAGTATCTAATCAGTTTGAATTCAATCAGACATGTCCCTGCACTACATAGTTGTTAGTAGATCTAAAGAGGATAACACAATCAGAATGTAATGTGTTTGGTTCTTTCGATATCTGTCTAGGCAAGGATGATTTTTTTTTTTTCATTTTGGATTTTCGTCGGAGATTTCCCTTTACTTCCCATCCCATAGCTAAACAGTAAACCCTGTAAATTAAGGTCACCAGAACTAGCATCCCTATTGGAAGATATTTCCCTAATTACTTTTTGACGGACAACCCCACATTTTTTATTTTCTTTTACTTTCATTTTTAATGATAAAACTAAACGGGACACATTGAGAGGGGGGATCTCATTAAAGGGGTGGTAAAGGTGCAATTTATTTCCTAAATCACTTCCTTTACCTTAGTGCAGTCCTCCTTCACTTACCTCATCCTTCCATTTCACTTTTAAATGTCCTTATTTCTTCTGAGAAATCCTCACTTCCTGTTCTTCTGTCTGTAACTCCACACAGTAATGCGAGGCTTTCTCCCTGGTGTGGAGTGTCGTGCTCGTCCCCTCCCTTGGACTACAGGAGAGCCAGGATGCCCACTAACACACAGCTCCTTTCTCTATCTGGAACATAGAGAGCGTCCTGACTCTCCTGTAGTTCAATGGAGGGGGCAAGCATGACACTCCACACCAGGGAGAAAGTCTTACATTACTGTGTGGAGTTACAGACAGAAGAACAGGAAGTTAGGATTTCTCAGAAGAAATAAGGACATTTAGCCCAGGTTCACACTGGGCTGCGGGAGTGAAGCAGTGCAAGTTCAGCTGAATTCGCACGGCTTCACTCCCGCCCGGCAGTGTCGATTTCAGAAGCGATTTCAGAGACATCTGCACAGATGTCAATGTAAATCGCAGGCTGAAATTGCAAAAAGTAGTACAGAGACTACTTTTTTAAATCGGTGCAATGCCGCAGATGCAGCGTCGCACCGATTAGGACAGTGCCATTTCCGGCAATTTGCGGCAAAATCTGCCATTTTGACATGCCAAATTCGAATGTCAAAACGCACCAGTGTGAACCAGGGCTTAAAAGCAAAATAGAAGGATGAGGTAAGTGAAGGAGGACTGCACTAAGGTAAAGGAAGCTATTTAGAAAAAAAAAATTGTACCTTTACAACCCCTTTAACCACTTAACCCATGGACCATATTGCTGGTCAAAGACCAGGCCACTTTTTGCGATTTGGCCCTGTGTCGCTTTAACTGACAATTGTGCGGTCGTGCAACCTGGCTCCCAAACAAAATTGGCAAAAATTTTGAAAAAAAATGAATATTTGTTACTTTTTGCTATAATAAATATCCCCCAAAAATATATATAAAATTTTTTTTTTTCCTCAGTTTAGGCCGATACGTATTCGTCTACATATTTTTCATAAAAAAATCGCAATTAGCGTTTATTGATTTGTTTGCGCAGAAGTTATAGCGTTTACAAAATTGGGGATAGTTTTATGGCATTTTTCTTAATATTTTTTTTTTTACTAGTAATGGCGGCGATCAGTGTTTTTTTTCGGTACTGCGACATTATGGCGGACACTTCGGACACTTTTGACACATTTTTGGGACCATTGGCATTTTTATAGCGATCAGTGCTATGAAAATGCATTGATTACTATAAAAATGCAACTGGCAGTGAAGGGGTTAACCCTAGGGGGCGAGGAAGGGGTTAATTATGTTCCCTGGGTGTGATCTTTACTGAAGGGGGCGCACTGACTAGGGGAAATGACAAATCGATGTTCATTCATTGTATGAACAGACGATAGGTCATTTCCCCCCTGACATGATTGGGACACAGCTCCCGGTTCTCGCTCTGTAACGAGAGATCGCGGGTTCCCGGCGGTGATCGCGACCGCCGGGCACACGCGTCGGCGTCAGGGGAGAGCGGGGGCGCCCGTGCGTGCCTCCGGCGGCGCGCGCCCCTATTGGCTGCTGGGAGAGGTGACGTATAGCTACGTGCTCTCGCCCAGCAGAGCCAACCTGCCGCCGTACGGCAAGCAGTTAATGGGAGTACAGACAGCAATTAAAAACTGACAGGGGTTCTAATCCCTCTCCACTCTATCCACAGCTAAGCTCCAGAGCTTTGCAAACGAGCAAAAACTTATTTACAAAGGCAACTGTACCAGGCACACTAGCACTATGTTCAACCCTGGTTCCATGAAACCAATCAATTATCCAGCCAATGGACATCCTAAAAATAATATTTGAGTTTTTTGGGGGGATATAGGCTTGGGCGCAGTATCTGGAGTAGGAAATCTGTAAAACCCTGTAAAACTCATGCTAAAAGTGAACTATAGAAAATCATAGCCCTTGGATCAATGTGCTTGACTTCCACTTTACAGTAACACTGCCATTTTGATGGATGCTCATAATTAGGCAAAAGGCGACCGGTATCCATCAAAGACCTTCTAGGACAATCACCATACCAAGCATATTAATACATGTTTCCAGAAAGACACTGAGTGCAATTCATTTAGATTAAAAAGATCACTAAACTGTCTTCTTAAAATATATACAACCTATTCATAGAATCATTTACAATGTCAGATTTAGTATATATTAATAATTCTGACATGCTAAAGGTGTATCTTTTAACAAAAGCTTTTTTAATTATAGAAACAGTAGTGACAACTAGGGTAAGGTTACTGGTACAATTGGAGGGAATTTAGGTATTGGGTGTCCAAGGGATACAAAATGAGGAGCAAGGGCACTTTAAGATGTGAGCCATTCAAGAGGGTTTATACATGTCCACATGTCACATGTCACCCGCCCACCGTCATATGACGGCAGGCGGGTAACTCCATTGTCCTGACTGCACGTCATATGACGTGCAGTCATAGAAAGTTGCTAGGGGCGCGCGCGCGCACCCGTCGCATCACTGGGACCCCCGTGCGTGCGGCCGCCGGGCACCCGCGATGGCCGCCGGGCACCCGCGATTGCCGTGTAACTGAGCTGGGACGTGCAGCTCTGTGTGTAAACACAGAGCTGCACGTCCCTGTCAGGGAGAGAGGAGACCGATTGTGTCCCTTGTACATAGGGACACAATCGGTCACCTCCCCAGTCACCCCCCCTCCCCCACAGTTAGAACACAAACTAGGAGAAACATTTAACCCCTTCCCCGCCCCCTAGTGGCTAACCCCTTCCCTGCCAGTTACATTTATACAGTTATCAATGCATATTTATAGCATTGTTCACTGTATAAATGTAAATGGTCCCAAAAATGTGTCAAAAGTGTCCGATGTGTTCGCTATAATGTCCCAGTCCCGGAAAAAAATCGCAGATCGCCGCCATTCCTAGTAAAAAAATAAATAAAAAAAAATCATAATTATGTCCCGTATTTTGTAGGCAATATAACTTTTGTGCAAACCAATCACTATACGGTTATTGCGATTTTATTTTTTACATTTTTTTACCAAAAATATGTAGAAGAATACGTATCGGCCTAAACTGAGATAAAAAATGTTTTTTTTTTTTTTTTTTAAATGGGATATTTATTATAGCAAAAAGCAAAAAATATTGTGTCTTTTTTCAAAATTGTCACTCTTTTTTTGTTTATAGCGCAAAAAATAAAAACCGCACGGGCGATTAAATACCACCAAAAGAAAGCTCTATTTGTGGGGAAAAAAGGACGCCAATTTTGTTTGGGAGCCACATCGCTCGACCACGCAATTGTCAGTTAAAGCGACGCAGTGCCGGAAGCTAAAATTTTGTCTGGGCAGGAAGGGGGTGTAGGTGCACAGTAGGCAAGTGGTTAAACAGAATCAGGAACACAGGTTCAGACTGAACTTTGCCAGTTTGGGTGTTTCTCCGAATGCCAGAGTTTTTACTCATTCGGTCGGAGCCGAATATCATGTATGGTAGCCACATTTCTACTGCTACTATTTATGACAGCTTCCTGTCAATGATTGTTAAGGAAGCAGTGTGTGATAGCACCTGCTGAATCCTTAGCAACCAGTAATGTCACCCAGCCTCATTAACCTCCCTGGCGGTATTCCCGAGTCAGGCTCGGGGTGGAATTTCAGCACCAAAAGCAGTAACCCCGAGCCAGATTCGGGATCGCCTCGCAGCAGCCACAGGCATGGTTTACTTACCTTGTCCATGGACCCTGCGATGTGTGATCGAGCGGTGTCTCCTCGCTCGATTCACAGTGTCCCTGTGTGCCGCCAAGCTCTGTTCCCTGCGATGTTACGACTCACGGGGGTGGTGATCGGCGCCAAAATTCAAAAAAGTAAATAAACACATTACATATAGTATAATGTAATCTTACAGATTACAGTACTGTATGTAAAGAATACACACCCCCTTTGTCCCTAGTGGTCTGCCCAGTGTACTACATGCACTTTTGTATAGTAAAAACTGTTCTTTCTGCTGTAGATTGTCCATAGCAACCAAAAAGTGTCCGTCATTTGTCTTTTATTGAGCACATTTCAGTGTTTTTGAGTTGATTACATTATTGAATAATTTTTATTATAATTATATTATTATTTGTTATAATTTTTTATAATTATTTATTATATTATAATTTATAATTTAGTTTTTTAAACTTTTTAATACCTGGGATGTCTACTAGACTCTTGTTCGGACAGATTTAAGTGATTTATTCCTAAGAATTGCAGGCCTACAATGTAAAACGCCAAATTTCCATGCAAAATAATGGTACCGCTTTCAGCACCTGAAATCTGAAATAATTATACCGCCAGGGAGGTTAACTTTGTGACCAGGAACCCCTTACCATGTAAACCAAGGGGAAGGCATAGTATTGATATCAATGATCAAATATAGCCACATGGCCGTATTTGATCAATAACATCTCCCAGAAGACACCGGCAGGGGCTGGGAGATGCCATTGGTGGCGAGAAGGGACTGGACATGTCCATCTGTCTGTAATTCTTGCAGTCGGTGGGCATCTTTCATCGTGATTGATAAGGAGCTGCATCCATGGATGACGTGGTTGGTAATGGATTTATACCATGGGACAGTTTTGTCTTTATTTACATTCCTCTTATGCCCGTACACACCTTGAATGTTTTGCCGATGGAATTCCACTCAAGCTTGGCTTGCGCATACACACGGTCACACAAAAGTTCCCTGAATTTTCGACCGTCAAGAACGCGGTGACGTACAACACTACGACCAACTGTACTACAAAATGACTTGTCTTTTTTAAATTTGATTCAGTTCTAATAATAAAATAATATTTTTGGGGCTGTATGCTAATATTTATTAAGGTAAATAGAAAAGGAAAGCTAGCCTTGCATAAACACGGTCACACAAAAGTTCTCTGAAATTTCCACCGTCACGTGAAAACAGAGGCCTTAAGTGATGAAGATTTCATCACTTCCAGTAATGGTTCTGCATTTACTTGGCCTTGGAGAGCAGAGGAGGGATCAGGGGTCTAATAAACCCCAGATTTTTCGATAAAGAGGATATGTCACTACCCAAGTTATCACAAGGGATGATAAATATATAAAAAATAAATATAAGGTAATCTGAAAGGCGGGTTTCAAACGTTTCGACAGGGGCGCAGTTTTAGTGCTTGTCATAGGCTCTAGATTCACTAGCTACCCCTCTTGTCGTAGAATACTATGACGAACCGAGAAAATGAAGTTCAACGCTTTCGAGAATTTGTCGAATTGTTTCCGAGCATGCATCGGAATTTTGTGCGTCAAAATTGCTTTTTCTTTGGAAAATTTTAGAACCAGCTCTTAATCTTTTGCTGGCCGAAATTCCGACACAAAAGTCAGATGAAGCCTACACACGGTCGGAATTTCCGTTCAAAGGCTCACATCGGACTTTTGCTAATTACTCATTAACGTTGGTTAGGGAGGTGGTATCTGGGCTTCGGGGGTTGAACTCCCCGAGCACAGGCTCCCCATGGGGGGAGGGTTCCCTTACTTTGTGGCCCCCCTATCGTTGTAGCAACGGTCTGAGGTGTGCAGATAGATGCTGGGAAGAATACGTTCACACGTCAGCCGCGGGCTCCCTCAGTGCTTGGCACTCAGCTGAGTATATGAAGACATCCCACAGCTGCCAGGTGTCAGTGAATTTTTCCTGTCTGTTTTTTCCCTGTGAGGATAAGGTCCTCCATGCGTTTCATCTCTTCCACCTTCGCGATCCACTGGGGGATCATCGGCGGCAGTGTGGCCTTCCAACGGAGAGGAATGCAGGCCTTGGCTGCATCCAAAAGGTGCCTAACCACGAATTTCTTGTATACTTTCTCCGGGATGTTAGATGCATGCAGGAGAAAGAACGCGGGGTCCGCTGGAACACTGCAGTCTACAAATTTCTGAACTACCTCACGAACCACTCGCCAGAAACGGTTCAGAGCCGGGCACGACCAGAAAATAAGCAGGAGTGTTCCCTTGTCGGCCCGGCAAAGCAAACAAAGGTCAGACGTCGCCGGGAAGAACTTGTGAAGGAGCTCTGGGGTTCTATGGCCCACCTCATTTTAAAGGGGGCTTCCACATTCTGATAAGCCCTGCCCCCATCCACAGACCCTCACAATCACTAGGCCAGGGTTATGAGGAGGAGGCTGTTAATCTCATCAACATGGTGACAAGCTGTCCGTGTTTATACAACACATGACTTTTAAAATAGCAAAAAGCTCTCGGTCCTGTCAGCGGGGGAAACGCTGATCTCCTGTTCATACAATGTATGAACAGAAGGTCAGTGATTTCCCCTAGTGAGGCCACCCGACCATACAGTTAGAACACACCCAGGAACACACTTAACCCCTTCCCTGCCCCCTAGTGTTAACCCCTTCACTGCCAATGGCATTTTTATAGTAATACAATGCATTTTATAGCATTGATCGCTATAAAAATGCCAAGGCCCCAAAAATGTGTCAAAAGTGTCCGAAGTGCCCGCCATAATGTCGCAGTACTGAAATTACTAGTGAAAAAAAAAATACTAATAAAAATGCCATAAAACGACCCCCTATTTTGTAAACGCTATAACTTTTGCGCGATCCAATCAATAAACGCTTATTGCGATTTGCGAAAAATATGTAGAAGAATACGTATCGGCCTAAACTGAGGAAAACATTTTTTTTTTATATATTTTTGGGGGATATTTATTATAGCAAAAAGTAAAAAATATTGAATTTTTTTCAAAATTGTCGCTCTATTTTTGTTTATAGCGCAAACAATAAAAACCGCAGAGATGATCAAATACCACCAAAAGAAAGCTCTATTTGTGGGAAAAATTTGTTTGGGAGCCACGTCGCACGACCGCGCAATTGTCAGTTAAAGCGACGCAGTGCCGAATCACAAAAAGTGCTCTGGTCATTGGACAGCAATATGGTCCGGGGCTAAAGTGGTTAAGGGGAGGCCCAACTTACACCCTTGCACAATGTGTTCTTGTTACCATTATATGTGATTACATTGTCCAAATTATTAAATTAATAAAATATCATTATGTGTGAAAGCTGGATTCCTCCTTTTATCCCCACATGTCCAGCTTGGAGTTCCTAAAGATCCTAATTGCATCTTAGCTATAATATAAAAAGATACATTTTTGGGCAGGTTCATGACCTAGACCAACGTTTCTCAACCAGTGTGCCGTGGCACACTGGTGTGCCGTGAAGAGTCCCCAGATGTGCCGCGGTAAAATGACCCCAAATATTGGCAGCTATGGCTGCTATCTGATGTAACACTACTGCTGCGCACTTCGTTATCATTTGTCTTTACAGCGGTGCCGGTCCGCTGTGTAAAACTCACTTCCCGGCACTTGGGAAGCGGTGCTGGCTGTGCGGGCCTCCCAACCGTGTCTTGCCAACCGAATATGTCATCGGTTGCTACGGGAGGGTCGGACGCACGCACTGCTTCTGTGACGTGAGAGCCGCGGGTACCGTCCCAAACTCTGCCTGGCACGCTTTTCCCTGTGGGGGAAGAAGAAAGAGTAGAGCCACTGTGACCGACACTGCTCCCCTGCCCGCAGACATGGCCACCCGCTCAGAGAGGGAGAAGGCCCTGAAGCTGAATGAGAACTGTGTGTGTTTGTACGTGTGCCTGTTTGTGGGCGTGCGCATCTGTCTGTATGTATGTATGGTACTTTTAATCCTGACCTCCCTATTCCTGTACCATCAGAACTACATTTGTAGGGCTTGTTCGAGATAGCAGCAGGGACTGCTGCTCCTCTAAAAAGCAATCTGTGTTCATATCGCTTTTCAGGGGCATTTGTCAGCCAGTAAAGGGGCATATCTTGCCTCCTAACCACCTGTTTTAAGCCCGTTCTTGCAATGCACACAGTTGCGGGGTAGTTGCAGTGCAGCCCCATTCACCCTGGGTATACCTCCAGCTGCAGCCACAGCATGTTTACACCCCCAGCTGTTGCCTCTGCAGCTAAAGGGGCAAAAGTTGGGGGTGGTAAAAACAGCTCAACCATGTGGTTTTACTGCCCCTCCAGCCTGATATGTGAACAAGCTCTTGGTTCTGTGTGGATGCGGGCTGCGTGTAGGGCAGCCGATTCATTTCCCTACCCGCAGTAATGCGGGGAAAGAAGTCCTCGACCCTTTTTTTTAAATTGTGCCACAACAAAAGCAACCCATGTTTGCCAATGGATGGGGCACCATTAAGAATTAATGGCACCCCTACAGAGCAGAGCATTTGTCTGTGTGTCAAGAACGAGCGCGATTTTTCGCGTGTTCCACAACACACAGCGACTTAAACCAAGTCTTGGACAGGGGTGCCTCAAGACTGAAAAAAAAATTTCAAGGGCGCCCTGACTGGAAAAAGGTTGAGAAACACTGACCTACACAACATACACTATATTGTCAAAAAAATTGGGACACTTGCCTTTACACGCATACAATGGCATCCCAGTCAAGTTCCTCCTCCCCAAATTCACTCATCCATGTCTTTATGGACCTTGCTTTGTGCACTGGTGTGCAGTTATATTGGAACAGGAAGGGGCCGTCCCCAAACTGTTCCCACAAAGTTGGGAGCATGAAATTGTCCAAAATCCTTTGGTATGCTGACGCCTTAAGAGTTCACTTCACTGGAACTAAGGAGCCAAGTCCAACCCCGGAAAAACAACCCCACATCATAATCTCTCCTCCACCAAATGATTTGCACAATGCAAGGTCCACAAAGACATGGATGAGCCAGTTTGGGGTGGAGGAACTTGCCTGGCTGCACAGAGTTCTGACCTCAACCCGATAGAACACCTTCAGAGCGAAGACTTTGGAGCGAACATCAGCGTCTGATCTCACAAATGGGCTTTTGAAAGAATGGTCAAACATTCCCATAGATACTCCTAAACCTTGTAGACAGCCTTCCCAGAAGAGTTGAAGCTGTTATAGCTTAGTCCTACGGACTAAGACTGGGATGCCATTTAAGGGGTTGTAAAAGTAATTTTTAAGTTCTCTCCCAAAGGGGGGCACCTTGCGGGCGCGTTTCTGTGTCATAAACTCGGCCTCCATAGACACAGAGGGCCAGATTCTCGTATATAACAGCGGGAAGTTTTCGTATTCTCAAAGCACTTGCTCCGTAATTTGCGGCGGCGTAGTGTAAATGGCCCGGCGTAAGCCTGCGTAATTCAAATTGGCAATGTAGGGGGCGTCTTGTATTTAAATTAAGCGGGCCCCGTGCCGAACGAATTGCGCATGCGCCAGCCGTAAACGTAGACCAGTGCGCATGCTCCAAATCACATCGCAAAAAGTCAATGAAACCGACGTGAACGTCACTTACGCAAAGCCCTATTCGAGAACGAGTTACGCAAACGAAGTAAACGATGGAAAAACACGACGCTGTCCCGACGTCCATACTTAACATGGCGTACGCCGAACCTACGCAAGGTTACCCCTCAAATAGCAGGGGTAACCTTACGCTTACGCAAACGACGTAAACTACGACGACGGGGCGCAAATACTTTCGGGAATACGCGTATCTAGCTCATTTGCATATTCGACGCAGAAATCGACAAAAACGCCACCTAGTGGCCAGCGTAAAATTGCAACTTAGATACGACGGCGTAAGAGACCTAGAAAATAGGTACGCCAGCGCTTCTTAGAAGTTACGCGGCGTAACTCTGCTGAGAATCCCACCACCGGCGGCCGCGTCATTGGATTTAATTTAACAGCAGCGGGAGCCAATGGGAGCCAATGGCTGCGCTGCTATCAACCTATCTAATTAACGCCAAGACTCCGTGGAGAAGAGGGCACCGGGGAGGAGGCGAGCAGATGAACGGGCTCAGGTAAGTAAAACGGGGGGGGGGGGGGGGCATGGGCTGGGGGGCCATCATTGCCAGTTTTTTTTTTACCTTAATGAATAGGATGCATTAAGGTGAAAAAACACAAACCTTTACAACCCCTGTAGCGTTCATGTGCGTGTAAAGGCAGGTGCCCCAATACTTTTGACGATAAAATGTATCATAGAATCTCAGACTTCCTCAATACAACAATCTATGATCACAGCCAGGTTGGGAACTAACCATCTCATTAAATCATGGACCAAAATAAAAATTCAGAATCTGAATGGCTAATATACCTAGATGAATAATTACCCTTTTTATGTACTAATAGAGCACCATAGCAATTCATTTTTCTCTAGAAAATTCAAGGCAGTGTGGCAGCGACGGGGTTAATTCCCCAGGCACTAAACCTAATTACTTTATGCTTCATTTTGGTGTAAAAACACTCATTTAAAACCCATCCAGGGACTAAAAGCTTTAGCTGCGGCTCTTGAAATTTCACTGTGTTCTACATAACCTTACAAGACTTTACTGAAGTGCAATGAAATGAAACAAAAGAAAGCTTTATTTATGCTGCACAAGTGAACAATGTTTGCAAACTGTTCTCTTCATTGAGAGGAGGCCAGCGACTCCATCGCTAAATGCATACCTCCCAACTTTTTGAGATGGGAACGAGGGACACCTATCAGCAAAAGTATGCCATGTGTTGTTGAGCGCGGGGGGGGGGGGGGGTGTTCCGTGGATCGGAGTTGTACGTGGGACGGATCACAGAGTTGTTGAGCGGGGGGTGACACGGATCTGAGTTGTTGAGGGGGGGGGGTCGGCAAATCAAAGTTGTTGAGCGGGGGGGGGGTTCTGCAGGATCTGAGTTGTTGAGCGGGGGGGGGGGGGGTTTCCCCCGGGTCTGGGTTGTTGAGCGGAGGGTAATCAGGTAATCACGGTGGGGGGACTCCAGCCCTGAGCATGGGACCGAGGGATTTACTGCAAATCGCGGGACATTCCCATAAAATCCAGGACGGTTGGGAGGTATGTAAATGTACTGGTGGGAATTCAGGAGTAACAGCACCTACCAACACATCTTTGTTCAGGCATAGTCCTTTAATGCCGCGTACACACGGTCGCAATTTCCTGTCTGAAAATTTGAGAACCAGCTCTCAAATTTTTGTTGCCGGAAATTCCGACAGAAAGAGTCCTACACACGGTCGGAATTTCCGACAAGAAAAGTCCAATGTGAGCTTTTGGTGGTTGTAGGACTCTTTCTGTCGGAATTTCCGACAACAGAAATTTGAGAGCTGGTTCTCAAATTTTCCGCGGGAAAAGTTGGAAATTCTGATCGTCTGTATGCAATTCCGACGCACACAAAAAACACGAATGCTCGTAATCAAGTCGACGCATGCTCGGAATTATTGAACTTCATTTTCCTCGGCTCGTCGTAGTGTTGTACGGCACCGCGTTCTTGACGGTCGGAATTTTGTGTGACCGTGTGTATGCAACACAAGTTTGAGCCAAAATTCCGTCTGGAAAAAATCCACGGTTTTCTTGTTGGAATTTCCGATCGTGTGTACGCGGGATTAGGATAATTTATGGCTCATGTATGGAGTGTGGTTATAGACTTGTTTGGATATTGGATAAGTGAGATTGTTAATGTGGTTCTGTTGTCTTCTTCATGGTTCAGATGTGTGACAGAAGTGGTGGCTGTCCAGATAAGTTGGATTTGGCTATATCATTTTTCTGTAATATATAGTGTACCTATATTTGCATGGTAATGGAAAATTTGTGTAGCTCTGGCTACAAGGGAAAAAATCCTGTGTCCACCACTGTGTGTGCAGGCCAGGGAAGGAGCTTGTCCTGGCTCCGAACAACTGTTAAGCAAAGGTTGGATCCCATAAAGCCGCACATCCATGCAGACCCACTGGTGTCGGAATAAGCAGCAGTCTCAACCTGGGCTCCTGCCAGGCCACGCCCCCAGTGTGATTTACTCCACCCCTCGGAGGTTAATCATGAGGAACCACATGATTAAGCTCCAAGTGGTGGAGTGAAACGCGTTGGACGTGGCTTGGCGAGAGCGCAGGATGACACCGCTATTCATTCCAATACCAATGGGTCTGCATTGATGTGTGGCTTCATGGGATTCATCCTTTGCATAATACCTATATTTGCATGCAATGGGAGCATAGTCTCTTTTTCTTTTTTCCTTTTTTTCCTTATGAGGGATTCTATGCGAAAATTGGGGAAAAGGGGAGGGGGGAAAATGGGACTTTGAATGAGGCAAAGGCCTGGTAAGCTCACGTGCCTCCATCCCTGACAATCATATATTTCAAATTAGAGAACGAAGGGTGGGACTTTGAGCGAAGCACCTGGCTGAGATGAGTACAATAATGGAGATAGAGAATTTAATATTCCGTAAATAACAGAATTACACATACACAGCGTGCTTAATTTTGTTATTTACGGAATATTAAATTCTCTATCTCCACCATTGTACTCATCTCGGCCACGTGCTTCGCTCAAAGTCGCACCCTTATGAGGGAACTTGAAGAAAATACAATGGTTGTTGTCACATTCCATATACAGTGGAACCTCGGATTACGAGCATAATCCGTTCCAGTACTCGCATATCAAAGCGAGTTTCCCCATAGAAGTCAATGGAAGATTATTTTTTTTCGCATTGACTTCAATGGCATGCAGTACCGCATGCGGCCAGAGGTAGGAGGGGGCGGTGGAGAGCCTCGGGAACACACAAAAAGCCCAGAGGACAGCTTGGCTGATCACGGCAAACATCGGAAAGGTTTGGGAACAGCGTATTTACATGTCTTTTTTGTTCAGCCCCCCAACTTCAGACCAAATGCGGTACTGCACACCGATTTGGCCTGAATCCTGCTCGTTTTGCGAGACAACACTCGCAACCCGAGTTAGGATTTAAAAAAATACAGTGCTTGTATTGTGAAATGCTCGTTAACCGCGTTACTCGCAATCTAAAGTACAACTGTATGTCTATTCCATGGTCTACACCAGGGATATGCAATTAGCGGACCTCCAGCTATTTCAAAACTACAAGTCCCATCATGCCTCTGCCTCTGGGTGTCATGCTCGTGGCTGTCAGAGTCTTGCTATGCCTCATGGGATTTGTAGTTCTGCAACAGCTGGAGGTCCGCTAATTGCATATTCCCAGTCTACACAGATTCTGACACAGGATGTGAACTGTATGGATAGTGATCCATGGGTCACAGACAGTACAATAAAGGAACAAGTCAACTCTAATGCCCATACACATGCTTGGGATTTCCGACGGGAAAAAGTCAGTCGGGAATCCCAACGGGAAAAAAGAGAGCTGGTTCTTTTTTTTTTTTTTGCTGGCGGGTTTGGCAGTTTTCCCATCTGAAAAACTGTGAGGGAGCATACACACGACCGGGATTCCCGGCCAAAAGCACTCCTCACAGTTTTCCCATTGGAAAACCCGGTCATATGTACTGGGCATAACAAGTGTGTGTGTTTTCTTTACATGGAGGTTTAAAGTGGACCTTCACCCTTTAAAACATATTTTCCCCTGCCTTCTCCTACCTC
This sequence comes from Rana kukunoris, assembly GCA_029574335.1. NCBI lineage: Eukaryota > Metazoa > Chordata > Amphibia > Anura > Ranidae > Rana > Rana kukunoris. Next base: position 37,534,836 of record CM056049.1, on the reverse strand, counting down.
TTTCAAATTTGGATATTATTGTTATTTTTTTTACTTCATAGTGTTTTTGTGCTGCACTTCCCCTTTTCTTGCCTAGGTGAGAAATATTGTTTGCCCCTCCAGATTCTGCATGTCCCGGGAGAGACCTTGGTACATCTGTGCACTCATAGGTTTCCCACGCATGTATGAAGAGCGGTTGTTGAAGTCCCAAGCCTCCCACCGAAGTATCAAAGATGGCAGCGTTGGAGCGAAGGAGAGCAAAGCTAAAGACCACTGCAATTCCTCTGCAATTTTTATCGTGACTGCGACATTATGGCGGACACATCGGACACTTTTGACACCATTTTGTAATTTTTACAGCGATCAGTGCTATAAAAATGCACTGGTAACTGTAAAAATGACACTGGCAGTGAAGGGGTAAACCTTTAGGGGGCAGTGAAGGGGTTAAAGGTTCACTAAAGGAAAACATTTTTTTTTGTTGCTGAAATGACTGTTTACAGGGTATAGAGACATAAAAGTTAACTGATTCCTTTTAAAAATTAAATTAAATTAAAGATTAAAAATAGATAAAAATCAATCATATAATGTGCCTCTAGTTTCACTTTTGTTTTTAAACTGGTTTCGTGTTTCTGTGAAGTAGAGAGAGACACAGAACAAAAACAAACACATCCAGGGCAGTGTTTTGTTTGTAAAATGAATCTGATTGGTTCTGAGGAGTTTTAGACACACAGCTTGGACCGCAGTGAAAAGCTGCCATGAGATTTTTCATAAGGAGCCAGACAAGCAGGAAGTGTGGAGATCAGAGCAGAATTACAGCAACTTCAAAGCAAAAACGAACAATGAGGACATGAAGCCAGGACTGCAGAAAGGTAAAGGAAGCTATTTAGCTAAAAAAGTGATCCTTTAAGTGTGTCCTAGGGAGTGATTCTAACTCTTAGGGGGCGTGGCTACGAGTGACACGTCACTGATCGCTGCTCCCGAGGGAACATTCGATCAGTGTCATGTCGCTAGAAAGAATGGGGAGATGCTGAGTTTACACTGACATCTCCCTGTTCTTCAGCTCCGTGACACTGGCGGACATCGAGTGCACGGATCCCACAGGTACGTCCATTTACCCGTCCGTGCCATTCTGTCTATGTAAATCTGTGTGCGGTGGTCCTTAAGCAGTTAATGTATACTAGCAAATACATCTGGGGAAATGCAACGGATTCACAGCAGCAAATTATACAGACCGGGGTGCACAAATGCAGGTCTCACAGAGAGAAGTCAGGCTGAAAGTGCATTTGCGATTTACATTTGCAAACTGACCTGGAATCCACAGTTGTCTCTTGCTTTATTATAACAATATATTAGAAATAGTAGTATTATGTGTTATTGCATACTTCGTTACAGGAACGATTACAGATTCCCATGTGCTCCCCATTCTGAATGTCCAATTTTTATTTGCTAATCTGATCAAGTATGTTTATATTCCAATATTAAAGCCATACTGCCTGGTGAGTTCTTATGTTACGCCCTGCCAAAAGTTATCCTAAATTTCATTTTTGGCTTCACAGTACTTGGTGGAAATCTTTTTTTTTGGTCTGGTCAGGGTTTCTTAGGCTAGGTGATTGATTGCTCCTGCCTGTTTCTGGAGGGAACTTCTAGAAAAAAAAGCAGGTAAAGTCAATCATTCAGTTATGAATATTTCAGACCTCGGACATTTCCTGGGAGGGGACACCCAGAGGGTGGCTGAGGAAAGTGATAAATATTTGGGAGGCCTTTACAGAGTGTTCTTACCTCTTCAAGGAGGGTTTGACTTCTCATGGGTCTGCTGCCCCTAGGAGGCAGCTAGAGTGTGACTAGAATTGCTGTTAGGGTCTCAGCAGGTGCTGGGTCGAGGGCCTGGAGAAGATTTCTAAAGGAGTTTTCCTGTAAGGCATTGTTTTGGAGTCCTGGCCTAGAGTAGGGTCTTTTATCTCCCACACCGAGGAGTGTTGTGTGGAAGCTGGGTGCCAGACACTCCTAAGACATTTTAAATAAGGTAGTTTTGGGGTTCTCAGGCATGCCTTCAGCTAGAAGAGAGTGAGTGCCTAGAGTTACTGGTTGTTTCCTATTATCTCCAGTCAAGGATGTTTGAAGAGGGCTTTGTCTAAAGATTGTCCTCATGTTGATTTCTGCTATTGTTTTGGAGTATCCTGAATCCTTACATTCCCTCCTGTTCAAGTTTCTGAAAATAACAAATTTCTGCAAATTTACTTTGGGTAAATAAAGTGAACACAGTTGGGGAAATCAGAACTCCTGGCCTACACATTTCTTCCAGGTAGAAAATTCTGAAGCCATCAAATCAGCATGATAGCCAGGCAACTAGAATATTTTAAAGGGGAGGTCAGCACTGGCAACATCCTAGAATAGTCTTTCACAACTATTTTACCGAAGAAGACACCTTGAAATAATAATCAGGTCACAGGGAACCCTTTCTAAAATTAATTAATTAGGGATCAGTAGGAAGAATGTCCAATACATTGATTGTCACTCAAAAGAATGTCCCTTACATTGGTGGCCAGTGGGAAAAATGTATTTTACATTGGTTGTCGGTGGGAAGAATGTTCCTTACATTGTCCAATACATTAATTGTCAGTGGAAAGAATGCCCCCCCCCCTTACATTGGTATCCAGTGGGAAGAATGCCCCCCCTTACATTGGCAAATAGTGGAAAGAATACCCCTTACATTGATGGTCAGAGGAATGAATGCCCTTTACATTAGTGGCCATTATTGGCCAATTGGAAGAATGCTTAATAAATTGGTGGTCAGTTAGAAGAATGCTCCATGCATGGATGGTCAGTGAGAAGAATGCCCCTTACATTAGTGGCCAATGGGATGAATGCCCTTACATTGGTAGACAATGGGAACTCTGCTTCAAAATTAGTGGTCAGTAAGAGAAATGCTCTGTAGATTGATGGTCAGTGGAAGAATGCTGTTTACATTTGTGGTCAGTGGGAAGTATGCTCCTTACATTGATGGTCAATGAGACAAAAGCCCCTTACACTAGTGTCAAATGGGAAGAATTCCCTTACATTGGTAGTCAATCGGAAGAATGCTTCATGAATTGGTGGTCAGTGAGAAGAGTGCTCCATGCAATGATGGTCAGTGGGAAGAATGCCATCTACATTTGGGGTTAGTGGGAAGAATGCTCCTTATATTCGTGGTCAGTCGGAAGGATGCTGCTTACATTGGCGGCCAGTGGGAAGAATGCCCCTTACATTGACAGTCAATGGGAAGAATGCTCCTTACATTGGTAGTCAGTGGGAAAATTGTTCCTTACATCAATAGTCAGTGAGAAGAATGGCCTTACAATGATGGTCAGTTGAAAGAATACTCTTTATATTGGTGATCAGTGGAAAGAATGCCCCTTACATTGGTAGTCAGTGAGACGAATGTTCCTTACATTGGTGTCAGTGGGAAGAATGTCCCCCTTATATTGGTAACCAGTGGGAAGAATGCCCTTTACATTGGTAGTCAGTGTAAATAATGCCCCTTACATTAGTGGTCAGTGCAAATAATGCCCATTACATTAGTGGTCAATGGGAAGAATGCCCCTTACATTAGTGGTCAATGGGAAGAATGCCCCTTACATTAGTGGTCAATGGGATAAATGCCCCTTACATTAGTGGTCAACGGGAAGAATGCCCCTTACATTAGTGGTCAATTGGAAGAATGCACTTTACATTTGTAGTCAGGGTAATTACCTACAGCTTGGGGAGCCCCTTTCAACCTCCCAGGACCCTGGTTGAGAATAGCTGCGTCTCTCAGTGCAAACCCTTTAAAATAAGATGGGTACAGACAGCCGAAAATCCTGAGTAATTTGTTAGGATATCAGCTAATCTACATATTATTAGCCCACCCAGCTTTGGGAATTGCAAAAAAAAAAAAAGCTTTCCTATTGGAAACCACAACAATTGTTTCCATTTAAAGCATACGCCTAGAGTTATTTACTACCAATGCTTGGAGTTATTTAATAAGATACATTAAAATCCCCAGAGGCCCATAATTCCCTGGGGCTCCAAGCATACCAAATGTACAAAAAACCACCAGTGTGAATAAAAGAAAAACCTTGTTCTGGCATTGGCTCAAGCCCCAGTCTGCAGACCAGGATCAATGCTTTGTTAAACAATGTCATTATCTCACTACTTTTAGCCCTTTTACAAGGTAATAGGAAGTGATATTGTGAATTATCCTGAATATTGCACCATACATGGCAGGGGCTCGGAGTTTTGTTCATTGTTAATTAACAAATTGGGCCACGGCCAGCTGTTTGCGTCTGTTTCCACTGGGTTAAGGCAGACAGACTTACTTTAAGAAGCCTATCGATCAGATCCTATGCTCGCGCGTTCGCCAAGCCCCTCCTGGGGAAGCACTCTCCCTTTTTTTTTTTTTTTTTTTTTAAGTGCTCGGCGTTACTCTCACTGCTGGCTTGTAAACAAGTTTTAATGGGGCTATTAGTGTAAAAGGACAGGAAAAGTTTCAAAAACAGCCCCTGAAATATTGATGAAGATGTTTAATCTGGTAGTTAATCACCACTGTTTTCACATAGAGAACTGGGAGGAGATCTGATACTGTTAACCATTGACAGGACATTAATAAACGCTCTGTGATTAATGGGAAGAGCACTTTCCATGCTGTCTTTAGTGTCTCTTTTGCCTGTTGGCGTGCCACACGCAAAACATCTTTTATCTAACAATAACACCAATTTTTTTAATAGGGGCAGGCACAGGGCTGATCCTAGGGTCACAGATGCCCGGGTGCAGAAATATTGCCGGCGCCCCTACATGGGCATAGTCATCTTACTAACTCCCCTTTACAAATGTGTCCCCCATCAGAGCCCCCCACAGCAGTCGTCCCCCAGCAGGTGCCCCCCATCAGAGCCCCCCCCCACAGCAGGTGTCCCCCATCAGAGCCCTTTTACAGCAGGTGTCCCCATCAGAGCCCCCAACATTAGGTGTCCCCATAGATCGGTACCTGTCCAATAGATCCCTGTAGCTCGGGCGCGCTGCGAGCAGTAGCACACAGGTGGTCGGGGCATACATGGCATCTTTGGATACTTGGAGGGTGGTACTCGGAGAGCATTTCTGGGAGTGCACGGGATGATTGACAGGAGCTCCGGCCAACCCAGAAGCCTCTCATCACACCACCTATGGGAGAAGAGCTGACACACGCAGAGGGGGCAGGGCAGACAGGAGACTTCTCCATGCGCACTGGACAGAATTAATTAGTGTTCCAGTTCTAGGCTCCGCTGCGGTACCCAACCCGGATTCCGGGGACAGTGGGAGGTATGCGGTCTTGTCAGTTGCCAGTGGAGAGAGCAAGCGGAATGGGGAACCGCAGCACTCGCTACATGCACTCCACCTCTAGACACAGACAAGGAGAAGGGAGGGGAACACCTTGGAGCTTCGGTGCCCCCACCTCTGCGGCACCTGTGTGCGGAGCACCCCGCGCACCCTGTCTAGGAACGGCCCTGGGCGGGGCATGGCGAAAAAGTTTTGGAAGGTTGGATGTAGTTTCTTTAGCTAGCAGCTGCTTATCATTATTATTATTTTTGATTAATAATCTGAGAACTATTATTATTTTTGCAAATTGCAAAACATGACCACAGACTAATTTCCAATAAGATTGGGATAAGCAAATATACTCAGGGATAAGCAAATATTGTATAAGTACACGAGTCGTGTGTTCTTCCCTGAATTGTGGCATAGTTTAACCACTTCAGCACCAGAAGATTTAGCTGCTCAATGACTAGGCCATTTTTCTTTAACTGACAATTGCGCAGTTGTGCAATAATCCAGTGTGAGACTTTTCCTCTGTGTCGGAGCTTCCTATAACAAAGACTGCTCACTTCTGCTCTCTCTCCTTGTTCAGGGTGATTGGTCTGGTCTCCACCCCTTCCTGTAGTTTTCTGCAAGCAGCCTGTGGTGGAGCCATTCTCAACCAGGGTTCTTCCTGAGGCTGCTGGGGGTTCATTGAACTGTAGCTAAGTGACCTCCCATTTGGTGGTGCCTGCCTGGTTGGGGGTCCAACATCACTTGGCAGAGTGAGCAGCATGACACCAATTATCTTTTTAGCTGTCTGTAAAGCTGGCAGTTATACAACAGTGATGGGGGCATTCCTCCCACTCGCCACCAATGTAAGGGGCATTCTTCCCACTGACCACCAATGTAAGGAGTTTTCTTGACACTGGTCACTAATGCAAGGAGCATTCTTCCCACTGACCACCAATATAAGGAGCATTCTTCCCACTGACCACCAATGTAAGGAACATTCCTCCCACTGATCACCAATGTAAGGGGTATTATTCCCACTAAACTCCAATGTAAGGGGCATTCTTCACTCTGATCACCAATGTAAGGAACATTCTTCCCACTGATCACCAATGTAAGGAACATTCTTCCCACTGATCACCAATGTAAGGAACATTCTTCCCACTGATCACCAATGTAAGGGACATTCTTCCCACTGATCACCAATGTAAGGAACATTCTTCTCACTGATCACCAATGTAAGGAACATTCTTCCCACTGATCACCAATGTAAGGAACATTCTTCCCACTGATCACCAATGTAAGGAACATTCTTCCCACTGATCACCAATGTAAGGGACATTCTTCCCACTGATCACCAATGTAAGGAGCATTCTTCCCACTGACCACCAATGTAAGGGACATTCTTCCCACTGATCACCAATGTAAGGAACATTCTTCTCACTGATCACCAATGTAAGGAACATTCTTCCCACTGATCACCAATGTAAGGAACATTCTTCCCACTGATCACCAATGTAAGGAACATTCTTCCCACTGATCACCAATGCATGTGATTGGGTATTCTTTGTAAAGCAAAGCTTTACCTAATTTACTAAGCTTTGGAGCAACTGCACAGTCTATTAGCCTGTAGTAAATTAACCCCTTAGGCCCCTTTCACATGGGGCAGTGGAGGTGCACTTGCGGTACAGCGCCGCTAAAAATAGCGGCGCTTTCCCGCCGGAATTGCCGCGAGTTGCGGCCACTAGCGGTGCGGTATTAACCCCTGCTAGCGGCCGTGATAGGTTTAATACTTCCCGCATTGCACCTCTATAGAGGCACATTGCGGGTGGTATTGCCGCGGTCTCCCATTCTTTTCAATGGGAAGGAGCGGTGAAGGAGCGGTTCACACGCCGCTCCTCTCACCGCTCCGAAGATGCTGCTGACAGGAGATTTTTTTTATCTCCCGTCAACTCATCGCCTCAGTGTGAAAGCCCTCAGGCTTTCACATCGAGGTTGCTGGGGCAGGAGTTTTTCAGGCGGTATAGCAGCGATATTTTTAGCGCTGTACCGCCTGAAAAACTCCTCAATGTGAAAGAGGTCTTAGGGTCACCTTACAGTCTGTCCATGAAATCTCTGTACAGTCAATCTTAGCGCCACTAAATCTACGTAATCTGAGCACCTACCAAATCTATCAAATTCATTTGTGTCCATTTAGGCAGCACTCACATTATATAATTCAAGGTAGAACAATAGGAGATTGTACAATTGGATTGTATAGTGTATCAGCCTTACTCACTGTATTCTATCTATCGATGAGCATACACTGCCTCCCCAGAACAGGAATTTATTAGGACTACAGAACATCTAACCCCTCCATATCTCCATAGGGGGTGGTGTTGTGTAGAGTTTTGTAATTGTCATGCTTATCATGAAATGTAAAATTTTAAGTGTATCTAAACTTGTGAAAAAAAGCATATGTGTCCTAAGATGTTGTGGCTGCATTAGTTCTTCTTATTCAGGCTTTTTCAGCTTTGTTTTCATCTGCCAGTAACACACTTTCTGTCCCTTTGGGGGTTATTTACTTAAACTGGAGAGTGCAAAATCTGGTGCCACTCTGCAAAGAAACCAATCAGCTTCCAGGTTTTATTGCCAAAGCTTAAAGGATCACTAAAGGATTTTTTTTAGCTAAATAGCCTCCTTTACCTTACTGCAGTACTGGTTTCATGTCCTTATTGTTCGTTTTTGCTTTCAAGTTGCTGTAATCCTGCTCTGATCTCCACACTTCCTGCTTGTCTGTTTCCTTATAACCACCATACTGGGAGCTTTCTCACGGTGGTCTAAGCTGTCATTACTGTGTGTCTAAAACTTCCCAGAACCAATCAAATTCATTTTAAAAACAAAACACTGCCCTGGATTTGTTTGTTTTTGTTCTGTGTGTCTCTTTCTACTTCACAGAAACAGCCAGTTCAAAAGTGAAACTAACCTGCAGGCACATTATATGATTGATTTTTATCTATTTTTAATCATTTTGAAAAGGAATCAGTTAACTTGTATGTCTCTATACCCTGTAAACAGTCATTTCAGCAAAAAAATGTATTTCCTTTAGTGACCCTTTAATTGAACAAGCTGAATTTATAAGCTGATTGGCTACCATGCACAAAGCTGCACCAGCTTTACTAAATATCTTCCATGTCTAAACATTTCTCCACTATTTCTATGGGTGCAGCCATAGTTGTTACCCAGGCTGGACAATGGCGGGGCATCCATAGTTGGCGCAGGAGCGCCGCCCTCTCTCTCCTGCACCCGCCAACCAACAATACATAGATTCATGCATTGCATGAATTTATGTATTGTCACTGCTGCCACCCACTATTCAGGTGGCCGGCCCCCTGGTGAGTGCCGGCCATCTGAATAACAGAGGTGGGTATGTTTTGGAAGTGTCTATCAGAGCCAGCGGCTCTGATAGGCTTCCCGATTACAGCCTGTGGGCTGTAATCGGCTTCCAAATGGCTAACCACAGGGCGCACAGGGTGTGCGTTACCTGGTTAACACTGACATGCGTCTCAGCCAATCAGGTTCACCGGGTCTGGTTACCGGTCACCTGATTGGCTGAAGCGACATCGAGGGCGGAGAGAAGACATTGAGGGAGCTTGGAGGAGGATGGTTGACCCGAGAAAGGTAAGTGGCGTGCGGGGGGGGGGGCTGGCAATCTGGCTACATTTTACGGGGCAAAATGGCGGAATTTTACGGGGCAAAATGGCGGAATTTTATGGGGCAAAATGGCAGAATTTTATGGGGCAAACTGGTGGTATTTGAGGGGGAAAACTGGCGGCAATTGATGGCACAGTGGCAACAATTGATGGCACAGTGGCTGTGTTTGATGGCACAGTGGCGACAATTGATGGCACAGTGGCTGATTTTAATGGCACAGTGGCTGCGTTTGATGGCACAGTGGTGACAATTGATGGCACAGTGGCTGCTTTTGATGGCACAGTGGCTGCTTTTGATGGCACAGTGGCTGCTTTTCATGGCACAGCGGCTGCTTTTGATGGCACAGTGGCTGCTTTTGATGGCACAGTGGCTGCGTTTGATGGCACAGTGGCTGCATTTGATGGCACAGTGGCTACGTTTGATGGCACAGTGGCAACAATTGACAGCACAGTGGCTGCGTTTGATGACACAGTGGCTGCATTTGATGGCACAGTGGCTGCGTTTGATGGCACAGTGGCGACAATTGATGGGTGCAGTGAGGCTGCAATTTATGTGTTTTTTTTCGTTTGTTTGCGCCCCCACAAAAATTTGGAGCACCAGCCGTCACTGAGGCTGAGCTTCAATCATGTCTTCCTCTGTTCAGATCCATGATATGGTGGGTTGATGGGACTAGTAGCTTAACAATAAAATATTTGCTTTCCTTTAAATATATAGGAGTGCTAAATATAAAAAGTTTTTTTTTTTAAATGGTACCTTCGTCCCGTCAAAAAGTAGTCAGGAGATTGGAAGGAGGCTAAAGATGGGCTTTAATGGTACCGTAATAATCTGATGTCCAGTCAAAGGTTTAAGGAATTACAAAGAGGTAAGAAAAATTGTTCACATATTTATAGAATAAAATATTTAGCCATGACAACCATGAAATAGCTAGTTATTCAACATCCTAGTGTTACCCAGTAGAATATCAAACCATCCACAAAGTATTGATTTTGAGTTGCTCAACATGTTTTGCGGATTTTTCATATGAACCGCTTCTTCAGGAGCTTTGCACACACATATATTTTTGTTAGATGGTATAAACATAGATTTTGTCATGTGACTACAATTAGATAAGAAAAAACATGTATTAGTATTATTTTTATATAAGCAATTACCGTATATACTCAAGTATAACACGAATATAAGCCGAGGCACCTAATTTTACACCTAATTTTACCACAAAAAAATGGGAAAACGTATTGACTCGAGTTGTGCATCTGCATGCCTCACTATGCCTCACTTTGCCTCACTGTATCCACCTGCATGCCTCACTGTGTCCATGTCTCACTGTGCCCATACCTCACTGTGTCCATGCCTCACTGTGCCCATACCTCACTGTGTCCATGCCTCACTGTGTCCATGCCTCACTGTGTCCATGCCTCACTGTGTCCATGCCTCACTGTGTCCATGCCTCACTGTGCCCATGCTTCAGTGTCTGCGGTGCTCCCCAGACTTAGGTCCCCCAGACAACAAACTTTGAACACTTGTAGAGAAGAAATGGGGATTCTTGTGTGCAAAGCTCCGGGTCCACTGGACTTACGACCGGCTGGTACCGGGTCCTCAAAACCACCAGAGAAATGACCGTCTAACCACTTAAGACCCGGACCATTATGCAGCTAAAGGACCTTGCCCCTTTTTGCGATTCGGCACTGCATTATTTTAACTGACGATCGTGCGGTCCCAAACAAAAATTGGCGTCCTTTTTTCCCCACAAATAAAGCTTTCTTTTGGTGGAATTTCATCACCTCTGCAGTTTTTATTTTTGGCACTATAAACAAAAATAGAGCGAAATTTTTGAAAATAAATCAATATTTTTTACTTTTTGCTATAACAAATATCCCCAAAAAATAAATTAAAAAAAAAACATTTTTTCCTCAGTTTAGGCCGATACGTATTCTTCTACCTATTTTTGGTAAAAAAAAATCTTAATAAGCGTTTAACGATTTGTTTTTGCGCAAAATTTATAGCGTTTACAAAATAGGGGATAGTTTTATGGCATTTTTATTATTATTATTTTTTTTACTAGTAATGGCGCCGATCAGCATTTTTTTTTTTTTGTGACTGCGACATTATGGCGGACACATCTGACAATTTTGACACATTTTTAGGACCATTGTCATTTTCACATAAAAATGCTATAAAAATGCATTGATTACTGTGAAAATAACAATTGCAGTTTAGGAGTTAACCACTAGGGGGCGCTGTAGGGGTTATGTGTGACCTCATGTGTGTTTCTAACTGTAGGGGGGCGTGGCTGGACTTGTGACGTCATTGATCGTCTTTCCCTATATCAGGGAACAGACGATCAATGACATTGCCACTGTGAAGAACGGGAGAGGTGTGTTTACACACACCTCTCCTCGTTCTTCCGCTACCTGTGACCGATCATGGGACACCGGCGGCGATCGGGTCCGCGGGCGCGAGAGCTTCGGACCGGGTCGCGGGCGCATGCCGCGACCCACGGCTGGGCACTTACAGGGGACGTACAGTACCTTACGTGATTGTGCCCAGCCGTGCCATTCTGCCGACGTATATCGGCGTTAGGCGGTCCTTAAGTGGTTAACATGGGAGTCTATAGAAGGGGTGCCCGGGTTTGAAAAATGGGTGCTCCCTGACCGTAGGTCCCCGGATAACAAACTATGCACAGTACCCGGCCAGTACCAGATCCCCAAAGTCTGGGAGAGCAGGCGTAAAAAGGTGACTCAAGTTATACTTGAGTATATACGGTACATTTTCCCATATAAAGAAAGGCATCCATCCCATGAATTGTCCCCAGTATCAACCAAATGTCTCACCATACGGAATTGCGCCAAACAAGACGGCACCAGGGGACGGATCAAGATGGTGACCAACCTCGGAGGATACAGGAGCTCTCAGAAGGACACCAACATCCAGTAGTTTATTCGAAATTAATAAAAAAAAAATATATATATATATACAAAACTCCTGAAGAAGCGGTTAATACGAAAAATCCATGAAATATGTTGAGCAACTCAAAATCAATATATTGTGGATGGTTTGATATTCTACTGGGTAACACTAGGATGTTGAATAACTAGCTATTTCATGGACGTCATGACTAAATATTTTATTCTATAAATATGTGAACAATTTATCTTACCTTGTAATAAAATTATTTTGTAATTTTATAAACCTTTGACTGGACATCAGTTTAATACGGTACCATTAAAGTCCATCTTTTGCTTTCTTTTAAGACCTCAAAAAGGTTAACATCAACGGGTATTTTCTGCTGAAAATGTTCTTAGCCTATAAAATGAAAACGAATGCAGCCTAGACACCCGCTGCAATAGATTACTTTTTTTTTTTAATTTTGGGTTTTTATGCACTTTAGCTTTTGCAACTGCCACAATTTTACTACACATAAGAAAGAAAAAAAAGAAATATCTTAAATGGCAGAGATCTGATGGTTTAATCAAACAATGAATGTGCACATAGCCTGCTGTCTACGGAATGTATTAATGTGTTGTATTGGCAGGACATGCATTAACAACTCTTATGTCCTTGTATTAAGCATTATGCTTCATCTTTAAAGTCAGATTAATATGGATTAGTGAACCATTTAAGAGTGTAAACATCACACTGACCCAAATTGTGCTCACGGCTTCCCCCGTCACAATGAAATTGTTTTGTATCATGCCTGAAAAGTCATTTAGTGAATTGTTTTGTAGGCGTGAGGCTGATCCGGAGATGCAAAAAAAAAAGAAAAGCTTAAAAAAAAGCTCTGTTTGTGGGAAAAAAAAGACGCCAATTTTGCTTGGGTGCAACGTCGCACGACCGCGCAATTGTCAGTTAAAACGACGCAGTGCCGAATCGCAAAAAAGGGCAAGGTCCTTTAGCTGCATAATGGTCTGGGGCTTAAGTGATTAAACACTATAGTGCAAAAAATTAAAAAACACAGAGCCATTACTAGTAAAAAAAAATTAATAATAAAAATGACATAAAACTATCCCCTATTACAGTATGTAAACGCTATAAATTTTGCGCAAACCAATCAATATACGCTCATTGCGATTTTTTTTTTTTTTTACCAAAAATATGTAGAAGAATACATATCGGCCCAAACTGAGGAATATATTTTACATATTTTGGGGATATTTATTAAAGTAAAAAGTAAAAAATATTGCTTTTTTGGGGGGAGGGGTATTTATTAAAGCGAAAAGTAAAAAATGTTGCTTTTTTTTTTCAAAATTTACGCTCTTTTTTTACTTATAGCGCAAAAAATAAAAACTGCAGAGGTGATCAAATTCCACCAAAAGAAAGCTCTATTTGTGGGAAAAAAAGACGCCAATTTTGTTTGGGTGCAACGTTGCATGACCGCGCAATTGTCAGTTAAAGCGACGCAGTGCCATATCGCAAAAAATAGTCCGGTCATTGGGCAGCCAATTCTTCTGGGGCTGAAGTGGTTAAGAGGTAAATTCATTGGCCCAGATTCAGAGAGAATTAGATTCTCGTAGCGTATCAGAAATACACTACGCCGCCGTTTTTTACCTGGCTCTACGTGGAATCCAGGTAGATTTTGTCCAGTAAACGACGGCGGCATAGTGTATTTCTCCCGTCGCAATCCATCTGAGCGAGTAGGGGGCGTGAAGCATTTAAAATAGGCGCGTTCCCGCGGCGCTCGAACTGCGCATGCTCCGTTCGCAAATTTACCGCCGTGCATTGCGCGAAATCACGTCGTTACGTCGTAGTAGCGTCGTTTACGTACATTCCTATTCCCGAACGAGTTACGTTACAAAAAAAATAATAATTTCAAATCGACGCGGGAACGACAGCCATACTTTACATGGGTTACGCACTGTTAGACCAGCAAAAAGCTCCTCTAACATTACGTAGCCAAAAAATGACGTAGGCGATTGCGAGGGACACTCGTACCTTCGTGGATCGCCGTAAAAACTAATTTGCATATCCCGACGCATGAAAACGACGCAAACTCCTCCCAGCGGCCGCAAAAATATCGCAGCGTAGATCCGAAGGCTTACGAAGACGTAAGCCTCTCGGATCGAAGCCCGAAGCCGCCGTATCATGGTTTGAGGATTCAAACTAGTGATACGGCGCGCGAAATTTGAAATTACTCCTGTCTAACACCAGTTAGACAGGCGTAATTGCTCTGTGAATCTGGGCCATTGTTTTGATAAGTGCAATCAATTAAAAACGGTGGCAAAAAATGCACTTGCTAACATTTTGGACACTAAAAATTAATAAAAAAATAAAAAAAAGCAGAACTAATAGACCATTCAGTGGGGATGCTGCTTGAACTGTAATGCCCCTATACACGATCAGGCTTTTGAGAAAAGAGAACATGTTCTCTATGTAAACTCCGACAGAATTCCTCAGAATATCCGATGGAAAAACTCAGATGGGGAATACACACGGTGGGAATTTCCGATGGAAATAGTCCGTCTGAGTTTTTCCATCGGAAATTCCGATTGCGTGTACGCGGCATCGGACAGAAATATACAGTAGGTTTTAGAAGGAATACTAAGACATTCTTATAAATATACAATGATAAGGATGAAAGCGGTAGTCTAGCTTATATTCAATAGATGACATATAAAGATTTTCTTCTATTGCTGCGTCAAAGAACTATTAGCTGCCCAGTGTGAGCTGGCGGTGTGTAAAGACTGAACTGTTTGACTTGGTTGGCTCACTGGTAGCCGATGAAGCGGAATTTCAAGCATGACGGGGCACATGCTACTAATATATGGCGGAGATTATCCCTCGGTGTGTTTTCACTTAGCCTTGGAGCTTTCCACTATCCACGTCTCCTATTATATAAGTCCCTGTCAGTGTGCGCAAATCCTTATGTGACACCCATATTCTCGCTATTGGTTAAATGTGGTGCTGCTGATTGCCAGTGAAAATGTCCTTCTGCTGCAATGCAATAGCATAAAAAATACAATATAATATTTCATATATATATATATATATATATATATATATATATTAGTTCTGTCACTGATTAAAAATGTTGTGTACGATTAATAGTTTTTTTTAAAATCGATTAATCGACTAATTTCGATTAATTATAACGCACACACAGATCCAACTCCTTTTAGCTAATCTCCTTGCAGGCCGATTCCCAGTGCAGCTCCCAACCACTGGAAAAATGGATAGCAGGATACCGTGTTTCCCCGAAAATAAGACGTACTCCGAAAATAAGCCGTAGCGGGATTTCGGCACAAGATCGAAATATAAGACACCCCTCCGAAAATAAGACGTAGCGATGTAGTGTCGAATCTCCGAAAATAAGACGTGGCGAATCTCCGATAATAAGACGTAGTGTCGTATGGGTAACGGCGCGGCGTGGAGCGGGAAACAACACGTGATAGGCGTACAGTACTGTACTGGAACTGAAGTGAGGAGAAGAACGCTGTGTAAAGCTGTAAAGCTTCTCCCAGCACCGACCAGCAAACCCCTCTCTCACCCCACACAAACACCAGGGGATAGGGGGAAAAGCTGCTACTGAGCCCAAAGAGATCACCCCAGCTCCACTTTGCTCCACATCAGCTTTGCTGGCCTATCTTTCTGTACAGCCAGACAAGATGAGTGCAAAGAGAAGAAGTTGGATATCCGAATGGTCCAAAAATGGCGTGCAGAATACGATAATCTCAGTCTACAGGTGGACAGAGGAAATGCTAAGAAGCGCAAGTGTGGTTCAGGTAGGCAACCTTTATTTTCTGTAATAAAAATAAGACACCCCCCGAAAATAAGCCATAGTGTGATTTCTTGAGGAAAAAAAAATATAAGACGGTGTCTTATTTTCGGGGAAACACGGTACAAAAAACACACAAAGGCAGCGCTTGATTGGGAATAGCATTAAAACTTTTATAGTCTTCAAGTAGGAAACAAAATAAATATTGCACTGAAGATAAAATCGATGTAGCTACATTAACTGTAAACATAGTGCGAGTAATACCAAACGGTAGCAAAAGCAGTCATAAAAACATGTAGCTAAGTATAAAGCCCCATACACACTATCAGTTTTCCTGATGGTTTTCTCTTCAGGTTTACCAAAACCATCTAATATGAGGTCAAACCTCAAGAGTTTCAATTTGTATGCAATCAGGCAGGCCCTTGTACTACATGGTTTTGGTAAACCTGAAGAGAAAACCGTCAGGAAAACTGATAGTGTGTATGGGGCTTGATACTGGTATAAAAATGTGTATAGCGATACCACTGCTGAATCCAGATAAGGAGAGGTTAACATCAGTCCGTCGGCATTTAGATGTCCCATGAAGGGAACTATCACATATCCCAGTGGATGGCTGTAGAATAGAGCTGCACGATTAATCGTCAAGAATCGTTATCGCAATCTTTTTCCCGTTGCGATTCTTGACACGAGGTTTCACGATTTTTGACATGAAAAGAATTTTCTCTCTGCACTTTGATATGCAAAGAATTTCCTGTCTGCTCTCAGCCAAACATCAAAGTCTGGGCAATCTGCCAAGTTTTGGAAACATTCTTTATCAGTGAAAAGTTAAGTCTAAACATTGTATCACTTCAAAGGAATAAACTTCTGTATGTAAATTAGAAATTTTTAACCACTTAAACACCAAACCTTTTTCTGACAGCTCTTTTCAAGTTAAAATCATTATTTTTTTTGCTAGAAAATTACTTAGAACCCCCAAACATTATATAATTTTTTAGTAAAGACCCTAGAGAATAAAGGGGCGGCTGTTGCAATATTTTATGTTGCACTGTATTTGCGTAGCAGTCTTTTTAATTCCATTTTTTTGGAAAAAAAAAACTAGCCAGTAAAGTTAGCCCATTTTCCTTTTTTTTTTTTGTTTGTATAAATGTAAAAGATTTTACGCCGTAAGAATCGTGAGAGAATCGTGATCTTCATTCTAAGCAAAAAAAATCGTGTTTCTCATTTTGGCCAGAATCGTGCAGCTCTACTGTAGAATCCCAGGTTGATAGAGGGAAGTGATAGAGGGAAGTGTAACAGCCCTTGCGTGTGGAAGATAGTAAGATCCAGGGATGGACTGGGACAATAAAGTGGCCCTGGACTTCAGCCAGACCGGCCCACTTTATTTTTCCAAATACACTCAAAAACAGTATATAAACTATACGCAATTGCGCAAAAAAAAAAACATAAGTAAAAACATTCCACTGTAAGTAAAAACAGGTTCTTTATTTTTATTCTTAATTTTGAAAAAAAAGATGCATTCCAACATTACAGACGCCTTTAGAATGACACGTGTAAGTTACACTCCATTCAATGGCAGGTGTCATAAATAAGGAAAACAGTTATAAATAACATATTATTTTTAAATATAATATTAACAAGAAACCGTTCAATCAATAACTTGTAGGAATCACAAACATAAAAAGACAGCGAAAAATCCACGCTAACATACAATTAACAAGGCAGTATAAACGGCTAACCACCCAAAAATGTTCAAAATCACTGGTAGGGCCTATAGCAGAAGCTTAGAAAACAATTCACTTTTCTCTGCAACTTTGTCAATGATCACATCAGAGTCAAGAGAGCAGAGTATGTCCTTTTCTGTTGACATCAACATAAAAGCTTCCAGATGCTCCTGTGACAGCTTGGATCTGAGTCTGGTTTTGATAAACTTTAGTGTTGAAAATGTACGTTCACAAGCAACCTGAGTGATGGACAGGGTGAGTAGGAACTGGTATGCCAGACTTAGGAGGTGGTAGGCATTTGACATCAGATTGAACCTCCTGAGAATCTGGTAGCAACACAGCGGGCATTCTTTACAGGAGGAACACTTCTTACATTGGACTTCGACCTGCTCATCTTCACTTTCATTCTCCAATGTTTTCACTTTGTATTCATCTAGTGGAGACATTTTTAATCTTTCCCACTGAAGAGCAAAACTGCTTAATTCACACTGTAGATTCTCAGCACTTGCTTCGCTGTCAAACTTTGACAGACATTTGCTAAGTTCTTGGAACATCAGTGGTGAAATAGACGAGGACTTTAACTGAGTGAAGTTTCTTGGGTCCAGAAATGCAAGGTCAGCATAGAGTGTTCCATGATTCAGGAACCTTCTGTGCAATGTCTCTGTAGCTGTGTCCATTATTTGATTGTGTACTGTGACTTCATAAGCCTTTTCTGGACTTGTGATCGTTTCAGCATGAGCAATCTCTCCAGGCATGGTTTTCTTCTTCCTTTTTCTTTGTGATGGCAATGTAGACTGAACTTCCAGTTCTATCTCTTTGTCCTGCTCCTGCAATTTTTCATTTGCCCAAAGAACAAATTTCTCTGCAGCTGCGCTAACTGAGGAAAAATCTCTTGACATATTTTTAAGACTTTCATGTGTTGCGATCACCATTCTATGAGCAGACAGTATATCCATCCCCTGAGTTTGAAGATATTTGGACAGTGGTGAAGTCTTCTCGAATATCCTGAGGAAGGTTTGTGCCGTAAGTATCATCTCATACTTTAGCAGAGCTTCTACAAATCCTCGTGCTTGAATGCGAGCAGTTGTTTTTATGGTGATATCTTCCTGTATTGCTGTCAGTGCAAGAATGACATCTACATAGAGACAATTGTCTGGCTTTGCAAATGATCCAAATACTTTCCTGAGAGCGTTATCCTTGGCCCACCACCGTGTCTCTCCAATTAGTGAGAGTCGTCTTTGGTGCTTGTCTTGGCTCTCACTTTCCCACACATTCATCCTTTTATAAGACTCACGAAAGAACACTGCAATGTCATTAAGCACTGTAAAAAGTGATCCACATTGAATTACTGTTTGGGTTGTGTCAGCCAAAACTAGGTTAAGCACATGGGCATAGCACCAAACATGCACTTGATTTGGTGAAAATTTGGACATACGAGTAGAAAAGCCTTTGTAGCGGCCTTGCATGTTAGAGGCACCATCTGTAGCATGTCCAATGCACTTGCTTAAGTCCAAATTGATCTTATCCGCAAGCTCTGAAACAATATCCACAAAATGTTGTCCAGTAGATTCCTTACACTTGACTAAGCTGATAAGCCTTTCATGAATGGTGTCTGTTACATATCGCAAAACAATAGAACACTGGTCTTGTGAGGTTATGTCTTGTGTGGTGTCAATCTGCACAGAGAACATTACGGCATTCTTTACGTCTCTCACAATGGTCTCCTGAATAAGGTGCTGAATAGTGTCAATAACAGAATTAATGGTTCTTTTAGACAGTAACGTAACCAGGGAACCTCTGCCTGTTGCCCCAGTCTGATGTAGCTTCTTTGATTTTTCTGTGCATTCTTTTAAATGCTCTTTCAGACAGACATCATACTTACTTAACAGGAGTATCATTTCTAAGAAGTTTCCATGATCAATATTGCTGTCATCAAGCATGTATGCAGCCTCATTCCCTGACCTATAGCTAAGACCTCTTTTGCCAATCAATTTTACTACATCAACCACACGCTCCAGTATTTGTCGTCTCTTTCTCATTTGTTCTCTGTGTGAGGACAGCTGACTTCCACTAAGTAAATGTTTAACGTCACATTTAGAGGCATTTACGAAGTATGCTTCTGCACAGGTTTTGTGTGCCATGCTCTTTTCATGTTCCACTATGCGCTGATGCACATGTTTCCAGTCTGTCATACCACTTATGAAGGGAGATTTGTCAGATAACTTGGCAAATGCTATGCAGACAGAGCAATGTAATGCATGGCGTTCTTGGCAGTAAGTAAGCCACCGTCTATTAGTGCCATCGTTGCAACAGAACACTTTCTGTACCAATGGATTTCTTGTGGTTTGTTGTGGATGATAATTAAAAAATATCTTTAAATTTTCCTGGTGGGGACGAATGTAATAATTAATGTTTTCCTCAGTGACTTCACTTTCCTCTGTGTATGCTGCCATTTCAACACTCTCTCCTTTGTTTCCATCTCCTCTGTCATCTACTCTCTCATGCGTTATGTCTTCTCCTCTCTCTAATCCTCTGTCTTTTTTCAGAACTTCTCTCTCTTGTCTACACTCATGTTCCTGCTCATCTCCTCTATCGTCTTCACATTCATCGCCTGCCTCATGCTCCCTCTCCTCTCCACTCTCCTCTATTGTGGACCCAGCCTGAGAATAGACATATAGTAAGTCACAACTGTAGGCATAATATGTTCCAAAAAGTCCACAAATCTGTATGTGGTTTAAGAAGGAATAAATAATAATGTCTGACTTACCACAACAGTCAGGCCCTCACTGCTCTCAGCTTTTGCGGACGTTCCAGCAAATAATGCATCTAATTTTACACATTTAGTGGCATCTGCCTCAAGTGCTTGCCTTTTTTTGTCTCTTAACTTCTCGGCTCCTCCCTTACGTTTATTCTTGTGTTTTAACATGTTTGTTGTTGCGAGTCACACCTAATGGGTTTAGTTAAAGTGTAATACATTATTTAAACATTTCTCTAAAATTTCAAAACTGCTTATATACCTCTGGAGTAAACTTCTATTAATCTTCTGTTATGTTCTATGGTATAAAGGTTTGAACATGCAATACAGACACATATATAACTTTCGTGAATTGGCCAAAAAATTACAAAAGGGTAGGGCAACTGATCTGGAAAATATTGCTGCATTGCAGATTTTTGCTTCTGCATTTCCCAAATACAGCAATGTGCCATCTGCAAAGTTTTCTTGAAAAAGTTTAAAGCGGAGTTCCACCCAAATTCGGAACTTCCGCTTAACCCACTCCTCACCCCCTTACATGCCACATTTGGCATGTGTTTTTTTGGGGGGGGAGTGGGGGCTTCAGGAGGAGTGGGACTTCCTGTCCCACTTCCTGCTTCCGCCGAGTGGCTGGTTAGGCGATTAAGCTTAATCGCCTACAGCAGCCCCTCCCTGTAGGCGATTGCATGGGACACTGACAGGTCCCATGCGATCGCCTGTCCAATCAGCGGTGGGCCGCGCCGCTCGCGCATGCACAGTGGGTCCCCGGCCGTGAAGCCGAAGGCTGTCACGGTCGGGTGCCCACACTTAGGGTGAAGACCTTGACCGGGGAGGGGGGGGAGAGGAGCGGACCCCCCGGCCGGCGCGTCGCTGGATCGTGGAGCAGGCGAGTGTGTGTTTATTAAAAGCCAGCAGCTACACTTTTTGTAGCTGCTGACTTTTAATAAACACTAAATGTGGCTGGAACACCCCTTTAATAGTGATTTGACCTTTGTGTGTTTTATTATTTTGCAGATTGGGAATGGAAATAAAGATGGATATCAATGCAGATTGGGAAGGGATAGAAGGAATTGGGATGGATATAGATGGGATTAGGGGCTCCTCTGCTAAACAGTTTTATGATTATTTTGCTGCCAAGAATGTCAATGGCTGTCTCTGTGTAAGGAGCTATAAAGCCGCAGACACAAGTGCGACAAATAAGTCTTGGCACTGGGATTGTAGAGCTGGTGAAAGACTAGGGAAATTACTATTGGATGTGAACATTTGTTGTTCCATGGGAGATGGATCATAACAAGTGTGCCTGGATGGGTTTTAGCACAGGAGATCTGTTGTTGCCTAGAGTCATTCTACATGTGTGGCTGATGGGACAGGGTCAGGGACTGTCCAGTTCCACTCAGTACATACTGCACAATCTCTCTGTACTGTTGCTTAAAGGAGAAGTCCAGCCTGCGCTTGTTTAGCTGGGCTTCTCCTGTGCTGTCAGTAGTCAACTGTCTACTGACGTCACAGAAATCAGTCCAGGCACCACATCATCATAACAAAGTCTGACACCTATCTCAGCGAGACGCTGAGAGCCTGAGACAGCCGATCTACTCTGGGAGCTGAGAGGACTGAGATAGATATCGGCGGTGTTTGATCGCTTGGTTCTCAGTGGAGAGGCACTGGGGGGACAGATGCAGCATCCATCTAGGTAAGTATAAAACAGCAAAAAACAACAAAAATACATACTTCTCTTTTAATGAATTAAAAACTTGGCTGATAGTTGTTGTCAGGTTATATTTTAACAGAAACTAGCCTTTTACTCCAAGATGCAGGAAGCTACAGAAATGGTAGCAATGGCACCCATCAGTGCCCATCACTGCCACCTATCAGTGCCCATCACTGCCACCTATCAGTGCCCATCACTGCCACCTATTTGTGCCAATTCTCAGTGCTACCCATCAGTGCCGCCTATCAGTGCCCATCAATGCTGCCTCTCAGAGCCCATCAGTGCAGCCTATCGGTGCCCATCAGTGCAGCCTCATCAGCATACATCAATGAAGGAGAAAAAGTACACGTTTGCAAAATCTTATAACCAAATATTTAAAACGGTTTTGTATTTATTTATTTTTTATTCAGTCTTTAAAAAAAAAATTACAAAAAATTAAAACCGCAGAGGTGATAAAATACAACCGAAAGAAAGCTCTATTTGTGGGAATAAAAATGTAAACAATTATATAAACAATTGTATTTGGGTACAGAGTTCTATGAACGCACAATTGTCATTCAAAGAGTGAGAGTGCTGAAAGCTGGAAATTGGTCTGGACAGGAGGGGGGTTTAAGTGCCCAGTAAGCAAGTGGTTAAAGAAGAGGACTGCAGCCCAGAGAAGGGCTGCCAAGACTTGCAGTACTGCCACTGATGATGAATGAATGTACTGCCACTGATGCATTAATGGCTGACCAGTGGTAGTACATTCATTTATCATCAGTGACCATGACCAGCAGTGGCAGGGAATTAATTTGTCTGTGACCGTGGCCAGTAAATTCACTCATCAGTGCCCATCACCAGTGCAGGACATGTCACATTACTACATCAGTTACTGACCAGTGGCACACAGTACATCCCTCTCCCCGCCATGCTGCATATTAAAAAAATCAAAATGGCAGTCACAGTTTATAATCTGCATACACATGATTACATCATTTACTATTACCAGTGGTGGCAGAAAGTACATTACCCCCCCCCCCCCCCCCCCGCAATGCTGCATATTAAAAAAAATCAAAATGGCAGTCACAGTTCATAATCTGCATACACATGATTACATCATTTACTATTACCAGTGGTGGCAGAAAGTACATTACCCCCCCCCCCCCCCCCGCAATGCTGCATATTAAAAAAAATCAAAATGGCAGTCACAGTTCACAATCTGCATACACATGATTACATCATTTACTATTACCAGTGGTGGCAGAAAGTACATTACCCCCCCCCCCCCCCCGCAATGCTGCATATTAAAAAAAATCAAAATGGCAGTCACAGTTCATAATCTGCATACACATGATTACATCAGTTACTATGACCAGTGCGGTGGCAGACAGTACATCCCCCTCGCCATGCTGCATATTCAAAAAATCGGAATGACAGTCACAGTTCATAATCTTCATACACATATCACATTATTACATCAGTTACTATGACCAGTGGTGGCAGACAGTACATTCCGCCCCTCACAGACTGGCATTCTGATTTTTTTTAATATGCAGCATGGTGGGGGGGGGGGATGTACTTTCTGCCACCACTGGTAATAGTAAATGATGTAATCATGTGTATGCAGATTATGAACTGTGACTGCCATTTTGATTTTTTTTAATATGCAGCATGGCGGGGGGGGGGGGGGGTGGGGGGGGGATGTACTGTCTGCCACCACTGGTCATAGTAACTGATGTAATAATGTGATATGTGTATGAAAATTATGAACTGTGAGTCACAGTTCATAATCTTCATACACTCTTCACATCAGTTACTATGACCAGTGGTGGCAGATTTACCCCCCGCCATGCTGCATATTAAAAAAAATCAGAATGGCAGTCACAGACAGTACATAATCTGCATACCGATCAAACTGCACTAGTGTAGTCAGATGACTAGTAGCAACCTACTTGTTTAACTTGCTGGACCTGGCAATGGTGGTGGCACTGACTGAAAGTCTGAAACTGTATCGACAATCTTCTTCGTTCCTCCTCGGCGGCGCTGGCTCCGCCTCCTCAGACTCTCTCCTCGGGCTCGGCTCCTCCCATCCTCCTCCTACCATCCCCTCCCCGTATACGACCCTGAGATACGTCACGCCGCTGGGAGGGGGGCCGCTCTAAACATAGGAGGAGGGAAGGGAAGTCTTGACACTGGCAGCAGCCGCACTGCCGCAGCGTAATGGACGGCCATTGGCTGACGGCGCCGCCGGCCCGGGTACGTGCAGAAGAAACATGCAGAGAAACTGTGACAGTGAGTGAGTGACTGACAGCCGGCCCGGCCCGGCCCACATCCGATCGGCCCACCGGGAATCTCCCGGTACTCCCGATGGCCAGTCCATCGCTGGTAAGATCCCGCCAGCATGCAGATATGAAGGCACAGCAAAGGAGCCCTTCAGAAGGACACGGCAAGCCGCGCCGGTGTCAGAGACATCACCGGATCTCTGACAGAACTCCCTGAAGGCCCGGAAGCCGGCGAAGAGGTGAGTACCAATTAAAAGAATTTTGATTGATCAAAAAAATGTTGATCGATCAAAATAATTAAAGATTAATCAAGGAATTAATAGCCCTAATAAATATCTATATATCTATATACTATATTGCCTGGCTTTACACACACATGAACTTTAATGGCATCCCAGTCTAATGCCCCGTACACACGATCGGAAATTCCGACAAGAAAAGTTTGATGTATGCTTTTGCCCATAAATTCGGGGCGTGTGTAGGCTCCATCGGAATTTTTCTGCTGAAATTTCCATCAAGAAAAATTTGAGAGCTGGTTCTCAAATTTTCCGACAAGAAATGTCCTTGGAGGAAATTCCGATGTGCAAAAAAAACATGCATGCTCGAAATCAATTTGACGCATGCTCGGAATCATTGAACTTAATTTTTCTAATTTTATAATGGAGACAAGGAGATTCCATCTATTTTACGAAGATTCTACTGTGTTTGGTCATTAATGAAATGATTGCTTGTTTAATAAGACAGTAAAAGAGCAAAGCTAACGGACAATGTAGCAACCCACAATGACGGGAACTTATTTTGTGAATTAAAATGATGGGCCAGATTCAGAACGTATTTACGTTGGCGTATCTAGAAATACGCCGCATAAATACTAAAAACAGTTGGCGTATCTTTTTTCTGTATTCAGAAAACAAGATACGCTGAAATTCAGCTAAGATACGAGCGGCGTAAGTCTGTTACACCGTCGTATCTTAGTTGCATATTTACGCTGGCCGCTAGGTGGCGCTTCCGTCGATTTACGCGTTGAATATGTAAATTAGGGAGATACGCCGATTCACAAACTTACTTGCGGCTGGGCGTCGTATTTTACGTCGTTTGCGTAAGGGTTAGTCCGGCGTAAGGTTACCCTTGGTATATGAGGCGCAGCCAATGTTAAGTATGGACGTCGGAACAGCGTCAAATTGTGTGTCGTTTGCGTAAATCGTTCGGGAATGGGTCTGTACGTAAGTTGCGTTCACGTCCCTTACATTGACTACTTGCAACGTGATTTCACGCATGCGCACTGGGATACGTCCACGGACAGAAAATACGAAAATTGCGTGGGGTCATGATTCATTTACATGAATCACGCCCCCTACTTGACTAATTTGAATTTGGCGTCCTTACGCCGGCTACTTTACGCTACGCCGCCGCAAATTACGGAGCAAGTGCTTTCTGAATAAGGCACTTGCCCATAAAAGTTCCGGAGGCGTAGCGTAGCGTAAAAAGCATACGCTACGCCGCCGGATAGATACACAATTGTATCTGAATCTGGCCCATAATATATACATATCGGGCCAGATTCAGATACAATTGTGTATCTATCCGGCGGCGTAGCGTATGCTCTTTACGCTATGCCTCCGCAACTTTTATCAACGTAAAATACGACGTAAAATACAACGCCTGGCCGCAAGTATGTTCGTGAATCGGCGTATCTCCCTAATTTACATATTCGACTCGTAAATCGACGGAAGCGCCACCTAGCGGCCAGCGTAAATATGCAACTAATATACGACGGTGTAACAGACTTACGCCGCTCGTATCTTAGCTGAACGCCGACGCAAATACGTTCTGAATCTGGCCCTATATATTTAAATTATATTAAGTTTGGCAGTATTTACTATGCTTAGGATCTAAAATATATTGTTATTATTTTTTTTTATTAAATATTTTTCTTACATTTTAAACTCTAGTATTTTTTTGCTAGAACTCATGTCAAAATCAAACACGTGTTGCACTGCTGATATTATAAAAAGTGAAACACCAATACTAAGTAGTGTTGAGCGGAATACGCCATATTCGATTTCGCGATATTTCACGAATATATAGAGGAATATTCGTGAAATATTCGTTAATATCGAATATTCGTGATAATGCGAATGCGAAATTGATTGCGAAATTCTCGTCAACAGGCGAAAATGGAGATCATTTCCTGGATTACTAAACTAATATGCACTAAACACTAATGCTGCGTACACACGATCACTTTTTGTGATGTAAAAAACGTTGTTTTATCTCATGAAACAAAACGACGTTTTTCAAACTTCATTTTAAAAAACGATGTTGCATACACACCATCGTTTTCTGAAAATGCTCTTGCAAAGCGCGGTTACGTAAGACACTTTCGACGGCACTCTGTTCCATTGAAGCTCCCGTCTCATAACTTGCTTCTGGGCATGCGCGGGTTTAAAAACGTTGTTTTAAACGTCGTTTTGCCCACACACGATCATTTTTTGTGAAACAAAAGACGACATTCTGAAAAACGACATAGAAAATTCAAGCATGTTCGAATTTTTTTTTGGTCGTTTTTTTGAAGACATAAAACGACGTTTTGCCCACACACAATCATTTTAAATGACGTTTTTTAAAACGTTGTTTTGTTTCATCACAAAAAACGACCGTGTGTACGCGGCATAACTCTACTTACACAAACTTATATGACTAAACTAAAGCTAATTTTTTTTTTTTTTATATACACAAAACACAGAAGGGCAGAGAAAGTATTCGCGAATATTCGTAATACGAATATTCGCAATGCGAATATTCGGCAACATAAAAGGATCGCCTCAGCTACTCAGCCCAGGGTCTCTAATCATACCAGCAATGCTTTTAGATGTCGATGGAGATCACTAGGATGTGATCTGTTTTAAAAATAAATTTGAAAAAATACGAATATTCGCAATATCGAATATTCACCGCGATATTCGATTTATTCGTGAATACTCGAATATGCAATATTCGTTACGAATATTCGCAATGCGAATATTCGTAAGCAACACTAATACTAAGCAAACAATAGGATCATGAAATGAAATTGTGTTTTCAAGCACTGTATATGTGTGATAATAAAAGCCTTTAAACACAATATATGGCATAAAAAGCTTTTTACAAAATGAACAAGTCCCAACTGTAGTCTTGTGTCTCCAAATAAATATGTGCAGTGATATAGAAAATTTCAGCACAAATCTATCATGCAAAAAACTTATTACAACATTAGCAAGTCCCAATTTAGATGGTTATTCCTCTCCTAGCAGTCAATAAAGAGCTTCTGTATGTGAAGATAGTGATACCACAACTCCAGTGCTGCAATCCACACTCCAATGCACACATACGTGGACCACCTTTGTGTAAAGACGTAGCCTCAGCTTAGATCAGGTGTCTCAAACTGCCTCTAGCTGTTTCAGAACTACAACTCCCATGAGGCATTGCAAGGCTGGCAGTTACAAGCATGACTCTCACAGGCAGAGGCATGATGGGAATTATAGTTCCGCAACAGCTGGAGGCCTGCCAGTTTGAGACCCCTGCCTTAGATCATAGACCCATAATTTAATAAAGGTCAGAAAGCGCCTTGCACAGAACACAGGGGTTGAATAAGGGATTTAGGATATTTTGAAATGTTTGTTTTTCCACTCCTCCAATTACCGGGTATATACAACTTTAAGGGGTTGGTCAATCACTAAGAACACCCACAGTGTAGTAATATTAAATAATACCAATTTATTAAAATGAAATTACACTCACATTTAAAAAAGCAGCAAAATTGCATATACAGATAAATTCCAGGTTCAACTCAATGACGTCATTTGTCTCCGCCCAACGCGTTGCATCACTCATGTCGTGACATCATCAGGAGATCATGATGGAGATCACAAAGACACTGGATAACCATTTAAGTTGGGATTTTCTCATGTTGTGATAACAGGGCTCGAGTCCTACAGGAACGCGTGGGAACGGCATCCCTGCACTTTTTTCACAGCAGAAACGCTGTTCCATTTGCAGGACTAGAGCAGCCTCGAGCAGCCGTGCCGCCTGAGCTGATCCTTCACTAAGCGCCGATGCCTAGCATTGGTGCATAGTGAAGGACTAGACTCGAGTCACTGTCAGGGGTAGGCAAACTGAGCCGAGCAGACTCGGAGCTCCTCCTCCAGGCTCCGACCTCGCCTGCCACCTGTCTTTCAGTAGGTGGCCAGTTGCATGTGACATCATGCGTAGGCGGAGTCACACAGCAACGCTAGGGTGAGCCCGTTTCTCCTCTCCACACACTGTCACAGGAAGACATGATACCAGCCAACCAGCACCCTGAGACCAGCCAGGCCAGCACTGAGACCAACCAGGTCAGCACCCTGAGGCCAGCCAGCTAGCACCGAGTACCCTGAGACCAGCCAGCCAGCACCCTGAAACCAGCCAGCCAGTCAGCACCAGTATTTTCTGTGAAATATATATTCATATGAGCATATCATTTTTTTTTTTGGTGTGGGAGTGGATCTTGGGTGGGAGTTCCCACACTTTTTTCCCCAGGACTTGACCCCTGTTTTTGCACAATAGATTTGTGTTGCAACGTTCTGTGTCACTGCACATATTTATTAACCACTTCCCTACCGTAGGACGTCATATGACGTCCTGGACTATAGGGGGGATATCTAAATGATGCCTGCAGCTACAGGCATCATTCAGAAATCCTTCTTTTCAGGCAGCAATTCTGCGCACCATAAGAATGATCATAGCGGCGGTTCCGTCGCTTGATCGTTCTTATAGGCGTCGGGAGAGAACGTCCCCTCCTCCCTCCGCCATCCAGTGCTTCTTCAGGCTCTCCTGTGCCATCGGAGGCCCGGAGAACGAATCAGTTGTTGCCGGATGAGGAGGATAGTGATTTTCAGTGACCAGATGGTTACCGGTCATCTCTATGACCGTCGGAAGCCCAGGCGCGACGTTATGACATCACGCACGGGTACCCGGAAGTAAACAAAGCCGCAATCGTGGCTGAAAGCATGAGATCGGGGAATTTTTTTTCCCAATCTCATGCGTTCCAGCCTGGAAGAGAGATGTCTTATTGTCCCTGCATCTCCCCATAAAGAGGACCTGTCTCTAACAATTCCTATTACAAGGGATGTTTACATTCCTTGTAATAGGAATAGAAGTGATAAAAATACATGTAAAAAAAAGTGCAAAAATAAAAAAATGAAGAAAAATAAAAAATAAAATGAATATTTTTTTAAAACGCCCCTGTCCCCAGTAGCTTGCTCTCAGAAGTGAACACGCACACATATGTAAACACCGTTCAAACCACACATGTGAGGTATCGACGCATGCGTTAGAGCGAGAGCAATAATTCAGGCACTAGACCTCCTCTGTAACTCTAAACTGATAACCTGTAAAAAAAAAAAAAAAATGTATGTCGCCTATGGAGATTTTTAAGTACCGAAGTTTGGCGCCATTCCATGAGTGTGCGCAATTTTAAAGCGTGACAAGTTAGGTATCTATTTACTCGGCGTAACATCATCTTTCACATTATACAAAAAAAATTGGGCTAACTTTCCTGTTTTGTTATTTTTTAATTCACGAAAAAAGGCGTTAGAAAAATGATTGCGCAAATACCAATGCAATGACCGCTACTTTATTCCCTAGGGTGTCTACTAGAAAATATATATAATGTTTGGGGTTCTGAATAATTTTCTAGAAAAAAAAATGATGGTTTTTACATGAAGGAGAGAAGTGCCAGAATAGGCCCGGTATGGAAGTGGCTAAAAGACGCAACTTGTACTTATTTATTTTGTAATTACAAAATTGTTATTGTACTGTAATTGGTTTTGCCTTCCTCTGAATCAACGTTTTGCCTTCCTCTGGATCAACTTTATTTAGGATTGTGTATATAGGATAGTAATTTTTTTACTTTTTTTTTTCTCTTTTATTGGTTGAACTAGATGGACTTGTGTCTTTTTTTCAACCAGACTAACTATGTAACTATATATTGTGTTTTAAGGCTTTTTTTATTGCGCATATATTTTGAAGACACAATTTCATGATCCTTTTTTTGTTTAGTATTGATGTTTAAATTTTATTAATCTCAGCAGCGCAACACATATTTGATTTTGGAATTCTTCTGGTGTGAGGAACACATTTATGGTGGTAGCAGCAGCTGAGTATTCCTTTTAGAGCACTATCTGGTTTGTAGGTGGCAGCGCATGAGTGTTTGTTTCTATGTGTTAGGATTAAAACCCATGCCTGGTGTTTACTGCTATCTGGGGCTCCATTAGAGTGATTTCTCCTCACATCTTTTTTTTTTTTTTTTTTTTGTAACAGTAGTTTTTCCAGACATGATGAAAAACCTGAAACAGGGATAAAGACAGCAATATAAAATCTAGAAAGCAGAGAAAAGCCAGCTTGCTGAAATTTTAATTCTTTCTAAAGTTATGTAGCGCCCCCCCCCCCTATTTGGCCTGGTGTTACGCTAAAGTTAGTGGGGAATGGGAGAGTTACATTTCTCCCACTCACAAATTGGTTAAGTTCAGGCTGCTGTCAGTTTAGAACTGCCTTCTGGGTCAGTCTGCATGCTAGGGGAGGTGTTTTTACCCTGGGTGACAGTTGGCGTTGGAAGGGGTTCTGACAGACCCACTTTCCCCCAGCAGTCAATCAGAGGAGGATTTTCCCTCTGGACATGCTGGTGGGAGGGTATATCTGTGGCAGACGCCTGAGAGAAGTGTGCGACGTTCTATGCAGGGCCCGCATTCCAGGTGCGGTATCCACCTTCAGGGTGCG
Organism: Rana kukunoris; assembly: GCA_029574335.1. Lineage (NCBI taxonomy): Eukaryota > Metazoa > Chordata > Amphibia > Anura > Ranidae > Rana > Rana kukunoris. Next base: position 37,503,923 of record CM056049.1, on the reverse strand, counting down.
GGCATCCATGGGCCCCGCTATCGAGGCCTGCTTGGCCGAAGCTACGCACCAAGCGGAGCTTCACCCTGACATCGAAAGGGGCCCCAGCGTCTTGCTGGGTCCCAGATCCTAAGCTGGGAGCTGTACGGTGGGGGATTGGCTTGGGAGACCCAAATGCAGTGGTTGTCCACGAGGCCTAGGCGAACCACCGCTTCAACTGTCCTCTGATGACTCAGAGAGTGACTTACTGGGAGGATCCATTAGTTCTACCCTTTGAAAAGTAAGGAAATTCCTCAGGCCTGTGGCAGAGGACTTTTTCCTCCCAGTGACCTTCCGGCTGCCAGGCCCTGTCCCGGGCATTTTACCCACTCTGACGGGAGTGGCGAAGATTAATTAAAGGGTCACTAAAGGAAAAATTATTTTTTGCTGAAATGACTGTTTACAGGGTATAGAGACCTTGGGCCAGATTCACATATTCCAGAGCATCTTTGCTCTGGAGTAACGCTTCTGATTTGCGTTGCGCTGCCGTAATTTTAGGAGCAAGTGCTGTCATTCACGAAGCACTTGCTCCTAAAGTTGCGGCAGCGCATCACAAATGAGCCGGCGGAATTCAAATGTAGCGGGTACGGGGCGTGTAGTATGCTAACTACGCGCGATCCCGCCGCCAACGTACTGCGCATGCGTCGAGTGTCAAAACATCCCCGTGCGCATGCTCCAAAATCTGTGAATGAACGTCAATGACGTCACATTCCCATTCATGACCGTTTTACGCAAGCAACGTTTTTTTTTTTTTTCCCGACGCGATGACGACGCCTATACCTAACATAGGATATTCCAACCCCATGTAGGTATAACTATGCGCCGCGTATCCCGTCCGGAAACGTCGTATCGTCATTGCGTCGCGCCGGATTTCGATCGTGAATTGCCGATTTCCGCTCATTAACATATTTTTTGAGCGTAAATCGGCGGGAACGCCCCCGGCGCCATTTTTAAGTTGAAGTAACGATGCGATGGCGAAACTCAGTTACGCTGCTCGCATCAGAACTTCAACCCGGCGTTTCTTGTTTTCTGGTTACAGAAAACAGAAACGCCGGCTCAAAGCCACAGTTAGGCTGGCGGATCACTCGATCCGCCAGCGTAACCTTTCCTGAATCTGGCCCATAAAAGTTAACCGATTCCTTTTCAAAATGATTAAAAATAGATAAAAATCAATCATATAATGTGCCTGCAGGTTAGTTTCACTTTTGAACTGGCTTCATGTTTCTGCAAAGTAGAAATAGAAACACAGAACAAAAACAAACAAATCCAGGGCAGTGTTTTGTTTTTAAAATGAATCTGATTGGTTCTGGGAAGTTTTAGACACACAGTAATGACAGCTTAAACCATCGTGAGAAAGCTCCCAGTATGGTGCTTATAAGGAAACAGACAAGCAGGAAGTGTGGAGAACAGAGCAGGATTACAGCAACTTCAAAGCAAAAACAAACAATAAGGACATGAAACCAGTACTGCAGTAAGGTAAGGGAAGCTATTTAGCTAAAAATTTTTTTTCCTTTAGTGACCCTTTAAGTGTGACTGTACTGAGAGCAAGCTTCTCTCTATAATATCCAAGGCCTGATACTGCAGTTTTCTTCCGCTCATCAACCTTTCTCTATTGTATGCCATGTTGATGTTGGCCATGTTGGGCCTTGGAATAAAACGTTGAAAACGAACTTTGATGTCTGGACACTCGCTTTATTCACTTTCCACAAGTATTCACCCCTAGACAAGCATAATTGGTAACTTAATACGCCGACCCCGAAATCAACCAGCGGCTCCTTCGTGGGTAGCGCTACACGTGGGGTCTCGTAGTCCAGGATTGGGCTGTTACCTCTCGAAACGAGAAGAAAGTGAGTAGGAAGCTACTGAGAATCGAAAAGTGTTCAGAATTGTGCATGGACTGTCCGGCAACGGGGGAGTTAACCCTGCATCGCTAAGCTTGGGCGTACGTGTACCATGAAACACACCTGCGACGAGCCTGGACAAGTTCTTCCAAGTGGGAGGAGCCACCCACCCCTCCGCGCCAAGCGGGAGCACGCCACCCATTTACTCAGACGGAGAGAAAAACCCGCATGAAAATTTCTGCTTTTCTACAATTGGGGGGTGCTTCTCAAAACCCTTCAACCGGAACACTTGGTGTGCTTGGGCCACCCGGGCTGTCAGTGACTGACACAGGTGTTCGGTTGTCTACACAGGGACAGTTTTCCCTCCTATCCAGCAAGGGAACGGAGATGCTGGGCCTGGTTTGCGAGAAGCTTGGTGTTAGGAGGCATGGACATACTTGAAGGCGCCCAATATTCTGCAGGGTGCCGATCCACGAGTCCCCAGTTTAAACCTGAGGTTTGAGCGTTGTCATCGGGACTGAAGTCGGGGCAGACACATCTACCGGGATCGGGTCGTGATAAAGAGCCCCGGGAGAGAAGATCAGACCTTCACGGTGAAATCTACTACCTCAAGAGGGGAAACCATTTGGTTGCCCGACCCCGGTTCTATAAGTAAGTCATGTGGACTTTGTATGCCTGCTTGGCTGAAGCTACGCACCAATTGGAGCTTCACCCTGACATCGAAAGGGGCCCCAGCAGCTTGCTGGGTCCCAGATCCTAAGCTGGGAGCTGTACGGTGGGGGATTGGCTCAGGAGACCCAAAGGCAGAGGTTGTCCGCGAGGCCTAAGCGAACCACCGGGGATCCGGTCATCACTACATGACAGGTACACTTCGACTGTCCTCTGATGACTTTAGAGAGTGACTTACTGAGAGGATCAATAAGTTCTACCCTTTGAAAAATATGGAAATTCTCAACAAAAAAAAAATTGAGCACCAGCTGCCACTGCAACTCGTGACCCTGCTATGATAGCTAACCTCTGGGTTCCAGCCAAACCAGGTTTAACTGAATCCAAGCTACAGTAATCCCTAGTCCTCAGGTACAACTTCCTCTCCAGCAAGGAGAACAGTGAGCAACACCGTAATGACATCACCAAATCTCACTCCTAGTCTCTTGAGACTAGCAGTCAGAGGCAGCACTGCCTTAAAGAGGAATGTTTATTTTTTATTTTTCTGACCAGCAAAAGTAAAGGCATATTGTACTAGTATGTATCACATATTAGCACATTATCATAAACTTACCTGCAAACGAAGCTCTCGGCGTCTCGCTGGAGGCCACATCCATCTTCCCCCATCTTCCTTCTGGGTCCGTGGACTGTGGCTGTGTGACTGGCCAGAGTCATGTGATGTCACTCCCACGCATGCATGTGGGAGCCACTGGTCACTGCACAGGCTGAAGTAATGGCACGGATGGCCGTTCCTTCAGAGTGCATGCGTCGATGATGTAATCAGCTACATATACAGTAAATACCACTTCAGCCCCGGAGGATTTGGCTGCCAAATAACCGGGCCACTTTTTGCGATTCGGCACTGCGTCACTTTAACTGCCAATTGCGCAGTCGTGCAACGTGGCTCCCAAACAAAATTGATGTCCTTTTTTTCTCACAAATAGAGCTTTCTTTTGGTGGTATTTGATCACATCTGTGGTTTTTATATTTTGCGTTATAAACAAAAAAAGAGTGACATCTTTGAAAAAAAAGCAATATTTTTTTTTGTTATAATAAATATTCCCCAAAAAAATATAATTTTTTTTTCTTCCTCAGCTTAAGCCAATTTGTATTATTCTACATATTTTTGGTAAAAAAATTGCAATAAGCTTTTATTGATTGGTTGATTGGTTTGCGCAAAAGTTATAGCGTCCAAAAAAAGGGTATAGATTTATGGCATTTGTATTAATACTTTTTTTTTTTACTAGTATTGACGGCGATCAGCGATTTTTATCATGACTGCGACATTATGTCGAATACATCGGACACTTTTGACACTATTTTGGGACCTTTGTAATTTTTACAGTGCTATAACAATGCACTGATTACTGTGTAAATGACACTGGCAGGAAAGGGGTTAACCACTAGGGGGCGAGGAAGGGGTTAAGTGTGACCTAGGGAGTGATTCTAACTCTGTGGGGGCTGGGCTACCAGTGACACGACACTGATCACTGCTCCCGATGACAGGGAGCAAAAGATCACTGTCCTGTCACAAGGCAGGACAGGGAAATGCCTTGTTTACACTGGCATCCCCCTGTTCTGCAGCTCGGTGACATGATCGTGGGACACCGGTGGACATGAAGTTGCTTTGGCAGCCGTGCCATTCTGCTGGCGTATAATTGCGTGAGCCGGTCGGCAATTGGTTAAACAGCACACATTTAGTAGATATTTATAATACACATAGGTAAAAGTTATTATAGGCTTACCTATAGGTACAATACATCCATGGTACTTTACTTCCTCTTTATGACTCAATGCGTACCAGGAGCTTAAAAAAAATGCTAATAAAATGCTGGATAAAAATTCTAAGAAACAGCATTTTTTGCCGCAATTCAGCAGTATTTTCATTGGGTTTTATGAGTGCTAGCGAGGGGTTGTGGGGGTGCGGGGGTGACTTATCCGAATCTGGATCCTGCCTCCCCATTGTGTACCCCTACTCATTTACCCAAAAAATTGTAAACGGGAGTAAAAACACAACAACAGTTTTTTGACAAGTCCTTTATTTAAAAAAAGTTCCCTGGAGTAGATCCAATATCAGTCACGATGAACAGCGGCCGCTGACCCGATGGTGACTGACCCACTCCTTAACAACCAGCTATACACTCGTTGTTAAAGCAGACTTCTAACTGTTAATTTTTTATTTTTTGGCTGAATATTGTTTGTTTCAAACTTCTATTTATAGCACTCACCTTCCTTGGATGTATCGCGGCTCGATTGCCGATTTCATAGAAGAGGATATCTTATGTTCCTCTTTCCTGGCAATTTCCATATTGCTTGTGGGCATGTGAAGCCCACAAGCACTATCTTCCGGGATCAGGTGCAGCTGAGCGACCAGCATGCACCTCTGTTCTTGCGCATGCGCACTATGTACGGCTCGCAGCGCCGTACACTTCTGACGTTGCCATCATAATGGGCGGCGCCATCAGAAATGCCCGCCCTGTTGTGATGGCAACGAAGCCCTCTGCACTGCCCACTGAATCCTAGGAAATGATGACACACATCTCCCAGGAGCACTAGCGAGTATGGGCGCCGAGGGAAATTACGTCAGGCGCCAGGGAGAGGAAGAGGCAGATTACAAGGCAGCCCTTAGCAGCAGCCAGGAAAGAGTGAGTAAAAATTAATTTTTATTTTTTTACAAATGTTGTTGCTTAGGTTTATTGCTGCTGAATACTGCAAAGTACATTTTATGGGGGGAACTCGGCTTTAACCACTTAAGCTCCGAGCCTGGTTTTCAAATTCGGTGTTTACGAGACTAAAACTGTTTTTTTTGCTATACAATTACTTAAAACCCCGAAACATTATATATTTTTTATTCTAACACCCTAGAGAATAAAATGGCAGTCATTGCAATACTTTGTGTCACACCGTATTTGCGCAGCGGTCATACAAGCGCACTTTTTTTGGAAAAAAATCACTTTTTTGAATTAAAAAATAAGACAACAATAAATTTGGCCCAATTTTTTTACATATTGTGAAAGATAATGTTACACCGAGTAAAATGATACCCAACATGTCACGCTTAACAATTGCGCCCGCTTGTGGCATAGCGTCAAACTTTTACCCTTAAAAATCTCGATAGGCGGCGTTTAAAAAATTCTATAGGTTGCATTTTTTGAGTTACAGAGGAGGTCTAGGGCTAGAATTATTGCTCTCGCTCTAACGATCGCGGAAATATCTCACTTGTGTGGTTTGAACACCGTTTTCATATGCGGGCGCTACTCGCGTATGCGTTCGTTTCAGCGCGAGCTCGTAGGGACGGGCGCTTTTAAAAAAAAAATTTTTTTGTTGTTTTGGGATTTATTTTTATTTATTTTATCATTTTTAACACTGAAATAAAAAAAATTAAAAAAATTATCACTTTTATTACTATTACAAGGAATGTAAACATCCCTTGTAATAGAAAAAGCATGACAGGCCCTCTTAAATATGAGATCTGGGGTCAAAAAGACCTCAGATCTCATATTTAGGCCTAAATTTTGTCATTTGAAAAAAGGTAAACAAAAAAATGTCTCTTTAAGACGCTGGGCGGGACTGACGTCTTGACGTCACATCCACCCAGCAGAGCTATGGGGACGGGTGGGGGCCATGTTGCCCTCACTTGCATCCCCACACAGCAGCCGAGCGGACCCGATTGCCTCCGCCACTACCGACGGCTACGGTAAGTGGCGGAGGGCGCGGAAGAGCGGCAGGAGGGAGCCTCTCTCCCGCCACCGATAACGGCGATCTCACTGCGAATCCGACGCAGAGACCGCCGTTATCGTTGACAGGCCCACCCACGGGCGTTAAGCGGTTAAGGATGGCGCTAAGGAAAAAAATGCTGGAAACCGGTGCTTAGCAGAGGTTAGCAGGAACTTCTAGAATCTGTCAGTTTTTTTTCTACTCTTGGAAGTGGAGGCTTAAAAATGCCTCTAGACTAAAATAGTGTGCGTGGACACATAGAATAACACTATTTGCTTCTAGAAGCAGAAAATAATTATTATTGTAAAAGCTTAATTAAACAAGCTGACATTAGAGGCTGAGTGACTACCATGTGCAGCTGCACTAGATTCCGAATGCACCAGTTTTAGTAAATCAACCCCATGCTGCTAACTGACAATCAGGTGCAAGTACTTTCTCTTTTGACATCCATAGAAGGCTACAGAATGTATATGGAGATGATACCATTGATAAGATCAATTGTCAATGATGTCATCTCCATAAACAGATCTGATGTTGGGCAGCTTGCACCCCTTCCTTGCCAAGAACTCATTGACGGCAAGTTGATTCTGCTTGGAATCCCTTATAAATGAAAGAAAAAGAAGTAGAAGAAGTAGAAGAAGAAGGAGAAGGAGAAGAAGGAGAAAAAGAAGGAGAAGGAGAAGGAGAAGAAGAAGAAGAAGAAGAAGAAGAAGAAGAAGAAGAAGAAGAAGAAGTAGAAGAAGAAGAAGAAGAAGAAGAAAGAGAAGGAAAATAAGGAGGAGAAGAAGGAGAAGGAGAAGAGAGATAAGGAGGAGAAGAAGAACAAGAAGAAGAAGGAGAAAAAGAAGGAGAAGAAGAATGCGAAGGGGAAGGAGAAGGTTGACACAGAAGAAGAAGGAGAAGAATAAGAAGAAGGAGAAGAAGGAGGAGAAGAAAGAGAAGAAGGAGGAGGAGGAGAAGAAGAAGAAGGAGAAGAAGGAAAAGAAGGAGAATAGGGAGAAGGAGAAGAAGGAGAAGGAGGAGAAGAAGGAGAAGCAGAAGAAGGGAAAGAAGGAGGAGAAAAAGAAGAAAAATACGGTGAAGGGGGAGCAGAAGAAGAAGGAGAAGAAGAAGGAGAAGAAGAAGGAAGAGAAGAAGAACAAAAAGGAGAAAAATAAGAAGCAGAAGCAGAAGAAGGAGGAGGAGAAGAAGAAGGAGAAGAAGGATAAGAAGGAGAAGAAGAAAGAGACGGTGAAGAAGAAGGAGAAGAAGGGGAAGAAGAAGGAGAAGAAGGAGAAGAAGGGGAAGAAGAAGGAGAAGAAGGGGAAGCAGAAGAAGAAGGAGAAGGAGGAGAAGAAGGAGAGGAAAAAGGAGAAGGAGAAGAAGGAGTAAAAGAAGGAGAAGCAGAAGAAGAAAAAGCAGAAGAAGAAGGAGAAGAAGGGGAAGCAAAAGAAGAAGAAGGAGGAGAAGAAGGAGAAGAACATAAAGAAGAAGAAGGAGATGAAGGAAGAGAAAAAGACTGAGAAGAAGAAGAAGAAGGAGAGGAAGAAGAAGGTGAAGAAGAAGAAAAAGAAGAAGAAGAAGAAGGAGAAAAGGAAGAGAAGAAAAATGAGAAGAAGGAGAAGAAGAAGGTGAAGAAAAAGAAGAAGAGTTATTAAAGAGAAAGAGTTAGTCTTCCAACATGAGCAATTTGAATGAGCTATGTAAGTTAATAAAAGAAAGTTATGCCCACTTTTACTTTCGATATATCCCACGTCATTTAATTACATCAAAGTTAAACTTTTTATTAATATTAATAATAATAGTAATAATCAATGCCATACTATTGATATTTTTACAGATCGGTGTAGTATTAGCAGTGATAAAAGCATATCAATACATTTATCTTTTTTATTTATTTATTTACCATTACCATAATTGCTGATATTTACCACTTTATTCTTAATAAATCATTTTATATTTGGTTTGCAGTTTATTGACAGCTATCCTAAGCAGAAGCTTGACAATGGCGAGTGTCTCCTTTGTTAAACCTATCCACATGCCCCCCCACCCTTTCCTTTAGTCCCCCAGGCCCGCTCTCTCTCCACCAGCGTGGTAGGGTTAACTGTCTTGAAATTGGAAGTGTCAGGCACACATAAGGGAACTGCTGTAATTCCCTGTCTGTGCCATTAAGCTTCCTGTCACCTCTTTGTTGTGTTAAAGCCAAAATGAAACAATGCAATTAGCTTGTTACAATTAAAGTGACGCGACTGGATAAATTGTAATCACTTGCAGCGAAGCTAGGCATCCCTGCAGGACCCAGTCACTGCGGCTCAGCTGCCTCATTTGCATAATTAAAATATACAAATGATAATGGATTTTGTAGTCAATTTCCAGCGGCTGTAAATTCGGAAAACTATGAAATTAGAGTAAAAACGATGAAGCCCGCCTTGAGGAAATAAGGATGACAAGTTTTTGACAGTAGGGGTGTTTAGAAGTCCTGTATAGCCTTGAAAAAAAAAAAAAAAACTTTATAAAAAATTCAGACTAAAAAAAGATGACACGTGACGTTACTTAATAGTTTCCTGGGCCGCGAGAAGACGAGATAGACTGATTACCTTTGCAAATTTACGCAGCTTCTCTGACAAGCCGAATTCTAACCTTAGGCGACACCTTCTCCCTGATTATGAAGAATTGAGAATGAATTAAATGCATAAAAGGGCTGTCACTGATAGACAAAACTAAAGGGAAAGAAATCAAATTAGCCTTTGCTGTATTTTCGCTGGGAGCACAATCGCAGTTTAAAGACGCGACGTGCAAAGCGATACCGGTTTTCTTAACCGTTCTGATGCTAAAGGGGCTGTAGCAGAATACTAATTGTTCAGAGATACAATTGTCCCGGCATGCTGAATGCAACTTCAAATGGATTAAGTCAATTCGTGACCCAAAAACCCACATAATGGTGTCAATAACGAAAAAAATAAAAAAAGGAATCGTGATACGTAATTAAAATCTGATGGTAATTAATTTTCTTTTTTTCTAATTAAAGTGTTTCTAACCCTTAATATATATATATATATGCAGCTTCAAATTTTTTAGACGTAGTGCCCACACTCCTTTTTTTAAAGTGAATGTAAACCCCATTTTTTTTTTTTCGTTTTTTTTTGTTTGCTGTCACAATGTAGAGTATAAGATTTCTATCATCTGTGCCCAGTCTCGCCACACAGAGTTAATCCAGCTCTGAGCAATCCTCTTTTCTTGTTCAGTGTAATAAAACGGACTTACAGAGAAAAAGCTTAGTCTGTTCTGCCCCCTTGCTGTGAATGACAGGTTATTTACATATCTCATGCACTAGCTTCAGACAGGCAATGGCCCAGATTCACAGAGAGTGGGCGCACATTTACGCCGGCGTAGCGCACACACAGTACGCTCAAATGTGCACTTACGGGCGCACATTTGCACTTACGTCGGCGTAAGTGCTTTGTGAATCTGGGCCATTATGTTTTAATTCCCACCACTACTCCTTTTCTGAAGTCATGTGGTTACTTTTCTGGATTTTGCCTGGATGATAGTAATCAGAGCAGAATTAAGTGTAAGGAATACAAAGGAAAAAAATGCATGTTGATGAGGGGAGTGTAGAGGTGGGCAGGGAGTCTACTGACATCACGACTCCACCCACCGAGCTCCAGGGCGTAGAACCATTTTGTCACCTGTGTCCCATTGGGGAGATTTTCCTTCAGGCCGTGTACACACTGCAGAGAACCTCGACGGGCAGATCGTTCCGCCCGTCGAGGTTCCCTGCCGGCCGTCGAAATCGGCGACCCGCCCGTCGGGAATGGCAACCAGCCATTCTTCCAGGCGGGCCGTCGAGCAAATAGAGAGCGTGCTCTCTATTTCTGCTCGACGGGCTTCCCTACGGGAAGCTCGCCGAGAGTGTACACACGGCCGAGGTCCTCGCTGGAATGCAGCTTCCAGCGAGGTTCTCGCTGGTTTCCAGCGAGAACCTCAGTCGTGTGTACACGGCCTCACTCTGTGTTCCATAGCTAATACAGGAAGTGAGAGGAAATCCTTCCAAAGTGTGGGAATGGTGTCACCAGAATCACCAAAACAAGTGTCCCTGCTGTTGTAAGATATCCCATCTATTCCTGTTCTGGTGAAAACTCAAAATTTCGGACTTTCTTAAAGCAGAGTTCCACCCAAAAATGGAACTTCCACTTTTTGGAACCCTCCCCCCTCCGGTGTCACATTTGGCACCTTTCAGAGGGGATACCTCTGAAATACAGGTATTTGCTCCCACTTCCTGGCATAGATGACCTCGGTGATCTACGCCACTTCCAGCGCCTACTCTGTACCCCCGCTGTCTTCTGGGAGACACACAGGTCTACACACAGCAGGGACTATTGAAGAAGCGCAGCATGACTTGCGCATGCGCAGTTAGGAATTGGGAAGTGAAGCTGCAATGCTTCACTTCCTGATTTAGTTACAGAGAATGGCGACGGCAGCAGCCAATCCTCGAGCGACGGGTCGGCCTCCGCTGCCGACATTGCGGCTATTCATGAATTGTCGGTCCCGGCAATACAGAGAGAAGTAATTGAAAAAAATTACAGTGTTCCCCCCCCCCCACAGTCCATTACTAGGCCCTTTGGGTCTGGTATGGATTTTAAGGGGAACTCTGCACCAAAAAAATGGCATGGGGTCCACCAAAAAAAAAATCCATACCAGACCCTTTATCCATCACTGGATACCGAGAATGGATTCCATCGCTGGAGTGGAGCTCGAGACATCGCTGGAATCTTTTTTTTTTTCTTTTTAATTTTTTCTTTTTAATAAAGGACTTATAAAGCTGTGTCTGTGTGATTTTTAACAATTTGACTTGACTGAAATGGTAGGGGTATCAATTAACATGAGGGGCGGGATCCCGGGGTTCTCTTTTTTAAAGGGGGCTTCCAGATTCCGATAAGCCCCCTGACCGCAGGCCCCCACAACCACCGGGCAAATGGTTGCGGGCATGTGGCCTGGTATGGTTCAGGAGGGGGGGCGCTCTCCCGTCCACCCTCTTTTCCTGAAGCCCGCCAGGTTGCGCGCTCGGATAAAAGGTCTGGTGTGGATTTTTGGGGGGAACTCCACGCCATTTTTTTTATTTCGGTGTGGAGTTTTATTTTATTTTGATTCCCTGCACAAAATTTCATTTTTGAATGAAAAAAAAGTAATTTAAAACGACGGCTATTAATGAATTGTCGGTCTCGGCAATACAGATAAAAGTCATTGAAAAAAATGGCAGGGGTTCCCCTTAATATTCATACCAGACCCAAAGGGCCTGGTAATGGACTTGGGGGGACCCCTGTCATTTTTTTCAATTACTTTTCTCTGTATTGCCGGGGACCGTTAGCAGTTTTAAATGACTTTATTTCCTTCAGAAATGACACTTTGTGCAGGGACAATTCTAAACACGGGAAACATGCGATACTTTACAGGCATACTTTAGACACCACCCAGGTACAAAATTTAAAGGAATATTTCACTTTTATTGTTTCACTTTAAGCATTATTAAAATCACTGCTCCCGAAATACTGTCAGTTTTTAAAACTTTTTTTGCATTGATACATGTCCCCTTGAAAATTAACCTTTAACTTCTTGCCGACCAGCCGCCGCAGTTATACGACGACAGGTTGGCTCTGCTGGGCGAGATCACATAGCTATACGTCATCTCTCCGAGCAGCCAATAGGGGCGCACGCTGCCGGGCACCTGCGATCGCTCGTTACAGAGCGAGGATCGGGAGCTGTGTGTGTAAACACACAGTTCCCGGTCCTGTCAGGGGAGAAATGCCTGACCGTCTGTTCATACAATGTATGAACAACGATCTGTCATTTCCCCTAGTCAGTCCACCCCCCCTTCAGTTAGAACACGCCCAGGGAACATACTTAACCCCTCCCTCGGCCCCTAGTGTTAACCCCTTCCCTGCCAGTGGCATTTTTATAGTAATCAATGCATTTTTTTAGCACTGATAGCTATAAAAATGGCAATGGTCCCAAAAATGTGTCCGAAGTGTCCGCCATAATGTCGCAGTATCAAAACAAATTGCTGATCGCCGCCATTACTAGTAAAATTGTTTTTAATAAAAATGCCATAAAACTATCCCCTATTTAGTAAACACTATAACTTTTGCGCAAACCAATCAATAAACGCTTATTGCGTTTTTTTTTTAATGAAAAATATGTAGACGAATACGTATCGGCCTTAACTAAGAAAAAAAATATTTTTTTTTTATATTTTTTGGGGGAAATTTTTTATAGCAAAAAGTTAAAAATATTCATTTTTTTTCAAAATTGTCGCTCTATTTTTGTTTATAGTGCAAAAAATAAAAACCACAGAGGTGATCAAATATCACCAAAAGAAAGCTCTATTTGTGGGAAAAAAGGACGCCAATTTTGTTTGGGAGCCACATCGCACGACCGCGCAATTGTCAGTTAAAGCGACGCAGTACAGAAACGCAAAAAGTGGCCTGGTCTTTGACCAGCAATATGGTCCGGGGGTTAAGTGGTTAAAATGATCACTTTAGAATTCTCCCATAGACATTTACAGGGTGTTCCGCAGCTTTTCAAATTTGCCGCGAACACCCCAAATTGTTCGATGTTTGTCGAACTGTCGAACAGCCAATGTTCGAGTCTAACTCGAAGCTCATCCCTAGTCAGCAGTACGGGTAATAAATGAGCAAACTTTTGAAAAACCTGGAAAGCATTGTGGTGGGACTGGGAAAGTAAAAACTGCTCTGGCCTAACAAGATTTTCAGTCCGACTGCCCATCCACATACCAATCTGGGCTACAAGAGCGGGCCAGTGGTAGTGGTAATAAAATTACTGCAGTGTGTGAAAAACAAAAAAATGGGAAATATCAGATATCTCGTTTGTTATGTATTTCTATTTTTCCCTTTTTCTATGAATTTTAACTTTTTCTATGAATAATTTTTTTTATCTTTAGGGAAAAAAAACACCAAATTTTAATTTCCCATTAAATAGATTTTATTTAATCAAAATTGCGAAATGCATGTATAATCTCCTCATACTTGCTAAAATTTGGGGTGAATTAAAATTCTCAATTTTGCTCAACCCTAGGGAGCTGGTATGCAGCAGATTATAGGCATGTGATCGTGGTCTTAAAATCCAACCTAAGGTTCTGGAGAAAGAACCTGACATAATTGTGCACAATAGTTTTGGTCAAGAAATGATGTTTATGTGTTATTAGCCTTGTCATAGGGGAGGAAACCAAATGGTCCGAACTTATTTCAGGCAATACTTTTTTCTCTTGAGATTGGATGGCTAAGGTGCCTTATTTGGTTACTACCTGCAGACATGTAGGATCTTTTTTTTTTAAAAAGACCATGATTGGCTGGATCCTGCAAGTTATTTTCAAAGTTATTTTCAATTTTTTAAGGCAGCTCGGGCGTCGCTTCCGATCTCTTCTCCCCTTTCTGGTTCTTCTGCCTCTGCCAGTTCTTCTCCCCTCTCTGGCTCTTCTCCACTGATGTCTTCTATCCCTCTCCAGTTCTTCTCCCTCTGTCTGCTGTCTTCTGCCTCTGCCAGGTCTTCTCGCTCTTTTGCTGGGTCTTCTCCGCTGTCTTCTCGCTCTTTTGCCGGGTCTTCCCCGCTGTCTTCTCGCTCTTTTGCCGGGTCTTCCCCGCTGTTCTCTCGCTCTTTTGCTGGGTCTTCCCCGCTGTTCTCTTGCTCTTTTGCCGGGTCTTCCCCGCTGTTCTCTCGCTCTTTTGCTGGGTCTTCCCCGCTGTTCTCTCGCTCTTTTGCTGGGTCTTCTCCGCTGTTCTCTCGCTCTTTTGCTGGGTCTTCCCCGCTGTTCTCTCGCTCTTTTGCTGGGTCTTCTCCGCTGTCTTCTTGCTCTTTTGCCGGGTCTTCTCCACTGTCTTCTTGCTCTTTTGCCGGGTCTTTTCCCTCTGTACTTCTTCCGATGTTGACTCATTGCTGTTTTTAAGGAGGGGGGCGCTCGCTCATCCCCACCCCCTTTCCTGATCTGCCAGGCTGCATGCTAAGATCAGGGTATGGATTTTGGGGGGACCCCATGCTGTTTTTTTGGCATTAGTGGTTCCCCTTAAAATCCATACTAGACAGAAGGGTCTGGTATACTCTTGGAGGGGGAGCCTATGCCATTTCTTTTTTTTTTTTTGGCGTGGAGTTCCCCTAAAGATTCATACTAGACACAAAGGGCTAGATTCAGGTAGGAGAGCGGATCTTTATTTTGGCGTAACTTATTTCATTTATGTTACGCCTCTGCAACTTTTTCAGGCAAGTGCTTTATTCACAAAGCTCTTGCCTGTAAAGTTGCGGGGGCGTAGCGTAAATGACCCGGCGGAATTCAAAATAGGCGGGTAGGGGTCGTGTAGTATTCAAATCAAGCGCGTCCCCACGCTGAACGAATTGCACATGCGCCGGCCGTGACTAAATCCCAGTGCGCAGGCTCCAAATCACGTCGCTACTTGTCAATGAAAGCGGCGTGAGCGTAACTTACGCCCAGCTCAATTGTGAATGGACATACGCAAACAACGTAAATTACGTCTGTTCCAACGTCCATACTTAAAGGGTCACTAAAGGAAACAATTTTTTTTGCTGAAATGACTGTTTACAGGGTATAGAGACATAAAAGTTAACTGATTCCTTTTCAACATGATCAAAAATAGATAAAAATCAATCATATAATGTACCTGCAGGTTAGTTTCACTTTTGAACTGGCTTCATGTTTCTATGAAGAAGAAATAGACACACAGAACAAAAACAAACAAATCCAGGGCAGTGTTTTGTTTTTTAAATGCATCTGATTGGTTCTGGGAAGTTTTAGACACACAGTAATGACAGCTTAGACCACCGTGAGAAAGCTCCCAGCACTGTGGTTATAAGGAAACAGACAAGCAGGAAGTGTGGACATCAGAGCAGGATTACAGCAACTTCAAAGCAAAAATGAACAATAAGGACACGAAACCAGTACTGAAGTAAGGTAAAGGAAGCTATTTAGCTAAAAAAAAATTCCTTTAGTGATCCTTTAACATTGGCTGCGCCTCACTATAGCAGGGGTAACGTTACGCCGGGCGTAAGTCTTACGCAAATGACGTAAACAGATACGCCGGCCAGGCGCACGTTCGGGAATCGGCGTATTTGCTCATTTGCATATTTTACGATGGGAACGCCACCTAATGGCCAGCATAAATATGCATCTAAGATACAAAGGTGTAAGTGCCTTACGCCGCTCGTATCTTAGCAACATTTAAGCGTTTCTCATTATGAGCATACGCTTAAAGTTGCGCGAGCTCAGATTAGGGTTTAGAATGGTGTATCTACTGATATGCCAGTCTTTGAGAATCTGGCCCAAAGTGCCTGCATTGTCGAGATCAAAGTTGTGTTGTACCAGTGTGAACCTGGCCTGAAACATGGTCCAATTTGCTTCAGCAGAAGACAAATTAATTCCTTTCTGATCCCGAAGGAGGAAATGAGATATTCCCTGGATCAAAATCTTTATTTTAATAAAAGCTATCAATTTAAAAAAAAAATACTTTTGAAATCAATGAATATGTTGATGTTTAGATGAAATTTTAGCATTCTGGTTATATGATTTTTGGATATAGTAGAGAACGGATACACTCAAAACCTTGATATCTTCTCTTTAACCACTTCAGCCCCGGAAGAATTTACCCCCTTCCTGACCAGAGCAGTTTTTGCGATTCGGCACTGTGTCGCTTCAATTGACAATTGCGCGGTCGTGCAATGTGGCACCCAAACAAAATATACGTTCTTTTTTTTAGTACAAATAGATTTTTCGTTTGGCGCTATTTGATCACCTCTGCGGTTTTTATTTTTTGCACTACAAACAAAAAAGAGCATAAATTTTGAAAAAAAAGCTATATTTTTAACTTTTTGCTACAATAAATATCCCCAATATATATATATAAAAAATTATTTCTCAGTTTAGGCCGATAGGTATTCTTCTACATATTTTTGGTTAAAAAAAAATCGCAATAAGCGTTTATTGATTGGTTTGCGCAAAAGTTATGGCGTCTACAAAATAGGGGATAGTTTTATGGCATTTGTATTATTATTAATTTTTTTATTAGTAAGGGCAGTGATCAGCGATTTTTATTGTGACTGCGACGTTATGGCAGACACACCGGACACTCTTGACACTATTTTGGGACCATTGTCATTTATCAGTGCTATAAAAATGCATTGATTACTGTGTAAATGCCACTGGCAGGGAAGGGGTTGTAAAGGTAAAAAAAAAGAAATCCCTAAATTGCTTCCTTTACCTTAGTGCAGTCCTCCTTCACTTACCTCATAGTTACATAGTTAGTCAGGTCGAAAAAAGACACAAGTCCATCCAGTTCAACCATAAAAAAATAAACAAACAAACAAAATAAAACACAGTACATCCCATACACCCAACTCCATACCCACAGTTGATTCAGAGGAAGGCAAAAAACCCCAGCAGAGCGATGATCCAATTTGCTACCGGAGGGGAAAAAAATTCCTTCCTGATCCCCCGAGAGGCAATCGGATTTACCCCGGGTCAACTTTACCTACAAATCTTAGTACTCGGTTATATTATGTACATTTAGGAAAGAATCCAGGCATTTCTTAAAGAGGGGGTTCACCCTTAAAACCACTTTCCCCCATCCCATCCAGCATACTGGCGTCAGCGCCAGTATGCTGTCCTTTTTTTTTTTATCCGTGTACTTACTTCTAAATAGAGAAATACATTTTCGTTCTACCGCGGTATATGGAGTCACTATATCGCGTCACGGCTTCCGAAAACAGCCGACTAGCATTCGGCTGTTCTCGGCGCCTGCGCACAGACCCAGGAGCTGACTGCGCAGGCGCCGTCCTATTTCGACTTTTTTCAGAGGGCGTGACGCGGCTATATACGGCGCCTGCGCAGTCAGCTCCTAGGTCTGTGCGCAGGCGCAGAGAACAGCCGAGTGCTAGTCGGCTGTTTTCGGAAGGGGTGACGCGGTACAACGAAAATTTAATTCTCTATTTAGAAGTAAGTACACAGATAAAAAAAAAAAAAAGTCAGCATACTGGCGCTGACGCCAGTATGCTGGATGGGATGGGGGAAAGTGGTTTTAAGGGTGAACCCCCTCTTTAAAGCAATCTACTGAGCTGGCCAGAACCACGTCTGGAGGGATTCTATTCCACATTTTCACAGCTCTTATGCCGCGTACACACGGTTGGGATGAAAAAAAACGACGTTTTTTAAAATGTCATTTAAATTGATCGTGTGTGGGCAAAACATAGTTTTTTGTCTTAAAAAAAACGACCAAAAAAAAATTGCAACATGCTTGAATTTTTTGTGTCGTTTTTCAAAACGTCGTTTTTTGTGTCATAAAAAGTGATGGTGTGTGGGCAAAACGACGCTGAAAACGACGTTTTTAAACCCGCGCATGCTCAGAAGCAAGTTATGAGACGGAGCTTCAATGGAAAAGAGTGCCGTCGAACGTGGTGTACGTCACCACGCTTTGCAAGAGCTTTGTAGAAAAACGATGGTGTGTACGCAACGTCGTTTTGGAAAATGAAGTTTGAAAAACGTCGTTTTTTTTCATGATTGAAAACGTCGTTTTTTTTCATTGCAAAAAACGACCGTGTGTACGCGGCATTACTGTGAAGAAACCTTTCCGTATTTGGAGGTGAAATCTCTTTTCCTCTAGATGAGGTAAAGAGTGCCCCCTTGTTCTCAGTGTTGACCTTAAAGTGAATAACTCAACACCAAGTTCACTATATGGACCCCTTATGTATTTATACATGGTGCTCTTATCCCCCCTTATTCTCCTCTTTTCAAGAGTGAATAAATTCAGTTCCTCTAATCTTCCCTCATAGCTGAGCTCCTCCATGCCTCTTATTAGTTTGGTTGCCCTTCTCTGCACTTTCTCCAGTTCTCCGATATCCTTTTTGAGAACTGGAGCCCAAAACTGGACTGCATATTCCAGATGAGGTCTTACTAATGATTTGTACAGGGGGGGGGGGGGGCCACAATGATATCTCTCTCTCTGGAGTCCATACCTCTCTTATACAAGAAAGGACTTTGCTCGCTTTGGAAACCGCAGCTTGGCATTGCATGCCATTATTGAGCTTATGATCAACTAAAACCCCCAGATCCTTCTCCACTACAGATCCCCCCAGTTGTACTCCCCCTAGCATGTATGATGCATGCATATTCTTAGCCCCTAAGTGCATAACTTTACATTTATCAACATTAAACCTCATCTGCCACTTAGTCGCCCAATTAGACAGAGCATTGAGGTCGGCTTGTAAATTGGAGACATCCTGCAAGGACGTTATTCCACTGCATAGCTTGGTGTCATCTGCAAAAACAGAAATGTTACTTTGGATCTCAGACCCAATATCATTTATAAATATATTGAAAAGTAAGGGACCCAACACCGAACCTTGGGGTACACCGCTGATAACCTTGGACCATTCAGAGTAAGAATCATTAACCACAACTCTCTGAATCCTGTCTTTCAGCCAGTTTTCTATCCATTTACAAACTGATATATCCAATCCTGTAGACCTTACCTTACACATGAGCCGTGTGTGGGGAACTGTATCGAAACGCTTTTGCAAAATCCAAGTATACCATGTCCACTGCCACGCCTCTGTCCAGGGTTTTACTTACCTCTTCATAAAAGGAAATCAGGTTTGTCTGACAACTTCTGTCTTTCATGAATCCATGCTGTCTGCTGCTTAAATAGTTTGTTTCCAGCAAGAACTCATCCACGTGGTCTTTTATTAAACGTTCCAGTATCTTCCCAACTATAGAAGATAAACTAACAGGTCTATAGTTACTTGGTAAATACTTTGTTCCCTTTTTAAATATAGGCACCACATTGGCTCTACGCCAATCCAGTGGTACTATATTAGAAATATTCCATTTTGTTCTTAAATGTCCTTATTTCTTCTGAGAAATTCTCACTTCCTGTTCTTCTGTCTGTAACTCCACACAGTAATGCGAGGCTTTCTCCCTGGTGTGGAGAAAGCCTCTTGAGGGGGTGAGCAGGAGAGTCAGGACGCCCACTAACACACAGCTCCTTTCTCTACCTGCAAAGTAGAGTGTCCTGACTTGCCTGCTCACCCCCTCCCTCCTTAAGAGGCTTTCTCCACACCAGGGAGAAAGCCTCGCATTATGGTGTGGAGTTACAGACAGAAGAACGGGAAGTGAGGATTTCTCAGAAGAAATAAGGACATTTAAAAGCAAAATGGAAGGATCAGGTAAGTGAAGGAGGACTGCACTAAGGCAGTGATGGTGAACCTCGGCTTTCCAGATGTTTTGGAACTACATTTCGAATGATGCTCGTGCACTCTGTAGTATAGATGAGCATCATGGGAAATGTAGTTCCAAAACATCTGGAGAGCCAAGGTTCACCATCACTGCACTAAGGTAAAGGATGCTATTTAGGGAAAACATTTTTTACCTTTACAACCCCTTTAAGTGTGTCTTAGGGAGATATTCTAACTGTGTGGGGGCTGGGATACAAGTGACATGACAGTGATGACAGGGAGAAGTAGATCAGTGTCTTGTTACTAGGCAGAACAGGGAAATGCCTTGCTTAGATTGGCATCTCCCTGTTCTGCAGCTCCGTGACACGATCGCGGGTACCCGGTGGGCATCGAGTCCCACGGGCACATTCACAGAGCACGCGGTGCCCCCGCGCGCCTGCACAGGGTCAAATTCAAAGCAGTGTGCAGGTACGTTGCTTTGTGCAGCCATGCCATTCTGCCGACGTATTTCAACGTTAGCCAGTCGGCAAGTGGTTAACTGATCTCAGAAGCCTGGGTACACCGGCCCTAAAATTGTACACAGCTTTCTAAAGTTCAGAAGCGCGACCCAAGCCCATCAATTTAATTATGACCAAACTGTACATTATATCTCACTTTATTACTCCCGTGAAGTATCTTCTCTCCTTAACTGCTCCTGACCAAGCTGGATATCTACAACAATAAAGCAAAGGAATGTCACCAGGCATGCTGAGGAGAGAAATGCCCTTTTAATTTGTGGAATCCGTCTAATGCTGGATACAAGGCGT
The DNA here is from genome assembly GCA_029574335.1 of Rana kukunoris. Taxonomy (NCBI): domain Eukaryota; kingdom Metazoa; phylum Chordata; class Amphibia; order Anura; family Ranidae; genus Rana; species Rana kukunoris. The sequence goes on along the minus strand of CM056049.1, from coordinate 37,483,609 downwards.
TTAGGGAGGAGGGCACCATAGATTGGACAGAGGAGCAGCGATAACCCAAACTGGTGATGGAACGGCTATCAGCTGGTCACAGTGCAAACACAGCTGCTATTGGATTGACCTTTTTCAAACAGTAATGGATGTTTTCTGCATTACCTGCATCGTCTAGCTGCTTCCCCGGGTACATATCTGCAAATAATCAAGACGAATCGTGCGTCCAATTCGCTATCGAGGGGGATCAATACGCCCCATATAAAATAATATTTCCAGATTACTGTTTTGTCATTGTGACTTTTGGGAGGGAGGAGATGATATTGACTAATGGAAACATAGATGTTGATGGAAGATAACAGGAGATTGACCTCTGGAGATTGTCAGTGGTGCTGTTATCAAGCCGTGACACCGGATTGTTACCTTCTTGTGGATTCTTGTGGAACAAATATACAAATGTTTGTGGACTTTCAGTAGGTTAACAAACTCATAAAAATCTCTGGGCCAGATTCACGTATATTGGCGCATATATTGACCGGCGTAGCGCACCTCCTTTACGTTAGACCCGCGCAATAGAGAGGCACAAGTACCGTATCCTCGTAGTATTTGCGCAGAAATTTGCGCCAGTGTAACGCAAATTCCGAGGCGTAAGGCGGTGTAATTCAAATTGGGAAGGACGTGGGCGTGTTCCATTGAAATGAGCCTTGACCCCATGCAAATGAAGGGCCGGCCGGATTGCGCATGCGTGCATGAAGCAGACTATGGTCAGCACCTCTCTGCGCATGCTCAGAACTCGGCACCGCACAATCAGTGAGATTGGAACTAGGGCCGGTCAACTTAGTGAGCTCCGCCCAGTGCTTAAATAGACAGAGAGAAACGCCCATCCTTTGCAAAAGTACATCCAATTGTTCCCCTTCCTACAGCAAGGTGCTTTTGTTCTGTTGTTTGTTTGCGTTTGTTGGTTTGTGACTTGTCTTTGAGATATTTGGTGACTGTTTTGTATAGTGTTTTGGATAGTGTTTTTCAGAGTGATTTTTGGTGATTGTTTTGGAGAGAGTTTGTGAGAACATGTCTGAGAGGAAGCGAAAATTTAATTTTTCCTTGCGGGAGAAGGCAATTATTGCCAGGGCCATTACCCTATATGGGCGATTCCTGCACGGCCCGGAGAGTGCCAACACCACCCCGGCCAGGAAGGCTCAGATATTGCAGGACATCGCCGACGAGGTAAACTCGTTGGGGGGGGGGGGGGACCCGGACATGCCAGGGGATTTAAAAGAAGATCAATGATCTCCGGCGTGTGGTCCGTGGGAAGCTGGGCAAGATTGCACCACATGCCAGGGGCACTGGAGGGGGCCCACCATGCCCTGTTAGGCTGACTGAGAAGGAGCGTGCGGTGGCCCAGACCTTCAACAGGCAGCAAGTGGAGGGGCTGCCTGGCTTTGACTCCATTGAGGAGGCTGTGAGGACAGGTAAGTATTTTTTTTTCTATCTGGTGTGTAGCATGTGTAGGGGGGAAGGGAATATGTGGCAAGTGTGTGGATCCTCCAACCTGTGAATGTTTTGTGTCACTCACAGATGTGCAGGAGGGTGCTGGGCCATCTGGCCTGTCCGCATCATCCCCGGGACAACAGTCTGAGGAAGACCCCCAGACAAGGCCGGAGTCCTCTGAGGGGGTTGAGGAGTAGGAGTTTGAGTTGGAGGAGGAGGTCATGTCAGGGAATGACTTGTTCATTTTGGAGGAGTCTTCCCCTATGGCTGGCAGCAGCCAGGCCTCCATCAGGGGTAGCCTCTCCCACTCCTCCCCCAACAGGGCTCCCCTCCCAAGGGGCTCCCCTTCTCCCCGGCCACAAGCCTCATCTGGAGGCAGGAAGGCAACCCACAAGACTAGGGGGGTGGCCGAGGTTCTGCCTGCCAGGCCCTTCAGACCCGCCATCTGGGACAGGTCAGCCAGACTTTGGGGCGGATGGAGGAGAGCCTGTCCTCCATAAAGGATTCAGTTGGGGACATGGTCTGCAACTCCCTGGCTCAGATCAATTGCGAAAATGAACAGCAGGCTACCACAGCAGGCATTGGTCAGGATGTGCAGGCCCTCGATCAGGATGTGCGGGCCCTCACCCAGGCTATCCAGGCCAATACGGAAACAATCAATGCTGGCCTGACCAGAATAGCTGTGGCCTTGGAGGGCAGGCCGCCAGGTGAGCAGAGACCAGGGGATGCTCCTCCTTCCCCGGATTACCCCCCCCATGAGTCTCCCCTGAGGAGCCGGGGCCGTGGCTGTGGCCGCCCCAGGCGTGGGTCACGCCAGCGGCGGTAGTTTTTTTTTCGTCTTTTCTGAATTTTTTTTTTTTGCTGCCCATTTTTTTTTGGTGCTGGCCAATTTTTTTTGGGGGGTTTGTGAATTATTTTTAAATGTGGGGGTGACATTCCTGCCGGAAAAGAGGTGTCACCCTCATTTGTGGTGGAGAAGGGTTCCCCAGGACCAGAGAGAAGTGATCCCCAGGTCAGTGTGAATGGTATATGAATGTACAGTGACATAATTGGAGCCGTGGCGTTGCTACTCACAAGTAGGGGTGAGCTTTGCGTTCGAAACAAACGTATTTTCGACTCAAACATCGTCTGTTCGATCGTTCGTCGAATTTCGAACAAAAACGATAGTTCGCGGCAAATTCGAGTGAAACGAAACGACCGTTTTTAAAACTTTGTTTCCATTGATACTACTATCAATGGAAAAAAAAGTTTTAAAAACGGTAGTTTTTTCAGGAGTCCTGCTCTTGAAAAAACGACCATTTTTAAGACTTTTTTCCAATTGATACATGTTCCCTGGGGCAAGACCCGGGTTCTGAAAGACGTTTTCCAACATTAAATTGAATATTGGTCTTTAAAATTATCGTTTTTGAATTCGAACGTTCGAGTCCCATAGACTTCAATGGGGTTCTAAATGTTTGTGCGAACGATCGGACTGTTCGACGGTTCTGGTGCGAACCGAACGCGGGGGTGTTCGGCTCATCCCTACTCACAAGTCCTGCATGTTGGCCTTGTGCTAATCCAATTTGATGAGGATGTGGTGTGTGATCTAGGGACCACAGTGGTGTGCATGCATGCATTCTCATTATGCCATAATTAATGTGTGTGTTTAACGTGCAAAGATGCCTAATGTGAGCTGTCTCCTGGCTGCTCTTCCCTAAGAAGACGGGGTAGCCTCGGTTAGGGGGGATTGTCTGGTTCGGGGGTCAGGTCATCACGTATGTCAATCTCCAGGCCCTTTCTCACTGCGAAGTTGTGCAGCATGCAACATGCACCGATGATCTGGCATACAAAGTTTGGGGAATACAACAGGGTACCCCCAGACTTATCCAGGCATCGGAAACGTGACTTCAGGAGGCCAAAGGTGCACTCCACCACTGCACGGGTTTTGGCGTATGCTTCATTGTATCTTTCCTCTCCTGGGGTTTGGGGGTTCCGGATAGGAGTCATGAGATGGTGTCCCAGTGCATATGCAGAGTCACCTGGGAGGGAAAAGACAGGAGGATGTTAGTAGTGCATGTGCCCCTTGTGATTTCTGCATCATGGGGGGGGACAGTGATGCCTGACTCCCATGTCACTCACCAACCAGCTAGTTGTCCCCATACATGTTCTGTTCGAATTCTGTTGGGATGAGGCTATGATTGTATATGTAGCTGTCATGGCTGGATCCGGGGTGTTTGGCACGGACGTGCCATATGAGGCATTTGGCATCGACTATCACCTGTACGTTGATGGAATGCCAATGCTTCCGATTGCGGTATATGTGCTTTGTCTCCTGGGGGGGCTGGAGTGCCACATGTGTGCAATCAATGGCCCCCATGGTGCGTGGGAATCTGGCAATTCTGTAGAAATCTGTCATTGCCTTCTGCCGCAGGTCGTTCTGGGTGGGTTTGATGATTTGGTTGGCCATGCGTCTGAGAATTGCAGGGATAACCTGGTGCACACATCTGCTCATGGAGGATTGTGACATCCCAGCCACCACTCCACTTGTTCTTTGAAAAGAGCCACTGGCAAGGAAATGGAGTGTTGCCAGGACCTTGACCAGTGGCTGCACTGCATGTGAGCGGTGTGTTCGGCTGGTGATGTCCTCCTGCAGGGTTGTGGTTAATTCCATGATGGCATGAGGGGTGAATCTGAAGATGCGATACACCTCAGAATGCCAAAGAGGTCTATGCGTGTGCGGTATATCCTCTCCCGTGCCCTCCTCCGTGCCCTCCTCCGTGCCCTCCTCCTTCTGCGCTCATCTAAAGTCAGTAGTAAAGCTATGAGCAAGGATGCCCCTGGCATGTTGGCATACAGATTGTTGTCCTGCAAGTGTGGCGGCTCAGCTCGTCCTTAACGGTGTTGGTTTAGCTGACATGTAGACGGATTGTCTAATTTTAAACCTGCTTTTATATGGACTAATTTTAGACAGGACGTGCAGCTGATGCGCACAGCGCGTAGCCTGCGCCGCACAAACTTACTTTTGTGGATCGCCGTATCTCCCTCATTTGCATATTTGAATAGCAAATCAATGGTGTGTCTAGCGCATTTTTTGCGTGCACGATGCGCTGGTCTATCGAAATTACGTTGGTCGAAAATTTCTAGATTTCTGGCGTATATCGTTTTGGGGATACGGCGCATTGATATGCAGGCGCATATTTACAATTACGCCGCGCATCTCCTGAAACGCCTAGTAGGAAACTATAAAGAAGTTGTATTGTATCCGTCGCACTCCTTGCAGCAGGCATGTCCAAAGTCCGGCCCCTGGGCTACTAAAGATATAGGGCCAGATTCAGGATGGCGAGCATTTTTTTGCGGCGGCGTAACTCGTCTTATTTACGCTACGCCGTCGCTACTTTACGCGCAAGTGCTGTATTCACAAAGCACTTGCGTGTAAAGTTACAGCGGCATAGCGTAAACTGGGCGGCCTAATTCAAATTTGGCGGGTAAGGGGCGTCCCCTATTAAAATTAGGCGCGTCCACGTGCCGAACATACTGCGCATGCGTTGACCATTGAAAAATCCCAGTGCGCATGCTCCGAATTATGACAGTGTTTTCGACGTGAACGTAATCGATGTAAATCCCCATTCACGGACGAGTTACGCAAACGACGTAAAAAATTTCAAATTCGACGTGGTCACGATGTCCATAATTAACATAGGATTGGCCATCTTTTTGTAGCTTTATCTTTACGCCGGGAAAACCCTTACGTAAACGGCGTAAATGCACTGCGTCGGCCGGGCGTACGTTCGTGAATTGGCGTATCTCGCTGATTTACATATTCTCGGCGTAAATCAGCGGGAACGCCCCAATGGGCCATTTTAAAGTTGCAGTTAAGATCCGACGGTGTAATACAATTACTGCAAACCGGCGTATCTTGTTTTCTGCATACAGAAAACAGATAAGTCGGCGCAAAGTGTGAGTTATGCCGGCATATCACTGATACGCCGGCATAACTCTTTCTCAATCTGGCCCATATACTGTATTTATTGGCGCTACCTCAGAGGGGACAGGGAGGGGGCATAACAAGCGCTTACTCAGCGGCATATGTACTAGGAAGTTCTGTCTCCTGGGCTGCCATTGGATGACTGTTCTGTCTATCATAGAAGGCCGCCGAGAAAAACAGGATATTTTCCTGCATGTAATCTGTTAGCGCTTGTCCCGCCCCCTCCCTGGCTGCAAATGGGCATGGATCAGTTTGCATTCATGGCAACGGGGAGGCTGCATTCATGGCAATGGGGAGGCTGCATTCATGGCAATGGGGAGGCTGCATTCATGACAATGGGGAGGCTGCATTCATGGCAATGGGGAGGCTGCACTGATGGGCACTGACCCTTGTTTTGCTTCACAGTTCTTTATTTAAAATAGTTTTTTTCCCCCTGAAACTTCCCTCTTAAAGTGAAGGTGCGTGTTATATACCGATAAAGAAGGTATACATAAAATAACACTCCCAAACTCATCTTTAGTGTTGAACGGTGCTCAGGGATTCACTGGGGTCATAAAAGATATATATCTATATAGATAGACACAAATAACACGCCCAAGCTCAACTCTTCACCACACACAGCCACAAAGGCAAGAGAATTCTTGTTGAGCCGTGTATTAGTGTTCGGACAAACACACTTAGACCGAATTTTAATGGTTCAAAGAATTTCAGGCAAAAATTGTCGGCCCTTACGCATGTTCACTTCATCAAATCTGGCCCTCTTTGAAAAAAGTTTGGACACCCCTGCCTTACAGGCTTGCCCGCAGTTTGTATATGGTGCTGTAGTCAATTGGTGGATAGCACCACCATGCAATCATAGGAAAATAAGGATCTTTACCGCCACACCTTGGTATAATGATCTTGTCCTTTATTCACATAAAAGAGCAGGCATCACAAACTGGTGTTTTGGGGATTTTGCGAGTTCCCAAACATCAGTCTGTGATAAAGGTCAAGAAGATTATCACTATACTAAGGTGTGCTGGTAAAGTTCTTTATCTTCCACTTCAGGAAACTATCTCCTCTGACATACAACGACTGAGAACTTAAAGTAACATTTCCTGTTGCTCCCCAGTGCTCTGTAGTTGATGATTCCCTTTGCTATCCAGGTGCAAATCCCAAGCAGGAGATCATCCCAAGCATGGATCATCTAAAGATGGATAGATTAGAAGACAGCCAGGAACGAGTATGGAGATCGAGATGCTAAGAGGGCTCCCCTTGCGGCTGTGTGCAGCGCGACCCTGGAGTTGGGAACAGGGAGCGGGGTGCCCACAGAAGCACTGTTGTCCAGGTGCTTGCTTGCAGCCTGATGAGCTCAGCCACTGAGGGATGGCTGAGGCAGGCAGAACTGAGCTTGTATTCAGATGAACGGAGATACCAGAAGCCAGGCCAGGGGTTAAACCAAGGTAGGTCAGTCCAGAGCATATACAGGGGCGATCCAAGGTCATACACGAGCAGGGTCCAGGTAAAAGCCGAGGGTCAAGCCGGGTAGGGTGACCACGTGTCCCAGATTTCCCGGGACAGTCCCGCATTTTGTAGGTCTGTCCCGGGCACCTTCATTCCAGGACAAAACAGTGTCCCAGAATGAAACTGACACAGCCACCCCCCAAGCCAAACTAATGCCCCAAAAAAGGCCGCCACATCACCGCTTTACTCACTGACAGTACTTGTCCTGGCCGGGAATGCCTGGAGAAGCACAATCCCCGCTCCCTGCTTGTGATTGGAGAAATCATAAATTCTACCCTCTTGTGTCCAATCACTGTGCTGTGATTCGTTACAGCACAAGCTGATTGTTGGGAAGGGAGGGTGTCCCTGAATGCTAGTTTGGAAATGTGGTCACCCTAAAGCCGGGTGGTCAGAAAGCAGAATCAGAGTACAGAAGCAGGCCAAGGGTCAAACACAGGAGATCAGTAAGCGAGGTCAAGGCAAGCTGGGTCACAACGGATAAGCACGGATCAGGAGACACGGTCAAGGTACACAGGAGACTGAAGAGATAATCCAGCAATTAGCAGCTCTATCAGCAGGCTTAAATACACCAGGAAGTTAGTCATGTGATCCATTCAAGTTAAAAGGAGGAAGTACCGCCCACCTTAGTCATGCTGTGCACCATGGCGGCCATGATTATCTTGGGCGGAATTGCCAGTCCTTTCCCTGACACAGATAGCTTGGGGTAAGGAGTTTCAAAGGATGGGAGAAGCTCTGGAGAAATCCTGGAGGTGAGCATGGGAGGACGTGACGAGGGAGCTAGAGAGCAGGAGGTCTTGGGAGGACTGAAGAGAGCGGCTTGGTTGGTATTTTGAGACCAGGTTAGTGATGTAACTGGGTTCAGAGACTAATCTCTTTTGATACCAAAGGAGACATAAACAACAAGCGCCCAGAGGCGATTTAGTTCGCATGTGCCGCGCTATATAAGTTTTCATTCATTCATTCATTCATTCAGAGTTGTGGATGGTTTTTTAAATATTGTTGGTACTTTTAATTTTATTATTTGGGTGAGTGGAAGCCAATGGAGGGATTGGCAGAGAGGGGTGGAGGACATTGAATGGTTGGTAAGGTGGATGAGTCTAGCAGCAGCATTCATGATGGCCTGAAGGGGGGATAGTCTATATAAAGGTAATCCAATGAGGAGGGAGTTGCAGTAGTCAAGGTTAGAGATAACCAGGGAGTGAATTCTTAGCTTGGTGGTGTTATTCATTAAAAATGGGCGTATTATAGAGATGTTGCAGAGGTTGAGGCTATATTGTTTGGACAGGGATTGGATGTGGGCCTGAAAGGACAGTTCAGAGTCTAGATTACCCCTAAAACCCTGGCTTGTGGTGATGGGCTGGTAGTTGTGCCATTGATCTTGACAGAGAAGTCAGGGGAAGGGGCATTTGGGGGAGAACATGTTAAATTCCAATGAGAAGCTTTTGCGAGCTACCATGAGAGTTCACCATTATACTTACGAGCGAAAAAACTACAGAAAAAATATGTGTATACAAGCAGCTAGCACTGATCACCCATACTAATGTGCAATATAGACTGAAATAAATACAAGTGCCGCTCTGTGCCTCCGAAAATAGCCGAACATGTAGATCTGAGACTCAGCCCTAGACAGCGCCTGCGCACACCAAATTGCACTGCCGAGGTGGTGGTGCTTCACTTCTGACATCCAGTCTCATTCCTTACCATCCCCATGGACATGGAGCATGTTAAAAAAGAGCCAGGAGGCTGAGCGAGCGAAGCAAGCCGTCCGAGCAAAGCAAGGACGTAAGGCCGACTGGTCACTTACAGCGAGGTCCACGTCGCCCTGGACCTGTTTCAATAACCATTTACATCAACATTGCAAAAGCAATGCTTCATCATTGCGCAGGCGCCGTCTAGAGCTGACTCTCAGCTCTGCGTTTGGCTATTTTCAGAGCTCAGTTCACGCCTGCGCAGTACTGGGGGGAACTTATTCGGCAGAACACTGGGTCAGAGTAACAACAGGTGCAAGTTCAGGGTCAGGTCACAGGATAAGCTGCAGATCAGACAGCAAGGGTCTGGAGTCTGGACAGTGGAAGCCCCTTTTAAAGGCTGATGAGTGCCAAAGCAGCGTCACTGTGCGCGTGTGTACGATCTCCGCCCAATGGCGTACGCCTGTTTACAGTTGGAAGCCTGCCAGCGGGGATGCGCCTGAGACTTGTTGTGGGTCTAAGAGGCGTACGTCCATGACAGTAGTGAAGTAGAGGTCAGGGGGAGAAACCAGTGAGAGCAGTGGACCAGTGGACTTTGGAGGACAACACTCAGCAAAAAGGTGGAGTTCAGTACCACTCAACAGGACGAAGCTCTGCAGGTCGCAGGAGATGCAAGTATTCTGTCTTGTCATGCCTTGTTGAGCCTTTTTTTCCCCCAAAACTTTGTTGAGCCTTTGTAATTATGTGGCAGGGTCTCTTTAGAGAGGTCCTGAACTGCAAAAGATGTGCCCGAAAAGGCAAACAGAAGGCAAAAGAAAAGTCATCAGTATTGTGGCTATTCTGAAAGGAGGAGTGGGGCTTCTTCTTCATGCCAGAGCTACCCACCTGAAGACTGCTGATTTCATGAGGGGTAGGGTAATATTCAAGAGTGCCAGACGAATCCCTAGTGAGCTCTTGCAGCAGGGTGCTGCAACTCACTGGCGTAGCGGGGGGGGGGGGGCAGGGGGGGCTGTCGCACCGGGCGAAAAATGGGGGGGGGCGAATCCATCCACCGGCTCCGCGGAGCGCTTCGGAGCCTCGGCCTAGGAAAGTCCCCGGCTTCGGCCTAGCTCCGGAGCGGCGGCCATCTTGGTACACCCGGCGGCGGCCCTCCTCTCTGTTCACACCCACAGAGGAGGAGGAGCCCGCGCTTGAGGGAAACCACACACGCCGCTGTCCACTGGCGTAGCGGGGGGGGGGCAGGGGGGGCTGTCGCACCGGGCGAAAAATGGGGGGGGGGCGAATCCATCCACCGGCTCCGCGGAGCGCTTCGGAGCCTCGGCCTAGGAAAGTCCCCGGCTTCGGCCTAGCTCCGGAGCGGCGGCCATCTTGGTACACCCGGCGGCGGCCCTCCTCTCTGTTCACACCCACAGAGGAGGAGGAGCCCGCGCTTGAGGGAAACCACACACGCCGCTGTCTGAGGTCTGAGGTCTGCACTACTGGGGGTTACTGTCTGAGGTCTGCACTACTGGGGGTTATTGTCTGAGGTCTGCACTACTGGGGGTTATTGTCTGAGGTCTGCACTACTGGGGGTTATTGTCTGAGGTCTGCACTACTGGGGGTTAATGTCTGAGGTCTGCACTATTGGGGGTTAATGTCTGAGGTCTGCACTATTGGGGGTTACTGTCTGAGGTCTGCACTACTGGGGGTTAATGTCTGAGGTCTGCACTATTGGGGGTTAATGTCTGAGGTCTGCACTATTGGGGGTTACTGTCTGAGGTCTGCACTACTGGGGGTTACTGTCTGAGGTCTGCACTATTGAGGGTTAATGTCTGAGGTCTGCACTATTGGGGGTTACTGTCTGAGGTCTGCACTACTGGGGGTTATTGTCTGAGGTCTGCACTATTGGGGGTTACTGTCTGAGGTCTGCACTACTGGGGGTTATTGTCTGAGGTCTGCACTATTGGGGGTTAATGTCTGAGGTCTGCACTATTGGGGGTTAATGTCTGAGGTCTGCACTATTGGGGGTTACTGTCTGAGGTCTGCACTACTGGGGGTTACTGTCTGAGGTCTGCACTCCTGGGGGTTATTGTCTGAGGTCTGCACTACTGGGGGTTACTGTCTGAGGTCTGCACTACTGGGGGTTATTGTCTGAGGTCTGCACTACTGGGGGTTATTGTCTGAGGTCTGCACTATTGGGGGTTATTGTCTGAGGTCTGCACTACTGGGGGTTATTGTCTGAGGTCTGCACTACTGGGGGTTAATGTCTGAGGTCTGCACTATTGGGGGTTAATGTCTGAGGTCTGCACTATTGGGGGTTACTGTCTGAGGTCTGCACTACTGGGGGTTAATGTCTGAGGTCTGCACTATTGGGGGTTAATGTCTGAGGTCTGCACTATTGGGGGTTACTGTCTGAGGTCTGCACTACTGGGGGTTACTGTCTGAGGTCTGCACTATTGGGGGTTAATGTCTGAGGTCTGCACTATTGGGGGTTACTGTCTGAGGTCTGCACTACTGGGGGTTATTGTCTGAGGTCTGCACTATTGGGGGTTACTGTCTGAGGTCTGCACTACTGGGGGTTATTGTCTGAGGTCTGCACTATTGGGGGTTAATGTCTGAGGTCTGCACTATTGGGGGTTAATGTCTGAGGTCTGCACTATTGGGGGTTACTGTCTGAGGTCTGCACTACTGGGGGTTACTGTCTGAGGTCTGCACTACTGGGGGTTACTGTCTGAGGTCTGCACTATTGGGGGTTAATGTCTGAGGTCTGCACTATTGGGGGTTACTGTCTGAGGTCTGCACTACTGGGGGTTACTGTCTGAGGTCTGCACTACTGGGGGTTAATGTCTGAGGTCTGCACTATTGGGGGTTACTGTCTGAGGTCTGCACTACTGGGGGTTACTGTCTGAGGTCTGCACTATTATGGGGGTTACTGTCTGAGGTCTGCACTATTATGTGGGTTACTGTCTGAGGTCTGCACTATTATGGGGGTTACTGTCTGAGGTCTGCACTATTATGGGGGTTACTGTCTGAGGTCTGCACTATTATGGGGGTTACTGTCTGAGGTCTGCACTATTATGGGGGTTACTGTCTGAGGTCTGCACTATTATGGGGGGTTACTGTCTGAGGTCTGCACTACTGGGGGTTACTGTCTGAGGTCTGCACTACTGGGGGTTACTGTCTGAGGTCTGCACTACTGGGGGTTACTGTCTGAGGTCTGCACTACTGGGGGTTACTGTCTGAGGTCTGCACTATTGTGGGGGTTACTGTTTGAGGTCTGCACTATTATGGGGGTTACTGTCTGAGGTCTGCACTATTATGGGGGTTACTGTCTGAGGTCTGCACTATGCTGGGGTATACTGTCTGAGGTCTGCACTATTATAGGGGTTACTGTCTGAGGTCTGCACTATTATGGGGGTTACTGTCTGAGGTCTGCACTATTGTGGGGGTTACTGTCTGAGGTCTGCACTACTGGGGGTTACTGTCTGAGGTCTGCACTATGGTGGGGGTTACTGTCTGAGGTCTGTTAAATAGGGGGTCTGTGATTGTGGGGGGTCTATCTGTGATTGGGGGATCCATCTGTGATGAGAGGTCTGTTATTTAGGGGGTCAGTCTGTGATGGGGGATCTGTGATTGTGGGGGGGTCAGTCTGTGATGGGGGATCTGTGATTGTGGGGGGGGTTCAGTCTATGATGGGGGATCTGTGGTTGTGGGGGGGGGGTCAGTCTGTTAATCCCTTACAGTAAGGGGTTAAATGATTAATCCTGCAATAATTTACCCCTTACATGCTGAAAGCCCTGAGAGGGATACATTACAGATCCTTATAACCAGAGTGGATGATTATACAAGGGGGGGGGGGCGAAAAAAAAAATCTGCCCCGGGCGCCCATAACTCTGGTTACGCCACTGCTGCAACTAAAACGCTGAGAGAGCCAGGGAGCCATGAAAGCTGGGTGAGACAGCCTGAGGGACCTGCCATAGCCACGTTTGAGGCCTATATGGTGCCACCGCAGATGGGGGAGCCCAGTGGTATTTTCAGATACCGTTTTTTTCTGCTGAAAACCCACTGTGGGGCAATGTTTCTATTTAGAACTTTTCTTTAAGTTTGTTTAATAAAAGTGGGCTGGCAAATGTAAAAACCACAGTTCAAACTGGCGTGGACTCTCTAAAATTGCTTTAACCATTGAACTAACACTGTCACTGGGATAGAAATGATGAGAAATGCAACCTTTCCAGTTATCACTGGGGAAAAAAAAGAACATTTTCCAAAGGTGATACTTGTCCCAGTCACAACTGTCTAAGGCCGCGTACACACGATCAGACATGGTCCGATGAAACTTGTCTGACGGACCGTTTTTATCAGACAACTCTGAACTTGTCTGATGTGCGTACACACCATCGGACCAAAAACGAAGTTCAATGCTTCCAAGCATGCGTCGACTTGATTCTGAACATGCGCGGGTTTTTTGTCCGATGATTTTGTGTACTAACCATCGAACCTGTCCGACGGACAGGTATCTATCGGACAGATTTTAAAGAAAGTTTTAAAACTTTTGTCCAACGGACAACGGTCCGATAGGCCGTACACACCATCGAACTGGTCCGATGAAACTGGTCTGCAGACCAGTTTCATCGGACATGTTCGATCCTGTGTACGCGGCCTAAGAGGGCATTTGCCCTCACTTAGGAGAGATTTTTTACCCCTAGGACAGAAAAAGGAAGGGAAATCTAAGTAAAATAAAGGTGAAGATGGTGGTGGTAGTGTGTGTGGGGGGCTTGCCATTCTATGCATTATCCAAATCTAATGGTTGGTTGTAGGATATATTAGACCTCTATGCAATCATAATCTTAGCACACGCACAACAAAACAGAATGACATCCATGTCGTCGACGTATCCCATCTGCTAAGCATTTAGATATTTTTTATACTGTCTAGTCTCATTGATCTTGTGGTGCAGAGTGTCATTTCTTTGATAGCAAGGCTGGTTTTTCTTCTTCTGGCTATCTTTGGTTCAGGGATTTGGGGGTTTCGTTTGCCGGAGAATAAAGCACTAAACATCACCATTGCATCAATGAATGCACTATTTCAATTACCCTCCAAATTTTAATGGTGCATTATTCTTAATAGCCATTCCTGTGTTGTTAACACACCAAAGTAATGACTATACATCTTCTTCTGCATATGTGATATTACCGGGGAGAATGGACTGTTCATCTACCAATATACTGAAGGAAATCTGTTACCTATTTATTTATTTATTTCAGGTACTTACATAGCGCTGTCAATTTATGCAGCACTTTACATATATATACATTTTACATTCACACCAGTCCCCGCTCTCAAGGAGCTTACAATCTAAGGTCCCTAACTCACATTTATATATACACATACTAGAGGCCAGTTTAGACGTTAGCCAATTAACCCACCAGCATGTCTTTGGAGTGTGGGAGGAAACCAGAGTACCCGGAGGAAATCCACACAGGCACAGGGAGAACATGCCATCTCCATGCAGATAGAAGGTATAATTGTATTTAAATTTGGCCAACTTAAAGCAAATAACTTATAAACATTCATTAAAAAACTTTATTAAAACATATTGGTTCTGCATATGCATGTATCCATATGCTCTCATTGTCTGTATGTCCTGATGTTCTGTTCTATCTTAATAAAAAAATGTATGAAAAAAAAAAAAAAAAACATATTGGTTAAAATAGATTAATTAATTAACCATTTGCGGACCAGCCGCCATCATTATACGGCGGCAGGATGGCTTGTTCCCACGAATCACCGTAGCTGTACAGAGGTCCCTTTACCAGCTACAGCAGGAGCCGATGCGCGTGGCCGGAGATGACTCCACAGAGAGCCAGAACAGGGCTCTGTCAATATAAGCAAACAGATCCCCGTTCTGACAGGGGAGTTCAGAGTGATTGTCTGTTCCTAGTGATTAGGAACAGCGATCTCTCTCCTCCACCAGTCCCCTTCCCCCCACAGTTAAAAACACCTCCCAGGGAACACATTTAACCCCATTGATCGTCCCCTAACTTCAGTGCCAGTGACATTTATACAGTAATCAGTGCATTTTTATAGCACTGATTGCTGTATAAATGTCAACGGTCGCAAAAAAAGTGTCAAAAGTGTTTAATCTGTCCACCGCAATGTCGCAGTCCCACTAAAAATTGCTGATTATCGCCTTTACTAGTAAAAAATAAATGCCATAAATCTATCCCCTATTTTGTAGATGCTATAACTTTTGCGCAAACTAATCAACGTGCGCTTATTGCGATTTTTTACCAAAAATATGTAGAAGTATACATAGCCTAAACTGATGAAGACATTTGTTTTGTTACATTTTTTGGGGATATTTATTATAGCAAATTGTAAAAAATATTGTTTGTTTTTTTCAAAATTGTGACTCTTTTTTTGTTTATAGCGTAAAAAATATAAATCGCAGAGGTGATCAAATAACACCAAAATAAGCTCTATTTGTGGGGGGAAAAGGTTGTCAATTTTGTTTGGGTACAACGTCGCACGACCGAGCAATTGTCAGTTAGGCCGCGTACACGCGAGGAGACATGTCCTCTGAAACTGGTCCGCAGACCAGTTTCAGTGGACATGTTCGATCGTGTGTACGGCCTAGCGGACAGGTTTCCAGCGGACAAAAGTTTCTAAGCATGCTTAGAAACTTGTCTGCTGAAAACCTGTCTGTCGGACATGTCCGACATGTCCGATGGTTAGTACGCCCAACCATCGGACCGAAATCCTGCGCATGCGTCAAATTGATTCGATGCATGTGTGGAAGCATTGAAGTTCCTTGTTTGAGCACGTCGGTGTCTTCTACGTCACCGCGTTCTCTGTCCACGGGGAATATCCCTGGAGACATGTCCGATGAAAACGGTCCGGTCATTTGGCAGCCAAATCCTCCGAGGCTGAAGTGGTTAAAAAAGGTCATTAAAATATATTGGTTAACATAGATAAATGAATTAAAAGTTAATATTTTAACCACTTTAGCCCCTGCATCTTTTTACGCCTTATGGACCAGAGCAATGTAGAACATTTCTACTACAGGCCTTTTTAGTTCCTTTTAACCTAGCCCAAGCCCGTATGGCATCCGTGTAAGGTAAAATCCTTGTTTCATCATTGCAGCTATTACTGTCAGCTACAAAATTCCGCCCCTGCGGCTGAGGCCGAGTACACACGTCCGAGAACCTCGTCGGGCTAAACCCATCGTTCCGCCCGACGAGGTTCCCGATGAGTGGTCGAAAAAGCTTGTCGAGCCAGTTGAACAACGAGGAAAAAGAGAGCGGCCCCGTACACACGACCGAGCTTCTCGGCAGAATCCAGCGAGAAGCTCGCTGGGAGACATATTCTGGCGAGAAGCTCGATCGTGTGTACACTTCCGACGAGCGTCCCGTCGGGAAGCTCGTCGAGCCAAAAAAGAGAGCACGCTCTCTTTTTCCTCGTTGTTCAATGAGGACTTTGTCTCGATAAGCTTTTTCAACCGCTCATCGGGAACCTCGTCGGGCGGAACAATGGGTTTAGCCCGACGAGGTTCTCAGACGTGTGTACGTGGCCAGCATGCTCTCTTTTTTGGTTTGACGAGCGTCCCGACGGGACGCTCATCGGAAGTGTACACACGATCGAGCTTCTCGACAGAATATGTCTCCCAGCGAGCTTCTCGCTGGATTCTGCCGAGAAGCTCGGTCGTGTGTACGGGGCTTGAGAGCTGTGGCTAATGTATAGAAAAGGAATCTTGTCACTTAACCTTTCTGTGAATTTCAAATCACAAAATTCTGTTTACAAAACACAAAAAGTCGGTAAACGAGAGGATCTCCCCTTGTTCCTTCAGCGCATACCTTATACTCTGTGAAAAGAATGCAAGGTGTATTGTGAATTAACCACTTAAAGCGGAGGTTCACACAAAAAGTGAACCTCTGCTTTCTGGATCCCTCCCCCCCTCCGATGTCACATTTGGCACCTTTCAGGGAGGAGGGGGGTGCAGATACCCACCTGAGACAGGTATTTGCACAACTTCCAGGTTCTGACTCCCGTGGGAGTCTAGCCTCGTCACGTCACCCCCCCTGCCGTCTTCTGGGAAACACTGATCCCAGGAGAGAGCGAGCACCAGTTAAGGCACGCCGCGATCCTCGCGCATGCGCAGTAGGGAATTGGGAAGT
The DNA here is from genome assembly GCA_029574335.1 of Rana kukunoris. Lineage (NCBI taxonomy): Eukaryota > Metazoa > Chordata > Amphibia > Anura > Ranidae > Rana > Rana kukunoris. The sequence continues at coordinate 37,466,834 of CM056049.1, read as the reverse complement.
GATGCCTGACATCGCAGGCACGCTGGACAGGTAAGTGTAAATTTTTTAAAAGTCAGCAGCTGCCGTATTTGGCACCTTTCAGGGGGGTGCAGATACCTCTAAGGCCACATACACACGATCGAACCAAACCGATGAGACTGGTCCGACGGACCGTTTTCATCGGACCACCGCTGAAGTGGTCTGATGGTCTGATGTGCGTACACACCATCAGTCCAAAATCCGATCGGGTCAGAACGCGGTGACGTAGAACACAACGACGTGCTGAAAAAATGAAGTTCAATGCTTCCAAGCATGCGTTGACTTGATTCTGAGCATGCGCAGGTTTTTGGTCCGATGCTTTTGCGTACTAACCATCGGTTTGGTCCGATGGTCAGGCGTCCATCGGACCGATTTTAAAGCAAGTTTTAAAATTTTGGTCCGACGGACAACGGTCCGATGGGCCGTACACACGATCGATTTGGTCCGATGAAACTGGTCTGATCGCGTGTACGCGGCCTAAGACAGATGTTTGCACCCACTTCTGGTCATAGACTTCCGTGAGAGTCACTCCACTCCCCCCCCCCCAATGTCTCCTGGGAAACACACTGGTCTCAGGAGAGATCGGGGACCAGTAAAGACGCGACACGCTAATTGTGAATGCGCAGTAGGGAACCGGGCAGTGAAGCCGCAATGCTTCACTTCCTGATTCACTCACCGAGGATGGCAGTGGGGGCAGACGAGTGTGCGCTGGACAGGTAAGTGTCCATTTATTTAATTTTATTTATTTTATATATTTATTAAAAGTCAGCAGCTGCTGTATTTGTAGCTGCTGGCTTTAAAAAAAAAAAAATGGGTGGACCTCCTCTTTAAAGCAAATAACTTATCAACATTCATTTAAAAAATTCATTAAAATAGATAAAATAGATAAATTCATTAACCACTTGCCGACCAGCTGCCGCCATTATATGGTCCCTTTACCAGCTTGAGCGGACTTGCGGTGAGATGCACGCGGCTGTGGCGGCGATGTCCGTGGGCCAGAAGGGGATTTGTCAATGTAAACAAACAGATCCCAAGCCTCTGGGGGGTGTAGTACCACATGTGGCCAGAGGTGTGGGCGCAACGGTAATACTTGGAGACACTCGGAAACACTCCGTTCCTGAGTGTCCCCGAGAGTCTCAGAGTGTTTCGGAGTGTCTCCGACACCCCCTACCCCTGGCTACATGCGGTACTGCATACACTAAAAGTGAAACTTGAACTAATTATCTGAGTGCTTTGGATTACAAACATTCTTCTGGAACTAATTATGCTCGTAATCCAAGGTACTACTGTATATATATATCGTATATTTTATATTATGTATATTTTTTATTATAGGGTTACCTGTAGGTAAAAACGTGCACCGTTTAAGCGATATTGAACCTGGATGCGGCCGGTGATGTCACAGGCACATGCACTCTGAAGGTCCGGCATACCGCGCCGGACCTCCAGAGCTTTGTGCGGAAAAACGGGGTCTCCTGCGCGCATGCACAGGAGCGACGTCATCGCGGCTCCGGCCACTCACATAGTCAGAGTCTGTGAACCCGGAAGGAAGACTGGTGGAAAATGTCAGCCCTCTCAGTGGTGACAGCCCAGCATTAATGGCTTCATTCTAAGGTAAGTATTTCATAATGTGCTAGTATGAAGTGCATTTTTTTTATCGCAGTTTACTACTGCTTTAAGCTCATTGCTAGTTGTTATACAGACCAGGCCGATAGACTTGCATCAAGTGAGGAACAAACAAGGCACAGTCACTGTGCAGATTTACTAAGCATGTAGCAGAACCTGTATATGTAATTAGCTAATAGTACTCCCCCCAGGGCCATATTTAATATTAATTGGACCCTGGGCAAAACATTTCTGCAATTTCGCTCTCCACCGACTCTGAGACATACAATAAATATCAGCTAGACTTAAAATCAGTTTGCTGTATCAGATTAGGCAGCGATTGCGATTCGTTGCTAGAGGTTACAGCTTATCATTACCACTTACTGGCTGGTTGCTAGAGGTTACAGCACACATTACAGTCACTGATTAGTTGCTAGAAGTTACAGCACATCATTTATTCTTGTTGATTGGTTGCTAGAGATTACTGTAGAGTAATACTGCTCACTGATTGGTTACTGATCTCTTCACAGCAGAGTGGCATGATATACATATGAATGCCGCTTTTATTTACATATCTATACCGCTGGACGCAGCTATTTAAATATGAATGCCACCGCTATTTACATATGATTGCCGGTTATTTACATGTAAACACAGGGGCTCAGATTCACAAAGCACTTACGCCAACGTATAGCACGTTACGCCGACATAAGTGCAAATGTGCGCCGTCGTATGTGTGCGGCAAACCCACGAACCAACATGCGCCTAAAAACAGGCTACACCCCGCCGACGTAGCTTGCACACGCAGGCGTAGAGTGGGCGCACATATGGTCTGGACGCATGGTGCTGCTCCCATTGATTAGCCATTCAAACATGCAAATGAGGGAAATACGGCAATTCACGAATGTGCGTGCGCCCGACGCATGCTACGCGAGATGCACGTAAGTTGTACGTCCGGCGTAAAGTTATTCCCCAAAAATGAGGAGCAACCCGGCAACAGACATGCACAGGTCTGCACCAGGGAACACAAGCCGGAGTATTCTGCTTTGGACGTGTGTCTGGCTGGGCGTACTTAATGTTCACGGCGTACGCGGTGATCCGGCGTAGCTTAGGCAGTTGTGGTGGCGTCGTTGTGAGCAGGCGCAGGGGGGTGCTGTGCATGCGTCCATGTCATGGCGCAAGCGCAGTTCGTGATACGCCGGGGCGTAAAACACTGCGACACACCGGCGTACCTGTCTGGCGCTCAGCTCATCATTTGCATTGGGTTACGCCCACTTCCACCTACGTGGGCGTGCGCCTTCGAAACCCATGCCAAGCTGGCGCAGCGTTTGGAGCACTGGCTTGCTGAATGCAATGCTTGCCCCACTGCGCTACGTCATATGGTGTGTGCGCTACGGCGGCGTAATGTGCACCTTGCTCTCTGTGAATCTGGGCCAATGTCTACAGGTGAGTTATCTGTACACAACAATATGGCAGAGCTGGGCAGCATTTGTAGCAGCACTTCATACTGAGATATCGGGACTCAGCACGGGACTAAAACTTCAAGGGACAAGGGAATTTAAACTGGGATAGTTGGCAAGTATGAGGCAGCTGCTTTGGGCCCCACAACTATGACAGGGCCCAGGGCAGCTTCCCCTTTTGCTCTGCCTTAAAGACAACCCTGACTTCCCCCATGTAAATATAAAATTATACAAAGAAACAAACTTTTGAAACATTACAAAGAACTGTTGATGCATTTACATTGACCCTATCCAAGTTACACATGTATATCTAAAATATAATATTAATATTAAAAAAATATATATTTATCAGAAACCAGCAAAGTACACAGAGAACCAACTTTGGAGACTGAAAAAAAACGAAGTTTACCCGGTGGGATTTTATCCTTTAATCTCCTTCCTAAAATGATTCTTAGTAAGTAAATAACAATATTCATAATGATCCAGAATGTTTTATAAGCTTTGTAAAAGTCCTTTCCACATTAATGTCATCTTGCCGTGACAGGGCAGGAAGGGCCATTAGGAAAATGAGATGAAATAAAATGATTACATTTTAGTTACCGAAAGCTCGCTTTAACCCTTCTGCGGCGAAGCTTAGGGAATAATCGCAATAAAAAGGCATTGTCTCCCCATCCTTGTGGTCGTGGGAAGTTAAGAAGAGTGCGCTTGATAAAGATGTTTAGCGTTGTAATCGGAATAGAAAAAACATGTGATAATCTGTCAAGATTAATACAGGGTGACATGTAAGTAAAAGCTGCCGGATTAAATACCAAATTAAATTGCTTTCATTTTCTTTGCAATCTGTCCGTAGTCCATCCATGCGCAGCTTTTCTTGTAGAACACACGTTGCCATTGTTATGGGGCTTCAAGCAGGTCATCCTCTGATTAAGCATTTCCTGGTTAGGCGGTGTGGCCGACAGACAATGACACGCTGGGATGTCACCGGCATAATTAACAAGCAGATGACAACGGATAAAATGGCATGACCCATGCATGACCCGTGCTTGCTCTATGACATTGTGGTAGATAGATATGTTAAAGGCTTTTCTCAAAGTGCCAATAAACTCTATTCAAGTATGAATTCTTATCTCAGAATCCTCCAAATCTCTAAATTCCTTTTTTTTTTGCTTCTGTGATCTGACTTCCTATTGGAGGGTGGCTACATTTATTGTCTATAGTCACACTCGGGTTGATTTACAAAACCTGGTTCAGCTGTACCTGGTATACATGGTAGCAGTGGCGACGTCACTACTGTTGGTGTCCTCTGGAGCGGTAAAACGTGGTGTTTTTTCCACATATTTTTGCCCAACTGTTTTCTCTCTGTTAAAAGAAAAAGAACAAGGTGGATAGCAATGTTTCCCCAATCGATTGACCAAAACTCACAATCCCGTTAATAGTATAAAAGAAAAAAGCAAAGAACATATAAGGTTGAGGAAAATCCTCTTCCAAATATAGGGATTTTTACGTGAGATGTCAATCGTTGTATTAAGGTAAGCACACCAAAGACAAGAATTATAAATATATCAAAAGAGGTTTAATTTACATATAAAAAAGTTATACATATAAAATAATTTCATTAAAGGTTGACCACAATAGTTACAGAGAACAGGGAAAAAAGTAAGTTATGCAGGTTGCCGACTAGTTTCACATTCTTATGTTTCATCAGGGCTTTGCAACTTTAGTCTTTCTGAGTTTTAGTGGTCTGTGTGTGACATAAAAATGCCATTAGTACAACATAAGATAATACAACATAATCCATTATTAATTTTCTACATTAAAGATAAAACAAAATAAAGCAAAATATCTGTGTGCTTACCAATCCCATCAGCCACTGTGACAGGACAAAATATCAAAACGCCTTTCAGAGAAAACCCGGTAGCGCAACTGGCAATGAGGATGGACACAGGTCGGTGGAGGTCAGATCCAACCAACAGTTTGATGTGCGGATATTAAGGTGATGAGATATCCAACCCACAATAAAGTTGATTCTGCAAATTATTCAAAGTACAAACAAGAGATAGTATATAGGGCTACAAAAGAAATGGCTTTCAGCAGGTTTAATGTGGGAGGTATCAAAAGAAGAACTATCCCATATTTTACTAGTCAATAGGTCCCATAGCAGTCCCCGTAGCGAATAAATCAAGGGATATTATAGTAATGAAGTTGTACTTAAATAGGTTCTATGTATAGCTATAATTACAGATTGTTCAAAACAGACAGAGTGGGGTAGAGTGTAAGGGGAGTGTTATATAATAAAGGAGGTAAATAGCAAGTAGATTCAAAGGCTAAAGACCATGTTACCTAGTTAGTTATATGTATTATATAGCTATTACCTGTAGATAGAGCACGGTACACGACCGTAGTCTATAAAGGCAGATAGATAGTCCTCACAGACGTCCAATGCCACTCCACTGTTGGTTGTGTAATCTCCTCATACCCGGGACGGCGTCTGACATGTGATCCGTCAGCACCGTCTTAAGTATTCACCTTCACCGGAAGTGAATGGCCATAAATGACCCCTGACTTCACTTCCGGTCCGTGTGTCCCAGCTTATGCGCGCGCACATACCGCGTCCAATGCGTGCCTCCACTAACGTGGAACGCACGTGAGGCGCAACGCGCCCCACCTCTCAGTAGGCATTGGTTGGCTCAATGAGCCAAACAAATCGCCAAATGCAGCGCGCGCATTCCGCCATATGAATATGACGGAAGTGTTGAGGTGTTCCGTATAGGTTCACCTCCATTGTGGGACTCACAAATATCCGCACAGTTCGATGTCCAATCTCATAATGCCACCTCGCCAGCGGGAAAGACTCCAGAGAGGCGCCTTACACAGGGACCATAATGGAATAAGAAATTGCATTTTTTACTTTGTTACATTGTTATAGATCTATATCATAGAATAGTACACATATAATTATATCCAACAAATCAGAATGTATGCCAAAATATTAGCATTTACATTAAGGGGCTCAAAAGAGAATCAAAATAATTTGTATGTCTATCAATAAAACAGCAGATAAGGCATTTATCATCAAGGGGAAAGGAGGGAGGGGGGGGGGGGAAGGAGACGAAAAAAGGTTCAGGACATACCACATAAAAAACCATATATACACCACAACAACAACAATAAATTGGAATTTAATAATATTGATTGTAACAGGAGACTGTATGTGAACCCCTAGAGGCCATATTGTTAATAGAGGATTTTTGTGAGTTGACAAGACAAGATGCAGTGCTAGTGCCCAGACTCATTCACTGCATTTCATATAGACACTCCAAAGTATTTATGTATTGATACTTAATTTTAAAGAAATGGTCTGAAGGACAGTGAGGTATTTAAACCTGGGGGATAGGTGGCCCTTTGATCAAATATCCAGCGTGCCTCACGCTGTAATATTTTCTTATCAAAGTCACCCCCTCTTTCTGGGAGGGGGATGACTTCTAGGGCAAAAAATGATATGTATGAGGGATCATAACTGTGATTGAGGCCCACATGCTTACAAATTGGCGTATATAGGAGGCCAGCATCCAAGTAGTATAAATGATCCTGGATCCTCTTGGCAAATGGTCGTTTAGTTTTGCCGATGTAGAACGCTCCACATCGGCATTTGGCTAGATAGACAATGCCGATAGTGGTACAATCGGCAAATGTCTTAGATTTTAGAAAGCCTCCTCTTGGTAGTGAGCAGCCATCACCCTCCTGTATCCAGGGGCATTGGTCACATTTCCCACATTTATACGTTCCACATCCCCCAGATGCTTCTATAGCTACCGTATCAGGATCATTTTACTCCTGATACGGTAGCTATAGAAGCATCTGGGGGATGTGGAACGTATAAATGTGGGAAATGTGACCAATGCCCCTGGATACAGGAGGGTGATGGCTGCTCACTACCAAGAGGAGGCTTTCTAAAATCTAAGACATTTGCCGATTGTACCACTATCGGCATTGTCTATCTAGCCAAATGCCGATGTGGAGCGTTCTACATCGGCAAAACTAAATGACCATTTGCCAAGAGGATCCAGGATCATTTATACTACTTGGATGCTGGCCTCCTATATACGCCAATTTGTAAGCATGTGGGCCTCAATCACAGTTATGATCCCTCATACATATCATTTTTTGCCCTAGAAGTCATCCCCCTCCCAGAAAGAGGGGGTGACTTTGATAAGAAAATATTACAGCGTGAGGCACGCTGGATATTTGATCAAAGGGCCACCTATCCCCCAGGTTTAAATACCTCACTGTCCTTCAGACCATTTCTTTAAAATTAAGTATCAATACATAAATACTTTGGAGTGTCTATATGAAATGCAGTGAATGAGTCTGGGCACTAGCACTGCATCTTGTCTTGTCAACTCACAAAAATCCTCTATTAACAATATGGCCTCTAGGGGTTCACATACAGTCTCCTGTTACAATCAATATTATTAAATTCCAATTTATTGTTGTTGTTGTGGTGTATATATGGTTTTTTATGTGGTATGTCCTGAACCTTTTTTCGTCTCCTTCCCCCCCCCCCTCCCTCCTTTCCCCTTGATGATAAATGCCTTATCTGCTGTTTTATTGATAGGCATACAAATTATTTTGATTCTCTTTTGAGCCCCTTAATGTAAATGCTAATATTTTGGCATACATTCTGATTTGTTGGATATAATTATATGTGTACTATTCTATGATATAGATCTATAACAATGTAACAAAGTAAAAAATGCAATTTCTTATTCCATTATGGTCCCTGTGTAAGGCGCCTCTCTGGAGTCTTTCCCGCTGGCGAGGTGGCATTATGAGATTGGACATCGAATTGTGCGGATATTTGTGAGTCCCACAATGGAGGTGAACCTATACGGAACACCTCAACACTTCCGTCATATTCATATGGCGGAATGCGCGCGCTGCATTCGGCGATTTGTTTGGCTCATTGAGCCAACCAATGCCTACTGAGAGGTGGGGCGCGTTGCGCCTCACGTGCGTTCCACGTTAGTGGAGGCACGCATTGGACGCGGTATGTGCGCGCGCATAAGCTGGGACACACGGACCGGAAGTGAAGTCAGGGGTCATTTATGGCCATTCACTTCCGGTGAAGGTTAATACTTAAGACGGTGCTGACGGATCACATGTCAGACGCCGTCCCGGGTATGAGGAGATTACACAACCAACAGCGGAGTGGCATTGGACGTCTGTGAGGACTATCTATCTGCCTTTATAGACTACGGTCGTGTACCGTGCTCTATCTACAGGTAATAGCTATATAATACATATAATTAAACTAGGTAACATGGTCTTTAGCCTTTGAATCTACTTGCTATTTACCTCCTTTATTATATAACACTCCCCTTACACTCTACCCCACTCTGTCTGTTTTGAACAATCTGTAATTATAGCTATACATAGAACCTATTTAAGTACAACTTCATTACTATAATATCCCTTGATTTATTCGCTACGGGGACTGCTATGGGACCTATTGACTAGTAAAATATGGGATGGTTCTTCTTTTGATACCTCCCACATTAAACCTGCTGAAAGCCATTTCTTTTGTAGCCCTATATACTATCTCTTGTTTGTACTTTGAATAATTTGCAGAATCAACTTTATTGTGGGTTGGATATCTCATCACCTTAATATCCGCACATCAAACAGTTGGTTGGACCTGACCTCCACCGACCTGTGTCCATCCTCATTGCCAGTTGCGCTACCGGGTTTTCTCTGAAAGGCGTTTTGATATTTTGTCCTGTCACAGTGGCTGATGGGATTGGTAAGCACACAGATATTTTGCTTTATTTTGTTTTATCTTTAATGTAGAAAATTAATAATGGATTATGTTGTATTATCTTATGTTGTACTAATGGCATTTTTATGTCACACACAGACCACTAAAACTCAGAAAGACTAAAGTTGCAAAGCCCTGATGAAACATAAGAATGTGAAACTAGTCGGCAACCTGCATAACTTACTTTTTTCCCTGTTCTCTGTAACTATTGTGGTCAACCTTTAATGAAATTATTTTATATGTATAACTTTTTTATATGTAAATTAAACCTCTTTTGATATATTTATAATTCTTGTCTTTGGTGTGCTTACCTTAATACAACGATTGACATCTCACGTAAAAATCCCTATATTTGGAAGAGGATTTTCCTCAACCTTATATGTTCTTTGCTTTTTTGTTTTCTCTCTGTTCTCCTTTCTCTCCTTTTTTTCTCTCTCCATCTGTCTTTTTTTTTTGTTCTTTCTATCTCATCTTTTTTCTCTCTCTTTCTTCTTCCTCTCCCTTTTCTCTTTCTCCATCCGCCTATCTCGTTCTTTCTATCTCTTCTACTTTCTCTCTCTTTTCTCTCTCTCCATCCATCTTTCTCATTCTTTCTCTCTCTTCTACGTTCTCTCTCTCTTTTGTCTCTCTCTCTCTCCATCCGTCTTTCTTGTTCTTTCTATCTCTTCTTCTTTCTCTTTTACCATCCATCTTTCACGTTCTTTCTTTCTCTTCTTCTTTCTCTCCCTTTTCTCTCTGTCTTTCTTGTTCTTTCTATTACTTTTACTTTCTCTCCCTTTTCTTTCTCTCCATCTGTCTTACTTGTTCTTTCTATCTCTTCTACTTTCTCTTGCTTTTCTCTATTTCTACCTGTCTTTCTTATTCTTCTAACCCTTCTTTTTTTCTCCCCTTTCTCTTTCTCCATCCGTCTTTCTTGTTCTTTCGATCTCTTCTTCTTTTTCTCCCTTTTCTCTCTCTCTATTCATCTTTCTAGTTCTTTCTATTTCTTCTTCTTTCTCTCCCTTTTCTCTACCTGTCTTTCTCATTCTTCTATCTCTTCTTTTTTCTCCCTCTTTACTCTCTCTCCATCTGTCTTTCTCGCTCTTCTATTACTTCTTCTTTCTCCCCCTTTTCTCTCTCTCCATCTGTCTTTTTCGTTATTTCTATCTCTTCTTCTTTCTCTTTCTTAATCCGTCTATCTCGTTCTTTCTATCTCTTCTTCTTTCTCTCCTTTTTCTCTCTCTATCCATCTTTCTTTCTCTTCTTTTTTCTCTCCCTTTTCTCTTTCTCCATCCATCTTTCTCGTTTTTTCTATCTCTTCTTCTTTCTCCCCCTTTTTTCTCTCTCCATCCATCTTTCTTGATCTTTCTATATCTTCTACTTTCTCTCGCTTTTCTCTCTCTCCATCCATCTTTCTCATTCTTTCTGTCTCTTCTACGTTCTCTCTCTTTGGTCTCTCGCTCTCTATCCATCTTTCTTTCTCTTCTTTTTTTTCTCCCCTTTCTCTTTCTCCATCCATCTTTCTTGTTCTTTCTATCTCTTCTTCTTTCTCTTTCACCATCCATCTTTCACATTCTTTCTTTCTCTTCTTCTTTCTCTCCCTTTTCTCTCTGTCTTTCTTGTTCTTTCTATTACTTTTACTTTCTCTCCCTTTTCTTTCTCTCCATCTGTCTTACTTGTTCTTTCTATCTCTTCTACTTTCTCTCGCTTTTCTCTCTCTTAATCCATCTTTCCCGTTCTTTCTATCTCTTCTTCTTTCTCTCCATTTTTTCTATCTCTACCTGTCTTTCTCATTCTTCTATCCCTTCTTTTTTTCTCTCCTTTCTCTTTCTCCATCCGTCTTTCTTGTTCTTTCGATCTCTACTTATTTTTCTCCTTTTTTTTCTCTCTCTATTCATCTTTCTAGTTCTTTCTATCTCTTCTTCTTTCTCTCCCTTTTCTCTACCTGTCTTTCTCATTCTTCTATCTCTTTTTCTTTCTCCCTCTTTACTCCCTCTCCATCTGTCGTTCTCACTCTTCTATAAATTCTTCTTTCTCCCCCTTTTCTCTCTCTCCATCTGTCTTTCTATCTCTTCTTCTTTCTCTTTCTTAATCCGTCTTTCTTGTTTTTTCTATCTCTTCTTCTTTCTCTCGTTTTTCTCTCTCTATCCATCTTTCTTTCTCTTCTTTTTTCTCTCCCTTTTCTCTTTCTCCATCCATCTTTCTTGTTCTTTCTATCTCTTCTTCTTTCTCCCCCTTTTTTCTCTCTCCATCCATCTTTCTTAATCTTTCTATATCTTCTACTTTCTCTCTCTTTTCTCTCTCTCCATCCATCTTTCTCATTCTTTCTCTCTCTTCTACGTTCTCTCTCTCTTTTCTCTCTCTCTCCATCCGTCTTTCTTGTTCTTTCTATCTCTTCTTCTTTCTCTTTCACCATCCATCTTTCACGTTCTTTCTTTCTTTTCTTCTTTCTCTCCCTTTTCTCTCTGTCTTTCTTGTTCTTTCTATTACTTTTACTTTCTCTCCCTTTTCTTTCTCTCCATCTGTCTTACTTGTTCTTTCTATCTCTTCTACTTTCTCTCGCTTTTCTCTAATTCTACCTGTCTTTCTTATTCTTCTAACCCTTCTTTTTTTCTCCCCTTTCTCTTTCTCCATCCGTCTTTCTTGTTCTTTCGATCTCTTCTTCTTTTTCTCCCTTTTCTCTCTCTCTATTCATCTTTCTAGTTCTTTCTATTTCTTCTTCTTTCTCTCCCTTTTCTCTACCTGTCTTTCTCATTCTTCTATCTCTTCTTTTTTCTCCCTCTTTACTCTCTCTCCATCTGTCTTTCTCGCTCTTCTATTACTTCTTCTTTCTCCCCCTTTTCTCTCTCTCCATCTGTCTTTTTCGTTATTTCTATCTCTTCTTCTTTCTCTTTCTTAATCCGTCTATCTCGTTCTTTCTATCTCTTCTTCTTTCTCTCCTTTTTCTCTCTCTATCCATCTTTCTTTCTCTTCTTTTTTCTCTCCCTTTTCTCTTTCTCCATCCATCTTTCTCGTTCTTTCTATCTCTTCTTCTTTCTCCCCCTTTTTTCTCTCTCCATCCATCTTTCTTGATCTTTCTATATCTTCTACTTTCTCTCGCTTTTCTCTCTCTCCATCCATCTTTCTCATTCTTTCTGTCTCTTCTACGTTCTCTCTCTTTGGTCTCTCGCTCTCTATCCATCTTTCTTTCTCTTCTTTTTTTTCTCCCCTTTCTCTTTCTCCATCCATCTTTCTTGTTCTTTCTATCTCTTCTTCTTTCTCTTTCACCATCCATCTTTCACATTCTTTCTTTCTCTTCTTCTTTCTCTCCCTTTTCTCTCTGTCTTTCTTGTTCTTTCTATTACTTTTACTTTCTCTCCCTTTTCTTTCTCTCCATCTGTCTTACTTGTTCTTTCTATCTCTTCTACTTTCTCTCGCTTTTCTCTCTCTTAATCCATCTTTCCCGTTCTTTCTATCTCTTCTTCTTTCTCTCCATTTTTTCTATCTCTACCTGTCTTTCTCATTCTTCTATCCCTTCTTTTTTTCTCTCCTTTCTCTTTCTCCATCCGTCTTTCTTGTTCTTTCGATCTCTACTTATTTTTCTCCTTTTTTTTCTCTCTCTATTCATCTTTCTAGTTCTTTCTATCTCTTCTTCTTTCTCTCCCTTTTCTCTACCTGTCTTTCTCATTCTTCTATCTCTTTTTCTTTCTCCCTCTTTACTCCCTCTCCATCTGTCGTTCTCACTCTTCTATAAATTCTTCTTTCTCCCCCTTTTCTCTCTCTCCATCTGTCTTTCTATCTCTTCTTCTTTCTCTTTCTTAATCCGTCTTTCTTGTTTTTTCTATCTCTTCTTCTTTCTCTCGTTTTTCTCTCTCTATCCATCTTTCTTTCTCTTCTTTTTTCTCTCCCTTTTCTCTTTCTCCATCCATCTTTCTTGTTCTTTCTATCTCTTCTTCTTTCTCCCCCTTTTTTCTCTCTCCATCCATCTTTCTTAATCTTTCTATATCTTCTACTTTCTCTCTCTTTTCTCTCTCTCCATCCATCTTTCTCATTCTTTCTCTCTCTTCTACGTTCTCTCTCTCTTTTCTCTCTCTCTCCATCCGTCTTTCTTGTTCTTTCTATCTCTTCTTCTTTCTCTTTCACCATCCATCTTTCACGTTCTTTCTTTCTTTTCTTCTTTCTCTCCCTTTTCTCTCTGTCTTTCTTGTTCTTTCTATTACTTTTACTTTCTCTCCCTTTTCTTTCTCTCCATCTGTCTTACTTGTTCTTTCTATCTCTTCTACTTTCTCTCGCTTTTCTCTAATTCTACCTGTCTTTCTTATTCTTCTAACCCTTCTTTTTTTCTCCCCTTTCTCTTTCTCCATCCGTCTTTCTTGTTCTTTCGATCTCTTCTTCTTTTTCTCCCTTTTCTCTCTCTCTATTCATCTTTCTAGTTCTTTCTATCTCTTCTTCTTTCTCTCCCTTTTCTCTACCTGTCTTTCTTATTCTTCTATCTCTTCTTTTTTCTCCCTCTTTACTCTGACTCCATCTGTCTTTCTTGCTCTTCTATTACTTCTTCTTTCTCCCCCTTTTCTCTCTCTCCATCTGTCTTTTTCGTTATTTCTATCTCTTCTTCTTTCTCTTTCTTAATCCGTCTATCTCGTTCTTTCTATCTCTTCTTCTTTCTCTCCTTTTTCTCTCTCTATCCATCTTTCTTTCTCTTCTTTTTTATCTCCCTTTTCTCTTTCTCCATCCATCTTTCTCGTTCTTTCTATCTCTTCTTCTTTCTCCCCCTTTTTTCTCTCTCCATCCATCTTTCTTGATCTTTCTATATCTTCTACTTTCTCTCGTTTTCTCTCTCTCCATCCATCTTTCTCGTTCTTTCTGTCTCTTCTACGTTCTCTCTCTTTGGTCTCTCTCTCTCTCCATCCATCTTTCTTGTTCTTTCTATCTCTTCTTCTTTCTCTTTCACCATCCATCTTTCACATTCTTTCTTTCTCTCCCTTTTCTCTCTGTCTTTCTTGTTCTTTCTATTACTTTTACTTTCTCTCCCTTTTCTTTCTCTCCATCTGTCTTACTTGTTCTTTCTATCTCTTCTACTTTCTCTCGCTTTTCTCTCTCTTAATCCATCTTTCCCGTTCTTTCTATCTCTTCTTCTTTCTCTCCATTTTTTCTATCTCTACCTGTCTTTCTCATTCTTCTATCCCTTCTTTTTTTCTCTCCTTTCTCTTTCTCCATCTGTCTTTCTTGTTCTTTCGATCTCTACTTATTTTTCTCCTTTTTTTCTCTCTCTATTCATATTTCTAGTTCTTTCTATCTCTTCTTCTTTCTCTCCCTTTTCTTTACCTGTCTTTCTCATTCTTCTATCTCTTTTTCTTTCTCCCTCTTTACTCCCTCTCCATCTGTCTTTCTCACTCTTCTATGACTTCTTCTTTCTCCCCCTTTTCTCTCTCTCCATCTGTCTTTCTATCTCTTCTTCTTTCTCTTTCTTAATCCGTCTTTCTTGTTCTTTCTATCTCTTCTTCTTTCTCTCGTTTTTCTCTCTCTATCCATCTTTCTTTCTCTTCTTTTTTTCTCTCCCTTTTCTCTTTCTCCATCCATCTTTCTTGTTCTTTCTATCTCTTCTTCTTTCTCCCCCTTTTTTCTCTCTCCATCCATCTTTCTTAATCTTTCTATATCTTCTACTTTCTCTCGCTTTTCTCTCTCTCCATCCATCTTTCTCGTTCTTTCTCTCTCTTCTACGTTCTCTCTCTCTTTTGTCTCTCATTCTCCATCCATCTTTCTTATTCTTTCTCTCCCTTTTCTCTCTCTGCATCCGTCTTTCTTGTTCTTTCTTTCTCTTCCTTTTCTCTTTCATCATCCATCTTTCACATTCTTTCTTTCTCTTCTTCTTTCTCTCCCTTTTCTCTTTGTCTTTCTTGTTCTTTCTATTACTTTTACTTTCTATCCCTTTTCTTTCTCTCCATCTGTCTTACTTGTTCTTTCTATCTCTTCTACTTTCTCTCGCTTTTCTTTATCTCTACCTGTCTTTCTCATTCTTCTATCCCTTCTTTTTTTCTCCCCTTTCTCTTTCTCCATCCGTCTTTTTTGTTCTTTCTATCTCTTCTTCTTTGTCTCCCTTTTCTCTACCTGCATATTTAATTCTTCTATCTCTTCTTCTTTCTCTTTCTTAATCCGTCTTTCTAGTTCTTTCTATCCCTTCTACTTTCCCTTTTCTCTACCTGTCTTTCTCATTCTTCTATCTCTTCTTCTTTCTCCCTCTTTTCTCTCTCTCCATCTGTCTTTTTTGTTCTTTCTATCTCTTCTTCTTTCTCTTTCTTAATCCGTCTTTCTCGTTCTTTCTATCTCTTCTTCTTTCTCTCCTTTTTCTCTCTCTCTTTTCGTCTTTCTCGTTCTTTCTATCTCTTCTACTTTCTCTCCCTTTATCTATCTCTATCTGTCTTTCTTGTTCTTTCTATCACTTCTTTCTCTCCCTTTTCTCTCTTTCTATCTGTCTTTCTTGCTCTTTCTCTCCATATTCTCTATCTCCATCCGTCTTTCTTGTTCTTTTTTTCTCTTCCTCTTTCTTTCCCTATTCTCTTTCACCATCCATCTTTTCCCTTCCCAAAAATCAGCTTGTGCTGTAACGAATCACAGCACAGTAATTGGACACAAGAGGCAGGATTTATGATTTCTCCAATCACAAGCAGGGGGCGGGACTGTGCTCATCCAGGCATTCCCGGCCAGGAAAAGTACTGTCAGTGAGTAAAGTGGTGATGTGGTGGCCTTTTTTGGGGGGTATCAGATTGGCCGGGGCGGGGGGGTGTGTCTGTGTTGGTTTCATTCCAGGACACTGTATTGTCCTGGAATGAAGGTGCCCAGGACAGACCGGGCTATCCAAAACACGTGGTCACCCTAGGGGCCAGATGCATGAATAGGGGAGGCGGTGCCCATGCACCCTCTATGGATGGGATGCTACTGGTCCGTAGGGTTCCATATTGACTGGATCACAGTCTCCGCTCTAATTCATACCAAAGGAGTTCTATCGGGTTGAGGTCAGGACTCTGTTCAGGCCATTCAAGTTCCTCTACCCCAAACTCACTCATCCATGTCTTTATGGACCTTGCTTTGTCCACTGGTGTGCAGTTATGTTGGAACAGGAAGGGGTCATCCCCAAACTGTTCCCACAAAGTTGGGAGCATGAAATTGTCCAAAATGTCTTGGTATGCTGATGCCTTAAGTTTCCTTCACAGGAGATAAGGGGCCCAACCCCTGAAAAACAACCCCACACTATAATCCCCCCTCCACTAAACTTTACGATTGGCAGAATGCAGTCAGGCAACAGCCAAACCCAGACACGTCCATCAGATTGGCAGACAGAGAAGCGCGATTTGTCACTCCAGAGGACTTGTTTCCACTGCTCTAGAGTCCAGTGGTGGGTGTACTTTACACCACTGCATCCAACGCTTTGCATTGCACTTGGTGATGTATGGCTTGGATACAGTTGCTAGGCCATGGGAACCCATTCCATGAAGCTCTCTACGCACTGATGCTGTGCTAATTTGAAGACCACACAAAGTTTTTTTAGGTCTGTAGCCAGGGCCATCTTAACCACGTGTGAACCGCCCATCATCAAAAGAGGGTGGGAGGAAGACTCTGTTATTCTGGGTGGACGTCATTAACCCCTTGATCACCTCCTAGTGTTAACCCCCTTCCCTGCCAGTCACATTTATACAGTAATCAGTGCATTTTTATAGCAGGGATCGCTTTATGGATGTGAATGGTCCCAAAAATGTGTCAAAAGTGTCCGATGTGTCCGCCGCAATATCGCAGTCATGATAAAAATCGCTGGTCGCTGCCATTACTAGTAAAAAAATAATAATAATAAAAATGCTATAAATCTATCCCCTATTTTGTAGACCCTATAACTGTTCCGCAAACCAATCAATAAATGCTTATTGCGTTTTTTTTTTTACCACAAATATGTAGAAGAATACGTATCGGCCTAAACTGAGGAAAAAATTTGTTTTAAAAAAAAATGGATATTTATTATAGAAAAAAAGTAAAAAATATTGGCCCAGATTCACATACAATTAGATTCGCGTAGAGTATCAGAAATACACTACGCCGCCGTATTTTACCTGGCTCTACGTGGAATCCCGGTAGATTTTGTCCAGTAAACTACAGCGGCGTAGTGTATTTCTCCCGGCGCAAGCCATCTACGCGAGTAGGGGGCGTGAAGCATTTAAAATAGGCGCGTTCCCGCGGCGATCGAACTGCGCATGCTCCGTTCAGAAATTTCCCGCCGTGCATTGCGCGAAATCATGTCGTTACGTCATTCGTTGTTTGAGTAGCGTCGTTTACAGACATTCCTATTCCCGAACGAGTTACGTAAAATAAAAAAATTATAATTTAATTCGACGCGGGAACGACGGCCAAACTTAACATGGGCTACGCACCGTTAGACCAGCAAATAGCTGGTCTAACAGTACGTAGCAAAAAAATGACGTAAGCGATTGCGAAGACCACTCGTATCTTCGTGGATCGCCGTAAAAAGTCATTTGCATATCCCGACGCTGAAAACGACGCGGACTCCTCCCAGCGGCCGCAAAAATATCGCAGCGTAGATCCGAAGGCTTACGAAGACGTAAGCCTCTCGGATCGAAGCCCGAAGCCGCCGTATCATGGTTTGAGGATTCAAACTAGTGATACGGCGCGCGAAATTTGAAATTACTCCTGTCTAACACCAGTTAGACAGGCGTAATTGCTCTGTGAATCTGGGCCATTGTTTTTTTTTTTCAAACTTGCCCCTCTTCTTTTGTTTATAGCGCAATAGATAGAAAACTGCAGAGGTGATCAAATACCACCAAAAGAAAGCTCTATTTGTGTAGAAAAAATTATAAAAATGTCATTCGGGTACAGTGTTGCATGACCGCGCAATTGTCATTTAAAGAGTGACAGCGCTGAAAGCTGAAAATTGGTCTGGCAGAAAGGGGGTGAAAGTGCCCTGTAGGCAAGTGGTTAATATCATCATGGGCCCCTGGGCAAAGTAATGCACTAGGGCCCCTACCAGGGAGATGGTGACCTAAAGCACGATATGTGCGCTGCGGCATGGAGTGGGTGTAGGGTGACCACATGTCCCGGATTGCCTGGGACAGTCCCGCATTTTGCAGGTCTGTCCCGGGCACATTCATTCCAGGACAATACAGTGTCCCGGAATGAAACTGACACAGCCAAACCCCCCCCCCCGTGCCAATCTGATGCCCCCAAAAAAGGCTGCCACATCACCGCTTTACTCACTGACAGTACTTGTCCTGGCCAGAATTGCCTGGAGAAGCACAATCCCCACCCTCTGCTTGTGATTGGAGAAATCATAAATCCCGCCTCTTGTGT
The DNA here is from genome assembly GCA_029574335.1 of Rana kukunoris. NCBI lineage: Eukaryota > Metazoa > Chordata > Amphibia > Anura > Ranidae > Rana > Rana kukunoris. Next base: position 37,448,627 of record CM056049.1, on the reverse strand, counting down.
CCAATCACTGTGCTGTGATTCGTTGCAGCACAAGCTGATTTTTGGGAAGGGAGGGTGTCCCTGAATGGTAGTTTGGAAATATGGTCACATTAAGTGGGTGTGGCTAAATAATGCTACATATTGGGCGTGGCTTTTTAATCTGAGAAACATATACAGACAACTAGGGAATTATCTCAAATTAAATTCACCCCATATACACAATGTCCCGCCCTCTCTACACACTGCCCCCCACGCCTCCCCCCATATACACTGAATCTTTTTCCCTGTACACACTGCTCCCACTCCTTTTTTAAACTATCCCCCTCCCTGTACACATTGCCCCCCTATCATGAATGCCACTCCCAGCCTATCAGCGGGCAGCATTTATGCATGACTGTACACAGTATGGGGGGTGAGGGCAGGAGGGTACAGTACAGGGGGGTTGGAGGACACAGTAGAAGGGAGGTCAGAAGTGTACAGTATGAGGTGTAGTTATGTATGATGTCAGGTTTGGGTAGTATTGGGAGGTATAGTGACAGGATTATATGGTATAGGGAGGTATACTGACAGGATTGGGTAATATGTAGGGTGCCCACGTGTCCCTGATTGCCCCGGGACTATCCCACAATTGCCACGTATGTCCCAGGTCCCGGCTATCCCAGTTACATCATCTCTGGCTTTAAGCACGCTGGACGTGTCCCCACTCTGGTGTTTATGCCAACATCCTGGCCCCGGTTTCCACACTTCAGCAGCCAGTGACAGTCCCGACACCGATGGCTCATCTCCTTACCATCCCCCACACCGGAGCAGAAAACACTAGAACAGGCTAGAAGGCATACGTGACATCTCTTTGGGTAGGACCCGACCTATAGGTATTGTGTGTGTGTTTTACCACCCAGCTTATGTACAGGTTTTATTAAAAGCTCATAAAAAATGAAAAAATATTGGAATAAAAAGATGATCACATGAATAAAAGCAGTATGGGATGCTGTAATGCGGGAACCGACGCGTTTCGGCTCAAACAGCCATCAACAGGGGCATATCCAACAACAGATAGGCGGCGTACAGACGATCGGACATATCCGATGAAAACGGTCCGCGGACTATTTCCATCGGATATGTCCGATCGGGAGTTTGATCCGATGGCGTGTACACACCATCGGATCAAATTCCCCGCCGCCGGACGGCGCAGTGACGTAGTGGTGACGCGGCGGTGACGTTGACGCCGCCGCGTCACCGCCACGTCACCGCACCAGGAAGTAAAACACTTCCGCGCATGCGCCGAATCCATTCGGCAGCGGCGCGGCGGCGGTGGGAGCCGACATGTCTGCTGGTAAGTGTACTAACCAGCAGACATGTCGGGCGGACAGATTCCCACCGGATAGATTTCAAAGCATGGTTTGAAATCTGTCGGGTGGAGAAATCTGTCCGCTAGCCCATACACACGAGCGGAGATGTCTGCTGAAACGGTCCATCGGACCGTTTTCAGCGGACATATCCCCTCGTGTGTACGCGGCCTTAGACTCACTGTTGTAAAGCAGCTAGAGTCCACTACACATGGTAAGAGTACCCTATCATTTATATCTGATGCCTTTATGATCCCTGCAGACAATCAGTTATTCGCCAGTCCATGCCAGCGATTGGAGAGTTACACATTTTTTTGTTTATGGACTATTTCCACATTCAGTGTCCTATTTTTCCAGTATCACATTATTTGCGATATCTGGTCTTAACACATGGACTTTATTATTTAGTCATTATTATTCGTTATTTATGTCGCATATCGTATGTTATCACTGACATTGTATTTTGCAAATTTTTTGGCGCCGCACTTTAGATTTTTCATTTACTTTGTTTGTTTGTGTGCTGGCAGCTCTTCTTCTCTCTTTTTGGTTTAGCGCAGTTTTTTTTCCACTTTTCATAATTTCATAATTAACTAAAATCCAATGGATTTGAGTACTCACGATCGGATAATCCGACAGAACACATTTGTTGTCGGACAGTTTGAGAACATGCTATTCCACATTTGTTGTTGGAAATTCTGACAACAATTGTCCGATGGAGCATATAGACGGTCGGATTATCCGACAACATCCTGTCATCACACAATTGTTGTTGGAATATCTGATCATGTGTACGAGCCTTAAGTGTCACAGCCCCGATGGAGCCAGACTGATGCCCGGTGTTCCTATCGATTTGTGCCCTCCATCGAAAAGTGCCCCCGTGTGTGCAGAACGGAAGGGCACTCCAGCTGAGTTGCCGATCACCTGGGGTGATGTCACCATATGATCATAGGAGGGTTTTTTCGACGGGTAATACTATTTCATGGGCACAATTGAAAGCTATGCAAGATGTCAGATTGTGCCTCGCTGTAAACCCACGGCGCAACAGCGAGGCACAATATGACAAATACCGTGTCCCTTCGATGTTTGCATAGCATTAAATTGTGACTGAGAACTGGTATTGAAAAAAGGCTCCTACGATGTGCGCATGCGCTATGGAACGTCAGTCCAGCTGATCGGCAACTCAGCTGGAGTGCCCTTCCGTTTTGTACACGCGTGGGCACTTTTCGTTGACGGGCACATATCGACAGAACACCGGGAGAGAGAGTTCTTCTCCCTCTATGGAGGGACGTGGTTGCCGCTGTAGACAGGAGGCAGGCAATGTGTATTGGGCGCATCCTTAGCCCCCTGTTTGGGAAGGTTGTAGCATTGAGTGGAGCCATAACTCATGCACACGTTTCTCTGCATGCTGCTGCTCGCAACCCGATGTTCTATCCAAAAGTGCCCTCCGTCAAAAAATCATAGTAAGAAATCACATCCTTAATTCTATTTTCTCAGATCCTCTTGAACCTCATTTCAGTTTTTCCTTTTTCCAGTATTTATGAGCATTGCCCAGTGAGGTTGGATATTGTCCAGTCTAAGGCTGAAAATAAAAATAAAAAAAACTGATGGCTCTCTGCCATTGGAATGTCTATCATAGGGTGGTGCACTGTAATAGCCAATCTTACTGGGCAGGTGCAAAGGGCACCATCTTGTGAAGGAAGCACACTCACTTATTTTTTTCCCACAGTGAAGAACGGGGAGGGTGTGTTTACACACACCTCTCCCCGTTCTTCAGCTCCTGTGACCGATCGTGGGACACCGGCGGCGATCAGGTCCATGGGTTCCGCGGGCGCGGTCACGAATCTTCGGACCCGGTCACGTGTGCGCACCCGTGACCTACAGCTGGGCTCTTAAAGGCGATGTACTTGTACGTGCCTGTGCCCAGCCGTGCCATTCTTCTGACGTATATAGTCAGTAGGGGGTTAACTTTAAGTGGTTAAAAAGGATATTATGTGATTAGAATTAAATTATATAAAATTTGAAATTATATAAAATTTTATTATATGTTTTATATTTTTATTAAAAATTATATTATATAGTTAGATTTAAATGACATAAAAGTAGAAAAGATATTAAATATAAAAAAAAAAATTAATATTTTTTTGTAAATAATATTATATAGTTAGAATTAAATTATATAACATTAGAACTGATAATACATATTTTTTAATATGGAGGGCGGTAGTTTGGAGATCCCTGGTCTATGCCTAATGCCTCGTACACACGACCGGTTTTCCCGACAAGAAAATTGCCATTTTTTAGATTGGTCGGGAAAACCAGTCGTGTGTATGCTCCATAGCAGTTTTCCCACCGTTTGTGTGTATACTTTTCCGAAGGGTAAAAAAAACGCACATGCTCAGAATCAAGTTATGAGACAGGATCGCTGGTTCTGGTAAAACTAGTGTTCGTAATGGAAATAGCACATTCGTCACGCTGTAACAGACTGAAAAGCACAAGGCTGAAAGCGCGAATTGTCTCTCCTCAAACTTTTACTAACACGAGGATCAGCAAAAGCAGCCCAAAGGGCGGCGCCATTTGAATGAAACGTCCCCTTTATAGTGCCGTTGTACGTGTTGGACGTTACCGTGCATTGGTCGAGCGTTTTTTTGACTGAACGTGTGTATGCAAGGCAGGCTTGAGAGGAATCACGTCGGGAAGTCATCTTTACAGGACGGCCACTCCTAGGGAGAGTAGCAGCAGTGCTGAACTTTCTCCTATTATAGACAAATGCCCAGATTCAGAAAGAATTACGCCAACGTATCTACTGATACGCCGCGCAAGTCCACAAATGCGCCGCCATATCTATGCGCCGTACCCACAAAACTAGATACGCCTGAAAATAGGCTTCTTCCGACCGACGGAACTTTCCTACGCCGGCGTATTGTGGGCGCATAGTTACGTGAAACGCATTCGGCGTTCCCATTTTAAATATGAAAATGAGTAAGATACGCCAATTCATGAACGTAGATGCGCCTGGCGCATTAATATACACGGTTTACGTAAGGCTTACGCCCGGCGTAAAGTTACCCCTTATATAGCAAGCGCAGGTAATGCAAAGGTATGGGTCAAATTTTACGTCGCGTACGCCATTTACATAGTACTACGTGAATAGGGCTTTCCATAGGTTACGTTTACGTCGTAGGCAGTGTTCGACGTATCTTGGGCAGCTATTTTGACGTACCTGTGAGCATACGCACTGGGATGCGTCCAAGAGACGACGCATGCACAGTTCGTTTTTTGAAGCTGTGGCCATCATTTGCATGGGGTCACACTTCATTAAAATGTATCACGCCCACTTCCAGCCCACTTCCACTTACGCTGCCTTACGCCGATGAATATACGCTACGCCCTCTCTGCGTTGCGCCGGCGTAGTGTAAAGAAGATACGCTACGGCGGCATAAAGATGCGCCGATGTATGTAAATCCGGGCCAATTTGTCTTACCGTGGACTGATGAATGGCAAGGCTTTTGGAGATACTTTTATAACCCTTTCCAGCTTTATGCAAGTCAACAATTCTTAATAGTAGGTCTTCTGAGAGCTCTTTTGTGCGAGGCATCATTCACATTAGGCAATGCTTCTTGTAAAAAGCAAACCCAGAACTGGTCTGTTTTTTTTTATAGGGCATAGCAGCTGTAACCAACACCTCCCATCTCATCTCATTGATTGGAGTGAGGTGTCAGCCAACAGGATTCAAACTAGCTCTTGGAGATGTCATTAGTCTAGGGGTTCATATACTTTTTCCACCTGCACTCATGGTGTGCAATAAAAACATGGTAACATTTCATTTTTTTGTGTGTTATTTAGTTTAAGCAGACTGTGATTGTCTATTGTTGTGACTTAGATGAAGATCAGATGACATTTTATAACAAGTGGAAAAGGTTGGGACTTTATATGAGATGCGATTATAGCAATATGCAATTAATTATAAACATGGAAAAAAAAAATATATAACCATGTGACCAGGCTCAAAGTTGTCGCCAAAAAGCACTAAACCAAATTAATCTATCTAACTGATGTAAGTAAAAACAGAGGTTTAGTTGCAAGCATTTGCAAATACCTGGGAAGCTGCAGCGCCAACTCCACGGCACTCTGCATGGCTGCAGTCCTAACTATAAATTTAGGGTCTCCTGAAAGGGAGCCCAGGTGTGCTAATCAACAGGCAGAGGACAGGTGATGACCTAAAACCCGCCCCTACCTATAGTTGGTATGGCAAACGAGAGCACTGGAAAACAAAAGAAAAAAAGTAGGAGTCGAACAGGAATAGGTAGGGGCGGGTTTTAGGTCATCACCTGTCCTCTGCCTGGTGATTAGCAAACCTGGGCTCCCTTTCAGGAGACCCTAAATTTATAGATAGGACTGCAGCCATGCAGAGTGCCGTGGAGTTGGCGCTGCAGCTTCCCAGGTATTTGCAAATGCTTGCAACTAAACCTCTGTTTTTACTTACACCAGTTAGACAGATTATTTTGGTTTAGTGCTTTTTGGTTGACAACTTTGAGCCTGGTCACATGGTTATATATATATATTTTTTTCCATGTTTATAATTAATTGCATATTGTTAAAATCACATATTGCTATAATCGCATCTCATATAAAGTCCCAACCTTTTCCACTTGTTATCCATTTACAGGGATGGAGGCCTATGGTAAAATCTCTATATGCCTCATATAAAGTCCCACCCCCCTTCTTTTTTGAACAGATGACATTTTATGACCAATTTGTGCAAAAATCATATCATTCCAAAGGGGTTCACATACTTTTTATTGCAACTGTATATACAGTCTCCTTGACACTCCTGAACACACTTGAATCTCTGTAGGTAGATCTGACGAGCTCTCAGTAAAAAATGTAAGCGATAGCCCTTTACAGGGAAGTAGACACGTGCAATTTGTTTTGTTCCAAATAATTTTTTTAACTAATTTAGACAAATTTGTTAATTCATAAATATTTCAATGAATGAAAACCCATTTCATTTTTTTTAATATTCTTATATTCGAATATTAAAAAATCCCCAAAAATTGAAAATCCCAAAACCCCAAAAATTTTAAAAATCATAAAAAACAACTAACTAATAATAACTTAAATATTACTAACTATATAATTATAGGTATAAGAATTTCCCTTCAAATTTGGCTCTTAGTGAATGTAACAAATACAAATCCATTCAAAGTTATGAATTATCCGAAATAACGAATGAAACATCTAAACTGATGGAACGTGATGAATAATAATAATATAAACTTTTTATTTATTTATTTTAATATTAAATTGTTCCGTTCCATTTGTTTAGGTGTGGCATTCGTTATCTCGGATAATTCGCAACTTCGAATAAATTTGTATTCGTTATGTAGCGCTGGTCTCCCAACGAGTCGGGCGCTATTGTAAATTAAGGGGTGTCTGAGCCAATAGTTGGGCTCAGACTATGTTAATTGTATTTAAATTAGCCTCTGTTCTGGTTATGGCTGTGCTCGGTAGAAGTTTTCTCTTGTTGCCTGTGGGTAGCGTTGCCACTTCAGGCCCATGTTGGAACTCGATCAAACCATAGTGTGTTAAGTGACCCCTCTCGACAGCAGCCCAGTGGGAGTGGTGCTCCGCTGTGCATGCTGGGAGGGGGTACTTAAGGGGCAGACGCCGTTTTTTGGGGTCCTTCGTCTTGTGGCCCTCCTGGCGCAAGGTGAGTGTGTGTGATCCCAGCCCGGGACTACGTTGGTCCGAGGCTGTATTCATGTCGATTAGGCCCAGCTATGCTGGCTGGAGCCTATGTTTCTACAGGGGATCCCAAGCTGTCTATCCAAGTGGAGGAAGCTTCTTAGCGAAGAAAACCGGGGGAGCACCTGCCCTGGAGGAGACAAGCAAGGCAAGCTGATGTCTCGGAATAGACCTGGTAACCTCATTAAGGAAAAGGGATCCGCTACGCAAACTTGTCTTACAGTCCGCCGGATTGGCTTAAAGGCTCTTTGGCTGTAAGGCAGGAAGCTTGGGACTTTAAATCCTGTGGCAGAGGATTCCTGACTATCCATTCTGTGTTCTTAGACTGTCTGTGGCAGAGACTGTTTCTATACTGTTCGTGTTTTTTTTTACATGGTTACATAGGTCTAATGTGGATCAATGTAAGTATGTACAGCATATGCCATACCTGGGGAAGATGTTAATTACTGTAGTAATCATAGTCACTACTACTACAGTAATCACGGATATCTTCTATTTCCTGTGCCTGAATGGTTGCCATGCAGGGGGTCACTTACTTGGCACAGGTGCCATTCATAGGACAGCTTTGAATTTTTCTCTTTGCATTCTCTTTGCTGGTCACCTGTGCATGACCACTACCTGGACATGACTACTCTCTCTCCTGTTGCTTGCCAATGACCTCTAACTGGATCTGACTATACACTCTTACCTGTTGCTTACCCATGACCTCTACCTGGATCTGACTACTCTCTTACCTGTTGCCTGCCCATGACCTCTGCTTAGACCTCAATACTCTCTTGCATGCTGTCTGCCCATGACCTCTGCCTAAACCTCACCTGACTACTCTCTTGCCTGACCTTGTCCTCTGCCTAGACGTGATTATTCTATTGCCTGTCACCTTCCCGTGTTCTCTGCCTGGACCTGACTACTCTCCTGTCTGTTGCCTGCATATGACCTTTGTCTGGAGTCTGGACCTAACTACTCTCCTGCTCATTGCTTGCCCATAACCGCTGCCTGGACCTGACTGCTCTCTTGTCTGTTGCCTGTATATGATCCCAGCCTGGACTTGACTACTCTCTTTTTAACACCCTGCCACAACCTCTGCCTGAACCTGGCTACTCACTTACCTGCCACCTGCCACCTGCCCATGATCTCTGCCCAAACTTGATTACTTTTCTACCTAGCATTTTGTGTACAGTCGCCATACTGTTAACATTCTCTTCAAGCTACCCCCTTGTTGGGGCAATTCCATAGGACATTGACGTGCTGGTGACAGCTTGCAGCAAAGAAAACTGTGACCACTAGATTCTGCAGCTCATCTCAATGATCAGGAGCTGCCACTTAGGCTCCACCTCTCTGATCAGTCCACGTCACTTACCAGGGGGCACGATAACGGCTTTCAATGTCCAGTCACAGGCTGGGGGTACCCCGAGCACAAGGCCTAGAAGTGTTTCCTAACTGCAGTGAAGAAAAATTAGGTCCCCTACCCTGCCAAGCAAGGCTGTGCCATGTGGCAGAGCTATGTAAATCTAAGGGCTGGGTGGAATGAAATACATATTCTTACGCAGGTAAAACAGCTCACATACATACCTCCCAACATTTTGAGATAAGAAGAGGGGCACCTACTATCAAACATAGGTAGACATAGGACACGCCCCCTGCCACACCACCTTAATCACTTAAGACCCGGACCATTATGCAGGTTAAGGACCTTTTTGCGATTTGGCACTACGTCAATTTAACTGACAATTGCGCGGTCGTGCGACGTGGCTCCCAAACAAAATTAGCGTCCTTTTTTTCCCCACAAATAGAGCTTCCTTTTGGTGGTATTTGATCACATCTGCGCTTTTTATTTTTTGCTCTATAAACAAAAATAGAGCGACACTTTTGAAAAAAATATTTATGGTCGTGGCCCTCTGACTGAGAGTGATGTGGATCACATAAACACGCGACAAGACTTACAACATAAATAGACCTGAAGTGTGCCTTGGTGGTCTGGTCAGTATGCCAAGAAAAAGGGGGCATACCCAAAGTAAGTAATGGGTAGTTAATTGAAGAAGGATATGCTGAGAAGTGCCCTGAAAAAGGGAAGGGCGGGAGGGTGTCGAATGCGATTGAATGCGCAGACTCACGGACATGAGGTGAGCTGGGAAGAGTCGGCCCAGTGACGTGTAGTACTGCACACTGAACCGACAAAGAGCATGTGTGAGTGGGCTGCTTAAATACCCTCCGGGCTCCTCCCATAAACTCAGGCCACCATACTGGCCTTCTTATTTATGGTCGTGGCCCTCTGACTGAGAGTGATATGGATCACATAAACACGCGACAAGACTTACAACATAAATAGACCTGAAGTGTGCCTTGGTGGTCTGGTCAGTATGCCAAGAAAAAGGGGGCAAAAGACTCAGATAGGGAAATAGCTTATATTGATTTCTTGTATTTATTGAGCCAGCTTGGTAAAGGCTTGTGCCATTTCTTCCTGATGATTGGGATGTATGTGGCAAAACAAGGAGACTTCCCATCAGCCTGGTGTCTTGATTACGTGGTCTGGTACTCCCTGTTGTGAGGCAGTTGAGGCTGCTCTAATTCGGAAAGAATGTCCTGAGAACAGACTGGGATTTGAAGCCCAAGTTGCTTAGGATTCTGACATGCTTGACAAACTGGCTGCCACTCTGGAAGCTGGTTTAGAAAGGGTAGCAACAAGCTACCATCAGATTGGCTGGGTAGATGGAGCAGTAGTGGGCCGAGCACCATCACTGGGCGTCAGGCATTGTTAGTCTGAAACAGGTTGATGTCAACCCCCGGGGCTGGTTTGTTGCGTTTGCAGACAGAGTGTAGGGGTTCGAAAGCGAGTCGGGTGGCGTCGGAGCAGTGTCTGACTGCCGGAGCCACTGATTGTAAATTCACTAGGCCGTAGGGAACCGTAGAAGGCCTGGTAGATGGCTGCTAGGATGACTATGCTGGGCAAGGCCCTAAATGGGGAACGAGTAAGGATTTCAGACATGTGCCTAAAGAGGGCACTCTTGAAAGTTAGGCGCTTGCTACTGACTACAGGTTGGTGCTTCTGTATGCTCTGTAGGAGGGACTTGACTGCATGGGCTCGAGAATACTGACAGTTTACTGGGGTCCTGCAGGGACAGGAAATGCTGGACGCCATCTAGATATGGCGTGATAGTATTGTGAGAAAGGGTCAGCTGCGTGTGGCAATACGATATGAAGGCTAGGACGTGTCTAACGTTGCCTATTGCTGCTCCGAGGCAAGTGGCCAAAAATTAGCAGTTAGTATTCCAAGCAGTGTATTAGGCCTTCAGTGTGTTGCGTGCCAAGGAGTTAATAAGCTGGGTTGAGTTGGTGAGATGCTACTTCAGTCCATCGTCAGCAATGACCAGGGTGGGACAGGGATGGTTATTGGGTCAGCTCCAGGCTCTTGCTGGAAAAACAAATAAGGTTGGAATGGGACAGAGCATCAGCTGCGATTTTGCATTTGCCTGGAATATGACTACAGAAGATATTAAACTGGTGACGGAGTGACAGCTGCACGAGCCTGCGCAGGAAGGACGTGATGGGGAGAGGCTTGATCTACCTTAATTGATGAAGTCGGCTGTGGCCTGATTGTCTGTGGTGAAGAACACTGTCTGTCCAGTTCAAGTGTGGCCCCAAACCTGGGCAGCTGCCACAATGGGGTACAGCACGAGACGTGATGAAGACTGGGTGAAGCAGAAATTTAAGAGAATTTCTGGGGGCCAAGGTTTGGAGAACCAGTGGCGGACGAAAAATGCACGCAAAAGCCTGTGGTGGCTCGGCTGACACTGCCGGGATGAAGATTGAAATGCTGTTCTATCAGGTGGGGAAGTTGTCCCACATAGCTAAGTCTGCTACTGATGCTTGGTCTAGTTTGAGAACTTGGACTGGATCTTGCATTGGTGTGAGAAAATCAAGACAATACACAGGTGCTCAACAAGATGATATACGTGCACTCACTGACCAACGTGTACTCGCTGACCAACGTGCATCCGCTGACCAACGTGCACCCGCTGACCAACGTGCACCCGCTGACCAACGTGCACCCGCTGACCAACGTGCACTCGCTGACCAACGTGCACTCGCTGACCAACGTGCACTCGCTGACCAACATGCACACGCAGTCCAACGTGCACTCGCAGTCCAACGTGCACTCGCTGGTGCTGGATGGAAACCTGAACTAACTGCAGGGAAAAAGACAGGGAAAAGATGAGTGGCCCGCGTGCCACTAAAGATGAATGGTCAACTGGGTGCCACTGTGTGTTTGTTTGGCTGATTGTCACTGAGGTGTGTTTGCAAGTTTAGTATGTATTCGGGTTTGCACGTAGGTGCATGCTGCAAAGTGTTTTATACTGCTGCAGACAATATTGTGTGGTTGCAAGGGTCTCAGTCTGGTTTGCTGAGACGATAGTGTGTGGTTGCAAAGGTCTCGATGATTACGAGGTTTGTTTTGAGATGGCCTTGTGTGGTTGCACGGGTCTCAACAAGTGAGGGGTTGCTGAGACGATGTTGTGTTTGCAATGGTCTCAAGTGAGTGTCGGGCTGCTGAGATGACTATGTATGGCTGCAAAGGTCTGAACAGGTGTCAGGTTGCTGAGACGATATTGCGTTTGCAATGGTGTCAAATGAGTGTCAGTTTGCTAAGACGACTTTGTATGGCTGCAAAGGTCTGAACGGGCGTTAGGTTGCTGAGACAAGATTGTGTGGTTGCAAAGGTCTAGACGAGTGTGAGGTAGCTGAGATGATATTACATTTTGCAAGGGTCTCAAATGAGTGACAAGTTGCTGAGACAATATTCTCCCCTTTTTTTTTTTTTTTTTATATAAAAACGACTGTAAATGAAACGCTGGTAAACATGAGTTACCACATGTGGCTGTGTTTACAAGCTGTTACAGGCATCGGCGTTTCGAATGCCGTCTGAACCCAATTTTTTTTTTTTTGTGAGAAGGTTTCTGAACTCAACTGCCTAGAAATTACTATAAATTATCCTGTGTACATGTACTGATAAGATAACAAAGGAGTGATTGGGGATCCTGTGTAGACGTACTGGTAAGATAACAGAGGAGAGATCAGGGGTGGCTGAAAAACACCCATTTTTCTGGCTGCAATGGTCTCAATGAATGCCATGTTGCTGGGGCGGGACTGCGTGGTCACAAAGGTCTTTGATGAGTGGGAGGTTGCTCGATTGCGTGGTTGCAAGGCTCTCGATGAGTGTGGGGCTGCTGAGACGGTATTGCGTTTGCAAGGGTCTCAACAATGGTGTGAGGCTGCCGAGACGGTATTGCGTGGTTGCAAGGGCCTTGATGAATGTGGGGCTGCTGAGACGGTATTGCGTTTGCAAGGGTCTCAACAATGGTGTGAGGCTGCCGAGACGATATTGCGTGGTTGCAAGGGCCTTGATGAATGTGGGGCTGCTGAGATGGTATTGCGTGGTTGCAATGGTCTCAACAGGTGTCAGGTTGCTGGGCCGAGATTGCGTGGTGGCAACGTTTTTTTATTTTTGTGCGTTTTTTTTATTTTTTATATATATATTTTTCTTCACGTTTTTGTAAGGGCCTTGTGTTGCAAGGGTCTTAACAAGGGTGTCAGGCTGCTGAGATGATTTTGTGTGGTTTCAAGGGTCTCGATGAGTGTGGGTCTGCTGAGACGGTATTGCGTTTGCAAGGGTCTCAACAAGGGTGTCAGGCTGCTGAGACGATCTTGCTTGGTTGCAATGGTCTAAACAGGTGTCAGGTTGCTGGGCCAAGATTATGTGGTGGCACTTTTATGTTTAATTTTCCTTTTTTTTTTTTTGCGTTTTTTATATATATTTTTTTATTTTTTTTGCCTTTTGTAAGGGTCATGTGTTGCAAGGGTCTTAAGGGTGTCAGGCTGCTGAGACGATATACGAGTGGTTGCAAGGATGTCAATGAGTGTGAGGGCTGCTGAGACGATATTGCGTTTGCAAGGGTCTCAACAAGGGTGTCAGGCTGCTGAGACGATTTTGCGTGGTTGCAACGGTCTCAACAGGTGTCAGGTTGCCGAGGGGCTGAGATTGCGTGGTGGCAAAGGTTTTTTTTTTTTTTTTTTTGCGTTTTTTTTTGCGTTTTTGTATTTATTTTTTATTTTATTTTGCGTCTTGTAAAGGTCATGTGCTGCAAGGGTCTAACAAGGGTGTCAGGCTGCTGATTTTGCGTGGTTGCAAGGATCTCAATGAGTGTGAGGGCTGCTGAGACGATATTGCGTTTGCAAGGGTCTCAACAAAGGTGTCAGGCTGCTGAGACGATTTTGCGTGGTTGCAAATGGTCTCAACAGGTGTCAGGTTGCCGAGGGGCTGAGATTGTGTGGTGGCAAAGGTTTTATTTATTTTATTTTTTTGCTTTTTTTTTTTGCGTTTTTATATTTATTTTTTATTTTATTTTGCGTCTTGTAAAGGTCATGTGTTGCAAGGGTCTAACAAGGGTGTCAGGCTGCTGATTTTGCGTGGTTGCAAGGATCTCAATGAGTGTGAGGGCTGCTGAGACGATATTGCGTTTGCAAGGGTCTCAACAAGGGTGTCAGGCTGCTGAGATGATTTTGCGTGGTTGCAAATGGTCTCAACAGGTGTCAGGTTGCCGAGGGGCTGAGATTGCGAGGTGGCAAAGGTTTTTTTTTTTTTGCGTTTTTTTTTTTTTTTTTTGCGTTTTTATATTTATTTATTTTTTTTATTTTGCGTTTTGTAAGGGACATGTGTTGCAAGGGTCTTAACAAGGGTGTCAGGCTGTTGAGATGATTTGCATGGTTGCAAGGTCTCAATCAATAAGAATTGGGTTACTGAGAAAGGATAGAAACACCTGGTTTGTTTGTACCTTAAGCAAGCAGTATAAGGTAGAAGGACAACACCTGTTTGAATCGTGGTTCCATAGGGGCCACTAATGAACGATATGGGAGACAACAAATGGTAGCAAATTGATAGGACATAAAGAATGTAATAACAAATCTTACTTGCGACAGTGGGCCATGCAAGTGAGTTTGCGGCGGACTGTGGCTGGAGTGAAACATGTCGGGAAGGTGTAGCGTGATGCCGTGCATGGGGCAAAACAATGAGGTTTGGTGTAGAAAATAGAACACGAGAAGTGCGTATCAATGCTTTGTAAGTTCCACTGCGGGAACCAAACATATGGTACGGGTGACACCATGAGTGGCCACAAATTTGACATGACAAACAAGCTAACGAATCCTACCTGGGACAGTGAACGTGCGACTGGGTTTGCTTTGGACTGGAGTGGATGTGCAACACATCCGAAGAGTGTGGTGTGGCGCCATGCATGACGCACAGGCAATAACTTTGGTAAATAAATGAGAGAGAAGAACCGTGTACAAACAATTCGTAAGTTCCGCTGCGGGAACTAAAAACCCACGGCTTGGGGGAAACATGAATGACAACGGTAGAAAGCATGCAATGTATCTGATACAAAACGGTTGTAAAAATGCATTAAACAAATTCGATACGAATCGGTAGTAAGGAGTATTGAACGAATCTGATACGATTTGGTTGTAGAGTGTATGCTACCCCTTGCTTTGAAACCGAACACCTACCAACCACCCATCCCCCCAGGCTAATCAAGTGCAGACAAGGCACCATGTGAGTCCAATTACCACCTCAATCTGCCAAAGAACCCATACAAACACATGCTAATCTCCAAATGGATTTACAAATGAATCGTATGTTTGGCAGAAGGAAGTTACAAATGTACTACGCCTGAGCCAAATGATGTTAGAACATGAGCAACAATAACTCAGAGGCAGATTTTTTTTTTTTTTCAAAAAGAAATGCAGGATAGGAATCATAACGAATTGCAAGATTGCACAAGATACGAAAAGGTTTGAATACAACCTGCGACAGTAAGCGGGAACCGCCGGCGAAGACCATGAAGGGAGAAGCCACAAAGCGATTGCGATGACGAATGCGATTGAATGCGCAGACTCACGGACATGAGGTGAGCTGGGAAGAGTCGGCCCAGTGACGTGTAGTACTGCACACTGAACCGACAAAGAGCATGTGTGAGTGGGCTGCTTAAATACCCTCCGGGCTCCTCCCATAAACTCAGGCCACCATACTGGCCTTCTTATATATATTTTTGCTATAATAATTATCCCCAAAAAATATATAAAAACATTTTTTTTCCTCAGTTTAGTCCGATACATATTCTTCTACATATTTTTGGTAAAAAAAAAGCAATAAGCGTTTAGTGATTGGTTTGCGCAAAAGTTATAGCATCTTCAAAATAGGGGATAGTTTTATGGCATTTTTATTAATATATATTTTTTTAACTAGTAATGGCGGCGATCAGTGATTTTTTCGTGACTGCGACATTATGGCGGACACATCGGACACTTTTGACACATTTTTGGGATCATTGTCATTTTCACAGCGAAAAGTGCTATAAAAATGCACCGATTACTGATGGCAGTGAAGGGGTTAACCACTAGTGATTCTTACTGTAGAGGGGCGTGGCTCGACGTGTGACATCACTGATCGTCGTTTCCTGAATGAATGAAGAACTTGTATAGCGCAGCACATGCAAAGTAAATCGCCTCTGGGCGCTTGTTGTTCCTGTCTCCTTTGAGATCAAAAGAGATGAGTCTTAATCTTTCTCCTGAAGACTAAGTAGTTCTCCTCCAGTCTAATGCTGACTGGTAAGGCGTTCCATAGTCTGGGACCTTGGACAGCGAATCTCCTGTCTCCTTTGGACTTGTATCTGGCTTTCGGTATCTGAAGCCGATTTTGATTGTTGGATCGTAGAATACGATTGGGATTGTACATTTTTAATTTTTCGCATAGATAATGGGGAGCATTCCCATGGATACATCTATGCGTTAGACAGAGTGCTTTAAAGGTGATTCTGTCATTGACTGGTAGCCAGTGAAGGGATCTCAACGAAGGTGAGATTGATTCCCAGGGTTTTTTCCCAGTCACAAGTCTGGCGGCCGTATTTTGAACGACTTGAAGACGAGTGATTTGGTACTTGGGGAGTCCGAGGTAAAGGGCATTTGCATAGTCCAATCTGGAGTTTACAATCGCTCCCACCACGACCGCTATGTCTTTCTTCGGAATAAAAGGCGTGAGTCTGCGTAGTAGGCGCAGCAGATAGTGAGATCCGCTGACTAATGCCCCTATTTGTGCGTTCATTGTCATGTCGGAGTCAAAGATGACCCCAAGACTTTTGACTTTGGCGCTAGGGGTGATGACTTTGCCCAGAATGGGCGAGGGGATCCAGGTTGTTATCGATTGATTCCTACGCTTGGCGTGAAACAGAAGAAGTTCTGTTTTCGCTCCGTTGAGTTTGAGATAACTCTTTGTCATCCAATCCTCTATCAAAGAGAGGCATGTCTCTAGATCGAGGTGGTGATCCTTTTTATTGCTAATGCGGAAGTACAGTTGCGTGTCGTCTGTGTAAGAGTGATATAGCAGTTTTTGGCTGCTGATGATTTCAAAAACAGGGAACAGGGAACAGACGATCCGTGACAAGCCACAGAGAAGAACTAGGAAGGTTTGTTTACACTCACCTCTCCCTGTTCTTCAGCTCATGTGACCCAATCGCGGGACACTGGCGGCGATCGGGTCCACGGTTCCCCGTGGGCACTGTCACGGACTAGGTCGCGAGCACCCTGGTGGCTCTCGCGACCCACGGCTGGGCACTTAAATGGCAACGTACCTGTACGTGCCTGTGCCCAGCCGTGCCATTCTGCCAATGTATATCGACGTTAAGCGGTCCTTAAGTGGTTAAAGGAGAATTAACCAAAAAAAGGTTCATTAAATCCACAAGGGCTTTTTTTTAATCACTACTATTCCTTTATATTGTCTTTTAAAATTTACAAATGCAGCAATTCAGAAATTGGATGAACGGGTTGGCACTGGGAAACACTTTTTGAAAGATAAAAGTGCATTTTATATACAGTACATCTATACCAGTGGTGGCGAACCTTGGCACCCCAGATGTTTTGGAACTACATTTCCCATAATGCTCAACTATACTGCAGAGTGTACGTTCATCATGGGAAATGTAGTTGCAAAACATCTGCTGTGCCAAGGTTCACCATCACTGATCTATATAGATCAGACCAAAACGAGGGACAAATGAGGAGGAAAGAGGGACATTGCTTCAAATCAGGGACAGTCCTTCGGAATCAGGGACAGTTCGGAGCTATGCACATACAGGGGGTCCCCGACTTACGAACGCCCAAGTTACAAACTTCTCCTACTTACGAACCGGGCGCTGCAGGGACCTTCTTCCATTTTGGACAGACCCTCTGCTGTTCTGCGCATTTGCGGCCAGACGGAGCCTCAGGAAATGTCGGGAATGTCCGTAATTGGTCGCGCATGCGCAGAACAGCATTTAGACGGAACATCGGCAATGTCCGTAATTGCCGGTCTGCGGCCGACTTACAGACATTTCCGATTTACAAACAGGAGGAATGTCCCAAACGGGTACGTAACCCGGGGACCCCCTGTATACATATTTCATCTGTGTATCTGTTTGCCTGGAGTTCAGCTTTGAGAAATAATCCATGAAGCAACCCCTCCCATCAAATGTTTTTTTTTTTTTTTTTTTTGTAGTTGTACATGCTTCTGGAATGAAAAAAAGCCTGCAAATAAAACACGCATGACACTCCACATTGTATTAAATTGGCAGTGCATGTTGGAATAAGATGGCTTTCTGTTAATGTGAAAGTCTATTATCAAAGTCATTGGGGTTAAATGGATATAATTAACTAAACCATCAACATGCAGGAACATTGGAACGGGTATAGCAGACTAATGTTGCATGAAAGCTGATGTATTTGTGTGTCCGGGTAATGAAACTGAAGGAATTGTGGAGACAAATGCAATATAATGTCTGTTACATATTAAACTGCATTAAATGGCATCTGTTTACCACTAATATCATGTGACTTCTGGGTGTCTTATCTAAAAAACAGAAAACATTTACACTGTAAATTTTCCCATGGGACTTGTTCTTTGAACAGAAGGTAAAGTGGTTTTAGATATATTGTCTTTATAAAAAAAAAAAATATATATATATATATATATATATATATATATATATATACACACACAGGTATACATACAGTGCCTTGAAAAAGTATTCATACCCCTTGAAAGTTTCCACATTTTGACGTAAATGTATTTTTTGGGGATTTCATGTGATAGATCAACACAGAGTGGAACATAATTGTGAAGTGGAAGGAAAATGTTAAATGCTTTTAAAATTTCTTTACAAATAAATACTGTATATACTCGAGTATAAGCCAAGGTACCTCATTTTACCACAAAAAACTGGGAAAACGTATTGACTCGAGTATAAGCCTAGGGTGAGAATGCAGCAGTCTCTGTAAGAGGAAAAGAGGGTCAACAGCCCATTTGCATGCCTCACTATGCCCATTGCAACCTCACTGTGCCAACCTCACTGTGCGAATTGTCACTGTGCCCAATCGTCACTGTGCCAATCCTCACTGTGCCAATCCTTACTGTGCCCATCGTCACTGTGCCAATCATCACTGTGCCAATTGTCACTGTGCCCATCCTCACTGTGCCCATCCTCACTGTGCCCATCCTCACTGTGCCAATCCTCACTGTGCCAATCCTCACTGTGCCTGTCGTCACTGTGTACATCCTCACTGTGCCAATCCTCACTGTGCCCGTCATCACTGTGCCAATCCTCACTGTGCCAATCCTCACTGTGCCCGTCGTCACTGTGCCCATCCTCACTGTGCCTGTCGTCACAGTGCCCATTGTCACTGTGCCCGTCATCACTGTGCCCATTGTCACTGTGCCCGTCATCACTATGCCCATTGTCACTGTGCCCGACATCACTGTGCCCATTGTCACTGTGCCCAACATCACTGTGCCCATTGTCACTGTGCCTGTCATCACTGTACCTGAAATTGAGAGGCTGCAGGCGTCCATTCAATGTTTAAATCACGCTGTCTCCTCCTGGTCCCTTCCACGATAGGGAGCTGACACAGTTCCGCCTATCACAGACGTTCTCTCATCCTCTGCCTCAGTTTTCCAGCAGACACTGTGTTCAGTGTTCCACCTATATTGGACGTTCTCTCATCCTCGGACTATCATGGATGTCCGAGTATGAAAAGGCATCCGTGATTGGCGGAACACTGAACACAGTGTCTGCTGGGATGGGTGAGGATGAGAGAATGTTTGTGATAGGCGATGGACGCCCGCAGCCTCTCAATATTTCCAGGTAGACTGACTACGGTATAAGCCAAGGGGGGCATTTTCAGCCCCAAAAGAAGGGCTGAAAATCTCGGCTAATACTTCAGTATATACGGTATGTAAAAAGTGTGATGTACATTGATGTACATTTCACTGCAATTACATCTGCAAGTTCTTTTGGGGATGTCTCTACCAGATTTGTACATCTAGAGAGGGACATTTTTGCTCTCTCTTTGCCAAATATCTCAAGTTCTGTCAGATTGGATGGAGAGCATCTGTGATCAGCAATTTTCAATTGGATTTAGGTCTGGGCTTTGATTGGGCCATTCTAACACATGAATATCCCTTTCACGCCGAGCGAACGCATATATGCGTCCTCGGCTTTCGGGCGTTATACCGGGATGATGCCTGCAGCTGCTAAAATATTTACAAAATGTGAGGGGTGTACTCACTTTTGTAAGATACTGTATATACAATTATATAATTACTATTATATAAAATATATATATAATATTTGTTTGTCTGGTAAATTTTTAATATTGCATATTATACTAGTCAGTGATGCCTTTGCTTCAATATAATGTTTTAATTTGCTCCTTTGTTGTAAAAAAAAGTCTGTTGTTTACAATGATCAAGTTTGCACAGGGCCGGCCTTAGGCCTTTAGGCGCCCTGTGCGAGAAAGCTTTACAGCGCCCCCTAGTGGCCACGCCCCTCAGTAACCACACCCTTTCAGTGTCCACACCCATTTCTCCAATACCGGCTCCATTTAAAGCCTTACATTCTGTTAAGTTTCCAAAAAACTGATTACAAGCTATGATAAAAATACATTCACACGCTATAATAACACCACCTATACTGCAAATCACACGCTATAATAACACCACCTATACTGCAAATCACGCGCTATAATAACACCACCTATACTGCAAATCACGCGCTATAATAACACCACCTATACTGCAAATCACACGCTATAATAACATCACCTATACTGCAAATCACACGCTATAATAACATCACCTTCACTGCAAATCACACGCTATAATAACACCACCTATACTGTAAATCACACGCTATAATAACGCCACCTATACTGCAAATCACACGCTATAATAACACCACCTATACTGTAAATCACACGCTATAATAACACCACCTATACTGTAAATCACACGCTATAATAACGCCACCTATACTGCAAATCACACGCTATAATAACACCACCTATACTGTAAATCACACGCTATAATAACACCACCTATACTGCAAATCACACGCTATAATACCACTACCTGTAAATTTACAATCAAATATCAAAACATAATTACAATAAAGTATTTTTTAACTTTTGTATTTACTGTTCCTTTAAGAAACACCCTATTTAAAAAATACAAAAACGGACATTAAGCAGTACACTGCACTTATAAAAAAAAAAAAATTACTTACAGAAAAAAGTTTTTACATCTGCTGCCTGCGTCTGTAGATTCTTGCCCTCCTTTGTCTTCTCAGTGCGCATGGCATATGAGCCTCTCATAGCAAGGCAAGGACAGCCGCCATGCCGTCTTTCCGGCAGAATCCACCTGTGGCCTGCCAGGCGTACCTAGAGCATTTGGCACCCGGCAATGGATCCTATATCTGCCCCCCCACAGTAAAATGTAAAAACACCCCACTGTGCCCCCTGCATTCTTCAATATCTCTGTCACTACTGTGTACCTCCACAACTGCACCTCTGGACCCCTTTACATTACACAGCCCCCTGCACCCCTGGACCCCTTTACATTACACAGCACCCTGCACCTCTGGACCCCTTTACATTACACAGCACCCTGCACCTCTGGACCCCTTTACATTACACAGCACCCTGCACCTCTGGACCTCTTTACATTACCCAGCACCCTGCACCTCTGGCCCCCTTTACATTACACAGCACCCTGCACCTCTGGGCCCCTTTACATTACACAGCACCCTGCACCTCTGGGCCCCTTTACATTACACAGCACCCCATTACATTACACAGCACCCTGCACCTCTGGGCCCCTTTACATTACACAGCACCCTGCACCTCTGGGCCCCTTTACATTACACAGCACCCTGCACCTCTGGGCCCCTTTACATTACACAGCACCCCTTTACATTACACAGCACCCTGCACCTCTGGGCCCCTTTACATTACACAGCACCCTGCACCTCTGGGCCACTTTACATTACACAGCACCCTGCACCTCTAGGCCCCTTTACATTACACAGCACCCTGCACCTATGGGCCCCTTTACATTACACAGCACTCTGCACCTCTGGGCCCCTTTTCATTACACAGCACCCTGCATCACTAGACCCTTTTACATTTCACAGCACCCTGCACCTCTGGGCCCCTTTACATTACACAGCACCCTGCACCCCTGGGCCCCTTTACATTACACAGCACCCCATTACATTACACAGCACCCTGCACCTCTGGGCCCCTTTACATTACACAGCACCCTGCACCTCTGGGCCCCTTTACAATACACAGCACCCTGCACCTCTGGGCCCCTTTACAATACACAGCACCCTGCATCACTAGACCCTTTTACATTTCACAGCACCCTGCACATCTGGGCCACTTTACATTACACAGCACCCTGCACCTCTGGGCCCCTTTACATTACACAGCACCCTGCACCTCTTGGCCACTTTACATTACACAGCACCCTGCACCTCTGGGCCCCTTTACATTACACAGCACCCCATTACATTACACAGCACCCTGCACCTCTGGGCCCCTTTACATTACACAGCACCCTGCACCTCTGGGCCCCTTTACATTACACAGCACCCTGCACCTCTGGGCCCCTTTTCATTACACAGCACCCTGCATCACTAGACCCTTTTACATTTCACAGCACCCTGCACCTCTGGGCCCATTTACATTACACAGCACCCTGCACCTCTGGGCCACTTTACATTACACAGCACCCTGCAACTCTGGGCCACTTTACATTACACAGCACCCCTTTACATTACACAGCACCCTACAGCTCTAGACACCTGTATGTTACACAGACACCCCCCTACAGTGCAGACCCCCCTTACAACACAGACCCTTTCTTATAATACAGAACCCCCTCTACAATACAGATTCACCCCTAAAGAGCAGACCCCCCTACAATACAAACCCGCCTACAATACATAACCCCCCCTCCTACAATACAGAACCCCCCCTACAATACAGACCCCTCTCTCTACAATACTGAACCCCCCTACAATACAGACCCCTCTCCCTACAATACTGAACCCCCCTCTCCCTACAATACAGACCCCCCCCTACAATACAGACCCCCCTACAATACAGACCCCCCTACAATACAGAACCCCCTCCCTACAATACAGAACCCCCTCCCTACAATATAGACCCCCTACAATACACAATCCCCCCTCCTTCAATACAGACCCCCCTACAATACAGCCCCTCCTCCTACAATACAGAACTCCCCCTACAATGCCGACCCCCCCTACAATACAGAACCCCCCTACAATACCGAACCCCCCCTCCCTACAACACAGACCCCCCTCCCTACAATACAGACCCCCCTACAATACACAATCCCCCCTCTTACAATACAGACCCCCCCTACAATACAAAACCCCCCTCCTACAATACAGAACCCCCCCTCCTACAATACCGAACCCCCCCACCTTACCGCCCCCCCCTACAATACAGAACCCCCCTCCTACAATACAGAACCCCCCCACAACACAGAACCCTCCCACAACACAGAACCCCCCTCCTACAATACCGAACCCCCTCTACAGTGCCGACCCCCCCCACCCCCCTTCAGACCTGTATAGCAGGCTCAGCTAATGTGCTTGCCGCGTGCTGCACACACACAGCACAGCACAGTACAGACAAGGGGGAGGCGGCTTCACTGCTCGGCTGCCTGTGACTGTGAGACAGGCAGCCGAGACTCAGACCTGCGGCGCTGCACAGGGAAGGGGGATGATTGCGGCCATGTCCCGAGTGTGCCGACCCCCGCAAAGCCAGGCGCCTGTCACCATGGAATTCCGCCCAAAGTCCTCTTCGGTCGCGTGCGCGCGGGGGGGGGGGGGGTCGGGGCGCTGGCACGCCCCCCGCCCACTACTTAGTTAATACACGGGCGATATTAGAGAATTTGTGTCGATCGCCAGGCGCCCATGTTGCTATGGCGCCCTGTGCGACCGCACATCCCGCACACCGCAAAGGCCGGCCCTGAGTTTGCACATAAGTAAGGCATCCTGCACACAGGCACCTGGAGTCATATAACAGGCATATTTCCCTGCCTGAAAGCCACAGGTGCTGTTTACAGCTGCTTATAGCAATCAAAGGCCGCATACAGCTGTACATGGTTATACACCTGTACTTACATAAACATGCGCATAAATACTGATGTATGACTCTGGATGCAGAATGTCTGCATGTAGGGGAGTACATCCATATGCATATGTCTCAAAGTACTGGCATATACCTACATACAGCCATTGGTTTCTATGTGTAGCTGTACATAGCACCTGGAAATACACCCAAATTCTACATCATATGGCCTCAGGCGCCCATGTGCATGAGGCTTAGAGTGGTTGTAAAGATAAAAAAATAAATTACGTTAATGCAGTCTCTGCATTAAGGCCCCGTTCACACCAGAAAGTGGTGCGCGTAACCCAGGTTTATGTGAATTTCCAGTAATGTGTTCAAAATACACTGCAGTTGCGATCTGCAGCAGGTGTCAGTGTTAAGTTAATGACACCGCAAACGAAGCTTGCAAACGCACTGGATCACATTGGTACAGATGTACCATTCAATCCAGTTGCAGTGCATTTCCAAAAGTGGTGCTGCACTGTGCGGTTTGAGCTCATTCAAAATAAACTGGCTGAACTCGCACTGCACTGAACCGTAAGTTAAAAAACCTTCTGTGTGTAGCAGCCTCCCCAGCACCCCTTAATACTTACCTGAGCCCCACCTCTCATGATTGGCTGGCAACCATTCAAGGGTATTCCCTTTATTGCAAGGGAAGAGAGGGTAAAAAAGGGGTATGCCTATATATCAATAATAATGTACAAGTGAATGTGAGAGACGCCATCACTAAGGGAGCTAGGAAGGAGGTGGAATCCTTATGGGTAGAGCTCCAAAGGAATGAAGCCAAGGGTAAAATAATACTGGTAGTATGCTACAGGCCCCCTAACCTGAGGGAGGAGGGGGAGACAGATCACAATTTGGATTAGCAGCAATAATGGGAAATGTTATCATAATGGGGGATTTTAATTATCCAGACATAGACTGGGTGGAGGGAACCACGCATTCATCTAAGGCTCGCCAGTTCCTAAATGTCTTGCAGGACAATTTCATGGGTCAGATGGTAGATACACCAACTAGAAATAAAGCTCCACTGGATCTACTTATTACCAATAATACAGACCTGATTACGGATGTGGAAATACAGGGCAATTTAGGTAACAGCGATCACAGGCCAATTGGTTTCAGTATAAATGACACAAATAGGAAACATAAGGGGAATACAAAGACACCAAATTTCAAAAGAGCCAACTTCCCTAAACTATGAATCTTGATAGAAGACATAAATTAGGGACAAAAGAGCTTTAAGAGTGTAACAGAATGGCCGTAGGACCCACAGGCTCTTGAAGGATGTGGGGGTACTCCTGTTTCAGCTTCACCAATGACTCTTGTGTCTAGGGTAGTCCTATGTCCACTAGGGGCATAGGATGACTGAGAAATGATATCTTGAATTACATGAGATGGGACAGTAATGATAATTCACAATGTATTGCAGGATATCTTGAAATATTACAGGTTGTTAATTCTGAACTCAACAGGTCAATAGGAGAGTGATTTATTTAATGTGGAACATAGGCTGTTAAGGGGGTAATTAAGTCTGCTACTGTCATGTAAACGAGCCTTAGCCTGGCTTCTAAAGACCTTTTCATTGCGTGATGCTAATTAACACTGTATTGTGTGAAAGTTCTATTGATGATAGATGTGGAATGTGAATTAGCACAATCTAAAAGGTCAGATGTCTGACTTATGTTTACTAAAGGAATGTGTGTTGTATTGAGGTGAAAAGAACTTATCTCGGAATCACCTTGTCTGGGTAAAAAGATTAGTAATTAACTCATGTAGATTATATCAGTGCAGAAAGTCTGACTAAAAATGTGTATTGAGTTCATTGTGTCATGTTGTGGGTGGAGTTGAGTCATTGTTCACATTTGGTTGCTAACTGTATAAAAGCCAGAGTTTTACTATTAAAGTATCTATCCGTTTGGAACCAGAGAACAGAGCTGTGTGTCTCGTTTCTGGGGAATTCTTATAGATCGTGTTTGCTGGATTGTAGAGTGTCGATAAGCTGTCGTGGGTTGGTGGAAAGGAATATCGTAAACAGCGTTAACCCCTGACCGTTACAAAGAGCATATTAAATAAGGGTATTAGCCAATGCATCCCATTGGGTAATACATTTAAAAGAGCAAACAAAAGTCCTGGATGGCTTAACTCCAATGTAAAAATGCATATAATGGCAAAGTAGAAGGCCTTCAAAAAATACAAGGTTGGGGGTAGGGATGAGCTTCGTGTTCGAGTCGAACGTATGTTCGACTCGAACATCGTATGTTCGATCGTTCGCCGAAATATGAACAAAACGTGTCGTTCGCACCAAATTCGATTGATGCGCCACGGCCCATAATTCACTGCGGCATCGCTGGCTGATGATTGGCCAAGCATGCACTATGATCCACATGCTTGGCCAATCACAGCGCGCAAAAAACGGAGAGCCATAATTGGCCAAAGCCAGGGGGTTTAGTACACGCCCCACACTATAAAAGGCCGCCTGCAGGTCGGCCTTGTGTAGTGTGTTGCGGCGGTGGTTAGAGAGAACAGAGAGAGACAGAGAGAGTGTCATTTTTTGCAGGCTGATAGAGCAGGCAGGCAGGAAGGCTAGTCAGTTAATGTTACAGTGTGTAGAGGATATATGTGCATCCCAGGTGTTGTATATATATTTATACACTGTGTAGTTTAGCTAGATCAGTTCTTCCTAATTCACTGGCAGGCAGGTGATTGTGCTATTTAAAGACATTTTCACAGGCATACTATAGACACCCAGCAGGTACAATATTTAAAGGATTTTCTTTATTTTTTATTTAAGTATCATTAAAATTTTAATGATGCTTAAATAAAAATAAAAAAAAGAAGAAGAAAAATTCCTTCAAATATTGTACCTACTGGGTGTCTATAGTATGCCTGTGAAAACGTCTTTGAGAACCTGGGTCTTGCCCGAGGATACATGTATTAATGAAAAAAAAGTTT
Source organism: Rana kukunoris (assembly GCA_029574335.1). Classification (NCBI taxonomy): domain Eukaryota; kingdom Metazoa; phylum Chordata; class Amphibia; order Anura; family Ranidae; genus Rana; species Rana kukunoris. Next base: position 37,422,042 of record CM056049.1, on the reverse strand, counting down.
TAAAAACTGATTTTTTTCAGGAGTTCTCAAAGACATTTTACGACAATAACTTGCATATTAGGCTTTAAAATGAGCACTTTTGAATTCGAACGTTCGAGTCCCATAGACATCAATGGGGTTCTAAATTTTCGTGCAAAGTTTCTGGTGCGAACCGAACGGGGGGGGGGGGGGTGTTCGGCTCGTCCCTAGTTGAGGGATCATCATCAGCATTCAGAGTTTATAAAGAATGCAACAAGAAATGTAAGGGTACAATTAGGGTGGCTAAGATAGAACATCAAAGACACATAGCAGAGGAGTGCAAAAAAATTCCCAAGAAATTCTTTATCAATAGTATGTAAGCTCTTTGAGGGGATGATAACGGACTATATACAAGATTTTAGTAATGAGAACGGTATCATTGGCAGTAATCAGCATGGATTCATGAAGAATCCTAGCTGAGACTCTAAAGACATGTTGGTAGGTTAATCGGCTTCTGTCTAAATTGGCCCTATTATCAAGTGCGTTGAGATCCTACGGGGTAAATGACTGCGCTATATCAAGATGCTACTCAACTCAAGAATCGTTCTTGCCAAACCAATCTATTAACCTTCTATGAGGAGGTGAGTTGCCATCTAGACAAAAGAAAGGCCCGTAGATGTGGTGTATCTGGATTTTGCAAAAGCCTTTAACACAGTTCCCCATAAACGTTTACTGTACAAAATAAGGCCCATTGGCATGGACCATAATGTGAGTACATGGATTGAAAGCAGGCTACAAGGGAAAATTCAGAGGGTGGTGATAAATGGGGAGTACTCGGAATGGTCAGGGGTGGGTAGTGGGATCCCCCAGGGTTCTGTGCTGGGACCAATCATGTTTAATTTGTTCATAAACAACCTGGAGGATGGGGTAAGCAGCGCAACCTCTGTATTTGTGGGCGATACTAATCTAAGCAGGGCAATAACTTCTCCGCAGAATGTGGAAACCTTGCAAGAAGATCTGAACAAATTAATGGGGTGGGCAACTACTTGGCAAATGAGGTTTAATGTGAAAAAATATTGTAACAGAATGGCCCGTGACACCCAGAGACTTTTGAAGAATGGGGGGGGTACTCCGGTGCCAGCGTCACTAATGACTCTTGGGTCAGAGTCACCCTGTGCCCCTTTTGGGCATAGGGTGACTGAGAAATGATAATTCATGTTTGCAGGATATCTTGAGATATTACAAGTTGTTGGCTTATTCTGACCCTGTCGGTCAATAGTGACTCATTCCTCTGTGTAACAGACTGTTGAGGTGCTAATTAGATCTGCTTCTACAGACCTTTTTATTGGGTATGCTAATGACACTGTTTTGTGTGAAAATACTATTGATAATAGGTGTGGAATGTGACTTCTCAGGTGTAGTAATTAGGTCATGTTAATTATGTCAGACGGGTGCCAGAAGTTGAACGTCTGACATAGGAATGTGTATTATGCAGGTGAATAGCTGTTGTCAGAGTCGGGACGTCTGGAGGATAATTAACTCACCTGAATGTAATTATTTAAAATAATGTGTATGAAGTTTATTGTGTGATGTGGTGGGAGGAGTTGATTCATTGTTCACTTGGTTTCTAAAACTGTATATAACCAGCTGAGTGTACCATTAAAAGTGTTCATACATTTTGAAACCAGAGAACAGAGCTGAGTCTCGTTATTCTGGGAAATGGAATGGATCGTGTCTGCATGGTGTGTCGGAGTACCCGATAAGCTGTCTTGGGTTGATGGCAGATCGTAAACGGTGGTGACGGTTACAAAAATAAAATAATGCATTTGGGTGGCAAAAATACAAATGTAATCTATACACTGGGGGGAGAACCTCTGGGGAAATCTAGTATGGAAAAGGACCTGGGGGTCCTAGTAGAAGATAGGCTCAGCAATGGCATGCAATGCCAAGCTGCTGCTAACAAAGCAAACAGAATATTGTTATGCATTAAAAAGGGGATTATCTCCAGAGATAAAATGATAATTCTCCCACTCTACAAGACTCTGGTCCGGCTGCACCTGAAGTATGCTGTCCAGTTCTGGGCACCAGTCCTCAGGAAGGATGTCCTGGAAATGGAGAGAGTACAAAGAAGGGCAACAAAGCTAATAAAGGGTCTGGAGGATATTAGTTATGATGAAAGGTTGTGAGCACTGAACATATTCTCTCTGGAGAAGAGACGCTTGAGAGGGAATATGATTTCATATTACAACTACTGTACTGGTGACCCCACAATAGGGATAAAACTTTGTTGCGGAAAGGAATTTAACAAGACATGTGGCCACTCATTAAAATTAGAAGAAGAGAGGTTTAACCTTAAACTACGTAGAGGGTTCTTTACGGTAAGAGTGGCAAGGATGTGGAATTTTATTCCACAGGAGGTGGGCTAAGCGGGGAGCATCGATGGTTTCAAGAAACTATTAGATAAGCACCTGAACGACCACAACATACAGGGATATACAATATAATACTGACATAAAATCACACACATAGGTTGGACTTGATGGACTCTTTTTTCAACCTTACCTACTATGTAAATATGTAACTATATATCTCTCTCCAGCAATGTCCACGAGTGTCTTAGCCATCTAGGTGTAACGTTACGCCGGATACGATTTGAGAATTAGGATCTCAACTGCGGAGACTTCTCAGTTTCGGACCCAGGTTTCACTCTCTTTTGTGCAGAGAGTTTGGGATCCTAGCATCACAGTCTCAGTTAAGAAATATGGCGCATATTCCTTCATAGGCGCCAGTGAAAACTCAAAACAAATATAAGTATAAAGTCCAGGTAGAACTCATACTATAGTTCAGGCTTACTAGGGTAATACCCTGGGGAGTGAGGTTGCACGAATACTGGATACAAATACAAACTCTAATAGCAGGGTAAATAGTATTAGCGCCGTATGCCTCAAGAGTAATGGAATGGTCGCAGTGCAGCAGTGTTGAGGGAATGGCGTGAAAGCAGCATTCCACTAATACTTGGAAACTACAGACCAGGCTCTAGTTAAATGCAGAAGTAGCCGAGCATGCGTGGCATGTAATAAAACTTAACGGCAAAGTCCTCAAAGTAATAGGCAGAATATATGCACACAGTAACATTTGAGAAGGAGGTACATAGGCATGAAAGACTTCCGTTTATACTTGGTGACTTTAGAATGTAGAAATCATGGCAGGATCCTTATTAGAAGTACCAAACATAGAGAGGCTATGGCTGCAGTAATTCCTGGTATAGTTAGCATACATAACTTAGCAGGCAGGATCCTTATTAGAAGTACCAAACATAGAGAGGCTATGGCTGCAGTAATTCCTGGTATAGTAGCATACATAACTTAGCAAGGCAGCACGGTTCACAGGACAGTAAGGGTCAGAAGAGACGAGACTCCGCCATGAGGCTCAGCAGAGACGAAACTCCGCCATCAGGGTCAGCAGAGATGAAACTTCGCCATGAGGGTCAGCAGAGACGGAACTTCGCCATGAGGGTCAGCAGAGACGAAACTCCACCATGATGGTCAGCAGAGACGAAACTCTGCCATGAGGGTCAGCAGAAAATACATTGCATCAAACAGGGTACTTGCGATACTGAAGTGCATGATGCAGGCATAAGATCAGGCTCCAAGGGTCCAGACAGGTAAGGCTGGTGAAGCAGGCAGTGGAGTCTCCTGGTCCAGGTCAGGAAGCTGAAGTTCAGAGCAGGTGCTTCTGGATGCCCAACTGACAGAGGCGTTGTGTCAGCACAAATAAAGGAACACTTCCTGGTCAGTGCTGGGAGCTTAAATAGACCACCCAGCAACTTAACAGGATGTCACAGGCTAATCAGAAAGAAGGAAGTAACTTCGAAGTGAGAGGCTCATCAGGAAGGAGGTTTGGGAAGGAAGTAACGGATGAGAGTTAACTGGGGAAGAACTAAGTATAATTGAAAAAGTCACTCGAGAGACGTTACACTGGGACTCTCCACCTGATTGGCTGAGACACAGCAGTGGCGCCATTGGTTCCCGTGGCTGTCAATTAAAGTTAGTTAGCCAATCAGAAGAGAGAGGGGCGAGTCTGGGCTCTGTGTTTTGAATGGACACACAGAGCTGTGACTCAGCTCGGGTGCCCCATAGCAAGCTGCTGTGGGGGGATTCAACAGGAGGGAGGGGAAAGGAGCAGCGAAGAGGGACCTGAAAAGAGGACGATCTGGGCTGCTCTGTGCAAAACACGCTGCGCAGAGGAGGTAAAAATAACATGTTTGTTTTTTTAAAACGAAACTTTACAATCACTTTACACCTTTACGATAACTTTAAATAAGCAGTGACTCATTCCTTAGACTGACTCTTTCTAATGCTTAGTTAGACAAAACAGTACTGAAGACACGTTGCTTTTCATTTAGCTTACCCAAAGTGCGTTGGGAAACCTTCATCATGTACCAAATGTTTTTTTAATGGTCGAAATAAAGATTATATATATATATATATATATATATATATATATATATATATATATATATATATATATATATATATATATATATAACCAGTTGTTCTAAAAAAAAGGATATTTCTAGTGTGGACTGGCCCTTACGTTAAAAAACCTTTCCATGGTAAAGTCAGCACAGCTTCAGCTCATTCACAAGCTCCTAAGCTTTCAGAAAATATTCAGGCAATCCCTGGGTTACAAACGAGGTTCTGTAGGTTTGTTCTTGAATTGAATTTGTATGTAGTTAAACCCGCAAGTGCTATTTTACCAGTACTATTCCTTTATACTAGCTTTTGATATTTACAAATGCAGCAATTTAGAATTTGGATGCACTGGGAAACACATTTTGAAACATAAAAATGTGTATTTTACATACATTTTATATGCAAATTATATAGATCAGACTATTGAAATCAGGTACAGTTGGGATCTATGCAGCAGCACATACTCATCTGCCCTTTGGTCTTCTGTAAGAGCTCTAAATCATGAGTTTGAGCTTATACAGGGCTGAGGAATCTCTCCTGGCCCTGTGTGACAAGAGTGGCCATACATCAAACACAAAAGCTGTAACAAAGCAAGGAGGGAAGTGAGTCACATGCTCCTCCATACCTGGAAGTACAAGGTATTTCTTTCACTACAGATGGAAGAACAGAGCAGTGGATGAGTGAAGGTAAAAATGTGCAATTGGTGGGGATGCCACTGAATTGAACCCCTTTTTTTCCTCAAGTTCACTTTAAAGCTGAAGTCCGGGTATGGTAATCTGTACATAGTCTAAGCTGGACCAATATACATCTGTATGTCCCATACCTGTTAGATCCCCATGGAAGCTGGAAATCACCATTATTCCAGTGATCTCCACTGGCTTCTGGATCTCTGCTGCATTCTGAACATAGAGTGCCATCAGGATATGCAAAGTGTCCTCTGATTGGATGAGGTGGAGAGGTAGTGCAACGATGCCACAATCTCCCCCTTGTCTAGTCATAGTGTTCTGTAAATGGTGCCTAGAAGACATTGGCGACTACTGTAGAGAACAATCAAAGAACACTTCGCATTTATTAAAAACTTGCAAAACGTTCTCTGAAAGATGCTCTTGCTAAGCATGTAATCTTCTGTGTTCAGTGGCTTGGTATGTAGTCTGGGAGCTAGGGGAAATCACTGTAGTAGCGCTGCCTACTCCAGCTTCCACAGGGACCCCACAGGTGTGACACATACATACTTACATTGGTCCAAGTTGTACGAATATAGAAAATATGCAGACTTTTATGTACATACATTATGGAAAGCACGTGACCTCCCATGGCCTGAGCGGCCAGTTGCCAGGGATATCATCCACTTGAATAAGCTCTACTACCATCCCACACTGGGTGGACTCCTTCAGCCGGTACCTTGCTTTGGAAGTGTGGACTATCAGGTGACGCTGTCACTTTACACTGAATGAGCAGCTGACTGTTTTTCTTTAAATGCAAACTGTGTCCGAGCTGGGAGGGGGGCGGTGGTATCGCTGCTTCCACTTTGTGGAGGTTATGGGACACTTTGAGCCTATTATTGTCAGACAGAAGCGAGGTAAGAAGGATACGAGGCAGACAGCCTTGAGCTGAGTGGAAAGGTGACCAGGGCAGTAATGTGATCTTGAGGACATGATGCATAGAAAGCAGAGAGACTTAAAGAAAAAAGATGTTCTGAATATTTAATAGTAAATATGACTGAAGAATGTTACTGATACTCTGATACTACACTAAGCAAGCAATGAAAATAGTCAGAGATTATTTGTTGTGGTCTATATTTCTATTTATCTAACTATCCACTCATCCATATCTATCTCTCTATCTCTCTATCTATCTATCTATCTATCTATCTATCTATCTATCTATCTATCTATCTATCTATCTATCTATCTATCTATCTATCTATCTATCTATCTATCTATCTATCTATCTATCTATCTATCTCTCTATCTATCTATCTATCTCTCTATCTCTCTATCTATCTATCTATCTATCTATCTATCTATCTATCTATCTATCTATCTATCTATCTATCTATCTATCTATCTATCTATCTATCTATCTATCTATCTATCTATCTATCATTGTTGGTAATCATATCCAGACCCTGGTTATCAGTGTGTTATTCCTCCATGGAGACCTACCGCCTCCCTCTATTCTTCATTACTTTTTTCTTCTCTACTCTCCTTCTTTGATCCTTATTTCTTCGTTCCTTCTTCCTTCTTTCCGTCCTTCCCTCCTTCCTTCCTCTTCCACCCTTCGTCCTTTCTTCTATCCCTTCTCCCACCCTCCCCTCTTTCTTCCTCACTTCTTCCTCCATACTTTCTTCCTTTCCTTTTTTTCCCTACTTCTTCCCTTCCTTCTATCTACCTTTTTTTCTTTCCCTATTCCTTCTTTCCTCCCCTCTTCCTTCCACCCTTCCTTCCTCTTTCCCTTTCCCATACTTCCTCTTTCTCTTCCTCATCTCTTTTTTCCACCCTCCCTTCCTCTTACTCTTCCTCCCTTATTTCTTCCATCCTTCCTTCCTCTTTCCCTTCCTCCCTTCTTCCTTCCACCCTTCCTTCCTTCCACCCTTCCTTCCTCTTTCCCTTACTCCATTCTTCATTCCATACATTCCTCTTTCTCTTCCTCGCCTCTTCCTTCCACCCTTCTTTCTTCTTTCACTTCCTCCGTTGTTCCTTACATCATTCCTTGCTCTTTGCCTTCATCCACTCATCCATCTCTATCTATCTATCTATCTATCTATCTATCTATCTATCTATCTATCTATCTATCTATCTATCTATCTATCTATCTATCTATCTATCTATCTATCTATCTATCTATCTATCTATCTATCTATCTATCTATCTATCTATCTATCTATCTATCTATCTATCTATCTATCTATCTATCTATCTATCTATAATTTTTGGCAATCATATCCAGACCCTGGTTATCAGTGTGTTATTCCTCCATGGAGACCTACCTCCTCCCTCTATTCTTCATTATTTTTTTCTTCTCTACCCTCTACCCTCTACCCTCTACCCTTGATCCTCCTTCCTTCCTTCCTTCCTTCCTTCCTTCCTTCCTTCCTTCCTTCTTTCCTTCCTTCCTTCCTTCCTTCCTTCCTTCCTCTTCCACCCCTCCTCCTTCCTTCTATCCCTTTCTCCCTCACTTCTTCCTCCATACTCTCATCCTTTCCTCTTTTTTTCCCTACTTCTTCCCTTCCTTCTATACATCTTGCTTTCTTTTTCTTTTCCTTGCCTATTCCTTCCTTCCTCTTTCCCTTACTCCCCTCTTCCTTTCACCCCTCCTTCCTCGTTCCCTTCCCTCATTCTTCCTTCCATCCTTCCTCTTTCCCTTCGTTCCCTTCCCTCATTCTTCCTTCCATCCTTCCTCTTTCCCTTCCTCACCTCTTCCTTCCTACCTTACTTCCTGTTTCTCTTCCTCCTCTATTGCTTCCATCATTCCTTCCTCTTTCCCTCCCTCCCCTCTTCCTTCCACCCTTCCTTCCTCTTTCCCTTCCCCCCTTCTCCCTCCATATTTTGTTCCCCTTTCCCATCCTCCTCTCTTCCTTTCCAGCCGTCTTTCCTCTTTCACTTCCTCCCTTGTTCTTTCCTTCCCTTATCCCTACCTCCCCTCTTCCTTCCATCCTTCCTTCCTCTTTCCATTCCTCCCCTCTTTCTCCCATCCTTCTTCTTCTTTCCCTTCCTCCCCTCTTCCCTCCATCTTTTCTTCCCCTTTCCCTTTCCCTTCCTCCTCTCTTCTTTTCCATCCTTCTTTCCTCTTTCACTTCTTCCCTTGTTCCTTCTATGCTTCTTTTCTCTTTCCCTTCCTCCCCTTTTCCTTCCATCCTTGCTTTCTTAAACTTTTCCATCCTCTTTTTCCTAGTTTCCTTTTTTTTTTTTTGTCCAAAAAAGCAAGTTTATTAATCAAAATTTGACACATACAGTCCAAAGTACCACAATCTTATCAAGTATAACAGACTCGTACAAGGTCACAAACAACACAGCACTGTAGTTAAACAGGGAACAACATTCTGAAAGGTCATACAGCTACAGCTAACCACTGCTTCACCCCGTGGCCCCCATCTGCACCAGGGCAGCCCGCCCCCCATACACCCGTGCCGGCCCACCTCAAGCAGCATATGCCACCCACATCTAGCTCAAAATTCCTATTTTCCTTTATTTTCTTCCTTTCAATTACTGTTTCCTTCCTCTTATCTTCCTTCCTTTCTTCCTCTTCCTGTTCCTCCTCCCTTCCTTCCATCCTTGTTTTCTTAAACCCTTCCATCCTCTTTTTCCTAGTTTCCTTTATTTCCTTTCTTTTCACTCGCCCTTCCTTTATATTTTAGCAATGTGTTGTTTTTTGTGAGGCCATATAAATAAATAAACCAATGAAACTTTAATTACCTTTCTTTTACTTACTATTGTTTAACGATTTAGATTTAATTTTCTTATTTCTTGAAAATGCAAAATCAAAGCAGTTGGGAGCCATTTCTGTGCATGAATATTATTGTCCAAGACTAATTATACAGTAAACATGAATATCTGAAATGTTGATTGAGCCGGCGTACTAAGAACATTGATCTCAAATAGAATCTGTCTTTCCTCCAAGACTCCGCTGACCAATTCTCTGTAATTATTGCAATATTAAACTGTGCAGCAGAGAGGAGCTGGTGAGATCTGCTGAAGGAACATACTGATATATTATTGGCAAACAGACAGTCGGTAATAAACTACGTCGGATTGCTCAACAAGACTCTTTACTGGCAGTTCCTGAGCGAGATGCATGGAAAATGACCGGCATATAGCATGCAGCCTTTTAATAATTACATATGTGGACTGGCTTATTTTATTATTAATGATTTCCGGGCAATTTCACCCAATCGCCAGACAAGGTGGCTCATGAAAGCATGCATTATTCTTAACCAAAAAAAACTGAGAGTTGTTTAAGTAAAGCTATTTCATCTATGTCATTATCCTAATGTAAATAATACAGTCAATATGTGTAAATATTTAAAAACCCTTTTTCTATATATAGTTTTTTTTTTATATCTATGTATGTATGTTATTTATTGTTGTGTTTAGAAAGGCAAATGGGGGAAAAAAGCCTCTGCCAACATGTTGGAGCTGTAAGTTCCCCCTAGAAAACATCCAGTAGATAGAGATGTCAGGAGGCAATTTACTGCAACTGAAGAACCTCATGGGTGGAGTTTTCATAGACTTGATAAGCTGCCAAATGTTCACAATGACAGCTAGACATGTGCACAACAAAAAATGTTGTATTTTTTTGTTCTGTTTCATCTCGTTCTGTAGATTCGTAAAGATTCGTAATTTCGTAAGACTCAAGTTTTCCTATTCGGACCCGTTCGTATTTCGTAAAACTCAAGTTTAGCTATTCGGACCCGTTCGTATTTCAGAACAGTTTTATTTTCGTTTATACTGAATGATTCAGAATTCTGTCAAATTTTTTTTCGATTTGATTTTGTTAGATAATAATTTTCGTTTAAAGGATTCGTAATTTTGTACTTTCGTAAATACATAGCAACACGCGGCTAATCAATATTAAGATATACTTTCTCTTAAGCCCCGTACACACGGTCAGACTTTTTGCCAACAAACGTCAAAATTTGCGTTTTCCAAAAAATCCAAACGTTTGTATGATCTATCGGACAAACTTTTTCGGTTTCAAAAGTCTGGCCAACTCCCTTCAGACAAAAATCCACGGAAAGGTTTGTTTGAAGTCCGATCGTGTGTACGAGGCTTTACACTGTACAATGTGAACCAGCAGAAAAGAGATAAGCTGATTGCCTAAGATATTAAGTTAAGCCCCATACAGTTTTCCTGACGGTTTTCTCTTCAGGTTTACCAAAACCATCTAATATGAGGTCAAACCTCAAAAGTTTCAATTTGTATGCAATCAGGCAGGCCCTTCCACTACATGGTTTTGGTAAACCTGAAGAGAAAACCGTCAGGAAAACTGATAGTGTGTATGGGGCTTAAGGCCTCGTACACACAACCGGTTTCCTCGACAGAATCCATCAAGAAACTTGGTGGGAGAGCTTTTTTGCCAAGGAAAACGGTCACATGTATGAGTGAATGAGTGAGTGAAAAACGTATAGAGCTCAACACATGCGAACTGAATCGCCTCTGGGCGCTATTTCCATTCCTTCCATAAGGAAACCACTTTGGCCTCAGAATAGATGAGTTTTTATCCTCTTGCTGAAGGCTAAGTGGTCCGACTCCAGTCGGATTCTGGTAGGTAGTGCATTCCACAGCTTGATGCTTTTCATCAAGTAAACTGTCGAGGAACTCGACGAGGAAAAAAGAGAGCAAGTTCTCTTTTTCCTCGACGGGAGTCCTCGTGTTCCTCGTCGGCTGGTTTTCCATGAGACACACGTTGGTGTGTATGCTTAGAAACCCGCGCACCTTCGATAAAAGTTGTATTTGTAATGGAAATAGCACATTTGTCACACTGTAACAGACTGAAAAGTGCAAATGTCTCTTACCAAACTTTTTCCTAACACGCAGTAACATGAGATTAGCAAAAGCAGCCCCTGCCGTTGTATGTGTTGAAGTCACCGAGTTTGAGAACGAGGAGATTTGGTCTTGACAGTATGTACGCAAAGACAGCTTGTCAAGTTTCTCGACAAGCCTAACAAGGAACTCGTCGAGGAAAACGATGTGTCTTTTCTGACGAGTTCCTCGGTCGTGTGTACGAGGCCTCAGATACATCACTCACTTACTACACTGCCCAGTGCCCATTCGAAAGAACGATACAAGTACACAAATTTTACGAACAGACAAAAAAAAGGATTTACAAAACACACAAATGAAAATACGAACATTACGAATGAAAATACGAACAGGCAAAGGATTTAAAATACGGAATGCAAATCGTTCGTTATAGATGTAATTTTCGTTCTTTTGCTTTTTCAGTGTTTTGTATTTTAGTAAGATTGTCCAATCATACATTCGTATTTTCACTTGTTTGTTATTTTGCATATTCGTAATTCCGTAATTTTCGTAATTTGGTTCTTTCAGCTTTTTTGGATTTTCGTATTGATTCGAATGTACGAATACTAACAAATTTGTACGAAAATCCATTTGTTACGAATGGGAACGCACATGTCTAATGACAGCCTCACTGGTTGGTGCCTGTAAAATTGTGGTGGCAGGACCAGTATTGAGAGTGTACACCTTTCCTGCTGGTCACCACGCTAGGAGATGCTTTAATTGACTTCTGTGTCAATACGAAGCAAAAAGATTTGGAGGGATCACCACCAAGAAAGAGGAGGTCTTGATTCCCCTATAAAGATATAATTAAAGGGATTCCCAGCAGGAGGAAGGATGTGATGATTCCCTATATAGATTGTTATTATCACAGAGGGATTACCAGCAGGAGGAAGGAGGTTCTGAGTCCCTTATATAGATCTTTAATTAGATAAAGGATAGAGGCATCACAAGCTGGAGAACGAAGGTTCTTTTTTATATATATATTTCTTTATTACATTTTCATATTTCATTTTCATAAAATACATCTTTTCATTAACAATTATCTCTTCTAATATAAAACTTACATAAATGAAAAAGCATCGAACATAATGATAGTCCCTGACACCACTCTCTAGTTCATTCAATGTCCCCAATTCCTCCTACCACTTCTTAATGTATGGCGGTATTTCCAGACTTTTCACCTCCTTCAATATTTTATAAATCCTGAAGGTCACTCCCTGACCTCCTTTTTCTCCACTGAGTTTCTGCAGAGGCCGTAAATTCTCTGCCGATCTGATAGGCTGAGGTAATGGCCCAAAAAAATGTTTTAGAAGAGAAAGGAGGTTCTGATCATGGGCGGACTGACCATTCGGGCGCTCGGGCATTGCCCGAGGGCCCCATGCCACTAGGGAGCCCCATTAGGCAGCTTCAGTAAAACCTATGTAAAAATCTGTGTTTTTTTACATCTGTCCCTGAAATGTCCCTTACCGACATCCTTTTGGTCTAAAAATCCCAAGATTATAGCTGCTCCGCCTCTCCAGTACCTTTTCTGTGTGTGTGTGTGTATATATATATATACAGTGCTATAGTGCTGCCTAAATTTCCTGCGCTGACAGTTTCCTTAGCAAAAATCCTATGCTAGCACCTACCTACAGTAAAGAACAAGGAGAAGCACACCGCTCCAGGCAAAATCAGGTGCAAGGTAGCTCACAGGTGCAGACCTCGGCTCACCACTGTGGAAGACGAATAAAACAAGAAATTGGACGCACACTGGAACTCCAACTTATCTTGATGTCATCTTTATTGTCTACAGTGTTTCCTTTTGTCCTTATGTCCCTCATAGATTTGGCTGTTGATGGCCATTTTTCATCACCAGTCACCTCAATGCGTTTTTCTTACCAATAGTCCGATTACATTGTTTGTACAGGTTTGGTTCTGAACCTCCAATACCCAATGAGATTTTGCTCTACACACCCATTTTCATACACACCCACAAACATTTATTATGCTTGGATAGGCTTTAGGGTCCTTTCACACGTCCGTTCCGGTCGTCCGTTTTTTGGACGTCCGTTAACGGACCTCAATGCTTCCCTATGGGTTAGCGTCCATTAGCGGATGAGCATCCGCTAACGTCCGTTAACATCCGTCTGCGGTAAGCTCCGTTTTTTTGGACAGAAGAAAACCCTATTTTTCTTCCGTCAAAAAAACCGGAACGGACGAAAAACGGACGTTAGCGGATGATCCGTTTACCATCCGATCCGCTAACGTCAGTTTTTCATCGAAATATGTAAAAAAAAAAAAAAAAGTTCTAAAAAAAAAAACGGATGAAAAAACGGATGAAAAAAACGGATGAAAAACGGACGTCAACGGACGGAAAACGGAACGGAAACGGATGTAAACGGATGGAAAACGGACGAAAAACGGATGAAAAAACGGATCAACTGAAGGGGGAAAAAAATGATCTAAAAAACTGAACGGACGTGTGAAAGAGCCCTTATTGTCCTTTTCATTACTTTTCTCCCTTTTTCATGATCTGCTTGTGATTTAATTTTGGTTAAATGAGCCGCAGGCTTACATGTATATATTTTTATTATCACTGTCACTGTTTTTGGGCCAGATTCTCAGAGGCGTTACGACGGAGTATCTCAGATACCCCGTCGTATCGCCTTTTTTTTTGACTCGTATCTATGCGAGTGATGCTGAGCATCACTTTTGCATAGATACGCTTCTACATCCGACAAGTGTAATACAATTACACTTTCGGATCGTAGATGTAATGACAACTCCGGCCACTAGGTGGCCTTTACGTTGTTTTTTCATTTGCATATGCAAATGAAGTAGTACGCCGATTCTCGATCGCTTTTACGCCGCCCCGTCGTCGCGTACGTCGTTTACGAACTCGTAAGGTTACCCCAGCTTCTATGTGGAGTAACCTTACGAGGTCCCGTCGGATGCCGTCGTGTCCCGTCGGACGCCATGTTAAGTATGGCGTCGGGTCAGCGTCGGCTTTTTCCGTCGCTTACGTCGTTTTACTAACTCGTTCGCGAATAGGGACTTGCGTAAATGACGCTCACGTCGTTTTGACGTCGGTTTCAACGACGCTTTCCGACGTGAGCTGGAGCATGCGCACTGGGCTTTTTCCCCGGCCGGCGCACGCGCAGTTCGTTCGACGCGGGGGCGCGCTTAATTTAAATACAAGCCGCCCCATTTGAATTGCGCGGGTTTAAGCTGCGCGATTTACGCGACGCAGGCGAAACCTACGGAGCAAGTGCTTAGAGAATAAAGCACTTGCTCCAGTACGCAGCGGCGGCGTAGTGTAACTGGCTTACGCTACGCCGCCGAAAATATTAGAGAATCTGGCCCTATGTGTGCATTTGTTTAGACATATGTATTCGGTTTAAACGTTGCAATGTTTTTAATACGTTGGTTGAAATGTTGTTTGTATGTGGTACTATCAGACCCAGGTGTGTTTTTGGGTGTAGCCAAATTCGGACGGACTCCTTTAAAAAGCCTGTTTGTTTAGTGTCACATTTGTTGTGCCATCAGGGGGGTACAGGCATTGCACCTGTAAGGGGCCGGATGGTCCCCATGGGCCCAACTGGCCCCCCCTCCCATTTTTTTTTTTTGCATTACACCTGTAAGGGGCCCGATGGTCCCCAGGGCCCCTCCCCCTGCTTATTTTGTGTCAGGAGAGAAGAGATTACACGGTTCTCTTCTCCAGGGGGCCCTGCCTAAAGCTGTGTATGGGGCCCCAAAATTTGTGATGGCTGCCCTGTTTGTGAACAAGCAAGCTATCGCTTGTGAAACGCGTCTACCATTGCCTGTATCTGTCTGACCCTTTTGAAAATAAAGATGACATCAACATAAGTTGGAGTTCCAGTGTGCGACCAATTTCTTGTTTTTTTCACCTACCTATGGTAGAGGGTGCTACATTAGTAAATGAGGGGAAGCTCTGCTGATTTCCATCATCCAATCATGTGCAAGCAGCAATTTTTTTTTTAACCACTTCAACAAAGGGCACTTCCCCCTCTTCCTGCCCAGACCAATTTTCAGCTTTTAGCGCTGTTGCATTTAACCGCTTGTGGACCAGCCGCTGCAGTTATACTGCAGCAGGGTAGCTCCGCTGGGCGAACTGTCGTAACTGTACATCGGTCGCGGGGGTGCCGATGCTTGTGACCGGCGGTCGCGGTGACTTCGGCTGCGAGCGATCTCCGGGCATGAGAGGCAGAACAGGGATGTGTGTATGTAAACACACACATCCCTGTTCTGTGAGCTGAGGAAATGCAGATCGTAAGTTCCTCATAGCTAGGAACCACCATCTGTCATTTCCTTTAGGTCAGTCCCCCCCCCTACAGTTAGAACACACATTAGGGAACACAATTAGCCCCTTGATCGCATCCTAGTGTTAACCCCTTCCCTGCCAGTGAATTTTTTACAGTAATCAGTGCATTTTTATAGCACTGATCGCTGTATAAATGCCAATGGTCCCAAAAATGTGTCAAAAGTGTCCAATGTGTCCGCCATAATGTCACAGTCCCGATAAAAATCGAAGATCGCCGCCATTACTAGTAAAAATAATAATAATAATAATAAAAATACTATAAATCTATCCCATATTTTTAAATGCTATAACTTTTGTGCAAACCAATCAATATACGCTTATTTTTATTACCAAAAATATGTAGAAGAATACAAAACGGCCTAAACTAAGAAAAAATTCACTTTAAAATAAAAAAAATTGGGGATATTTATTATATCAAAAAGTACAAAATATTATTTATTTATTTTCAAAATGTATGCCCTTTTTTTGTTTTTTTTAAAAAATAAAAATTGCAGAGATGACCAAATACCACCAAAATATAGCTCTATTTGTGGGAAAAAGATGTTGATTTTGTTTGGGTACAGCGTCGCACAACCGCGCAATTGTTAGTTAAAGCAACGGAGTGCCGAATCGCAAAAAAATTACCCAGTCACTGGGCAGCCAAATCTTCCGGGGGTGAAGTGATTAAAAAAAAAAATATTTTTACTTGTATAGAAAACATAGAACATATACAAACAAACACTACTTAACAGTAGCCTGTAAGAAAGGACCGGCGCAGGGGTTAACACCAAATTTTACATAGTAAATCACCAAGTATTGCAGAAGAACCCTGGCTTGTTTTCAAAAATAGGAACATCAATATCATGACCTACAAGCTCTGTTGCATTTTGAATGACAATTGTCATGTGACACTGTACCCAAATTAAAAAAAAATCCCCACAAATAGAGCTTTCTTTTGGTGGTATTTAATCACCTCTATGGTTTTTATTTTTTGCGCTACAAATAAAAAGAGACCCAAAAATTTAAATAAAAATAAAAAAGTATTTCTTTGTTTCTGTTACAAAATCCAGTAAATAAGTAAGTTTCCGCCTTCACTGATGGACACTGATGTGGCTGCACTGACGGGCACCGATGAGGCAGTACTGATTGGCACTGATGAGGTGGCACTGATGATGAGGCATTTATATGCAGCACTGATAGGCACGGATAGGCGGAACTGATAAGCAGCACTGATGGGCACTGATAGGTGGCACTGGTGTGCAGCACTGATGGGCACTCATAGGTGGCACTGATGGGCACTCATATGTGGCACTGATGGGCACGGCTAGGTACTGATAGGCACTGATAGGCACTGATAGGTGGCACTAATGGGCGCTTCTGGGCACTGATAGGCAGCACTGATAGTCACTGATGGGCGGCACTGATAGATGCCACTGTTTGGCAGCACTGATCAGGAGGCACTGGCAGGCATCACTGATGGGCATTGTTTGTCATCCCTATTGGGCATTGATTGGCATCCCTGGTGACTAGCGGCTTATCCTACTGGACGTCATCTGATACCCAGTCAGGATAACTGAACCACTTTCCGGCCGTCATTCTGCATATGACGGGCGAGAAGTGGTTACAATTTCCTTGCATGTGATTGGGCATTCTTGGTAAAATGAAGCTCTACCCCATTTACTAAGCCCTGGAGCAACTGCCTTAAGTAAATCAACACCAGTGCTATATGTGTCTAGTTGGCTATTAAATTAAGAGATGGCTTTGAACAGGACGTCTTCCTTGGATTCATCCCGTATCCGTTAAATCAGTGGGAGATGGAATGGGTCATGTGGATTGTACAATTTGCAGGATTAAATTGGTACACTTAGTCTATTTTATCATTGTTAAGATCAAGGTGTTTGTGAACTTGAACTGCTTCACCTTTGAACAAGTAAGATCGCTAAATGAAATTGTACCTCAGCTGGAAAACTTTTTTCCCTTTTATTTTGCCTTGGAAAATCAAACAAATTTTAAATGCAAAAAATTGTATATGCAATGTGCGTGTGTCTGTATAGATGGGACCTGCTGATCTACACACAGTATTCACAGTGCTTCACTTTTTCCACATTTTGTTATGTTACAGCCTTATTCCACAATAGATTCAATTCATTATTTCCCTCAAAATTCTACAAACAACACCCCATAGTGACAATGTGAAAAAAGTTTTTTTTTTAATGCTTTGCAAATTTATAAAAAAAAAAAAAAAAACATACATAAGTATCACAGCCTTTTCTCAATACTTTGGTGAAGCCCCTTTGGCACCAATTACAGCCTTAAGTCTTTCTGAGTATGATGCTACAAGCTTGGCACACCTTTGGATAGTTGGATGGCTCAATCAGGTTGGATGGGGAGCGTTGGTGCACAGCCATTTTCAGATCTCTCCAGAGATGTTCAATCGGGTTCAAGTCTGGGCTCTGGCTGGGACATTCACAGAGTTGTCCCATAGCCACTCCTTTGTAATCTTGGCTGTGTGCTTAGGGTCACTGTCCTGTTGGAAGATGAGCCTTCATCCCAGTCTGAGGCCCAAAGCGCTCTGGAGCAGGTTTCCATCAAGGATGTCTCTGTTGCATTCACTTTTCCCTCAACCCTGACTAGTCTCCCAGTTCCTGCCACTAAAAAAATCCCACACAACATGATGCTGCCACCACCATGCTTCACTGTAGGGATTATATTGGCCAGGTGATGAGTGGTGCCTGGTTTCCTCCAAACATGACACTTGCCATTTAGGCCAAAGAGTTTAATCTTTGTTTCATCAGACCAGAGAATTTAATTTCTCATGGCCTGAGAGTCCTTCAGGTGCCTTTTGGCAAATTCCAGATGGGCTGTCATGTGCCTTTTACTGAGTGGCTTCCGTCTGGCCACTCCCCCATACAGGCCTGATTGGTGGAGTGCTGCAGAGATGGTTGTTCTTCTGGAAGGTTCTCCTCTCTCCCCACAAAAATACTGGAGCTTTGTCTGAGTGACCATTGCAGTTTTTGGTCACCTCCCTGACTAAGGCCATCTCCCCCGATTGTTCAGTTTGGCTGGGCAGCCCCGCTCTAAAAAGAGTCCTGGTGGTTTCAAACTTCTTCCATTTACAGATGATGGAGGCCACTGTGCTCATTGAGGCCTACAATGCTGCAGAAATGTTTCTGTACCCTTTCCCAGATCTGTGCCTCCATACAGACTTCCAAAGTCATTCATGGCTTGGTTTGTGCTCTGACATAAGTGTGAGACCTTATATAGGCAGGTGTGTGCCTTTCCGAATTATGTCCAATCAACTGAATTTACCACAGGTGGACTCCAATCAAGTTGTAGAAACATCTCAAGGATGATCAGTGGAAACAGGATGCACCGCAGCTCAATTTTGAGTTTAATGGCAAAGGCTGTGAATACTTGCGTACATTTTTTGTTTTATATTTTTAATAAATTTGCAAAGAATTCAAACAAACTTTTTTCACGTTGTCATTATGGGGAAATGTTTGTAGAATTTTAAGGAAAATAATGAAGTTAATCCATTTTGAAATAAGGCTGTAACATAACAAAATGTCAAAAAGTGAAGTAATGTGAATACTTTCCGGATGCACTGTACATGTACGTGATCCAGCCTGCCTGTGCTGCCCACCCACAGTAAATGTACTGTACGTGTTTGGTAAGTGGTTAAATTAAATATATACAGTACGTGTCCTCCTGTATGTTTCAGTGCTGCCCGAACTGCATGATATTTATTTTGCTAATGCACTGTGGGGGACATTTATAAATTAGTTGTAAATCAGGCATTCAGCAAAATAAGTGCAGTAGGTTTAGAGTGTATTTGTGACCTGTGCATCTGTATTCCTGGGAAGCCAATTGCAACAATTTGTAAAGTTCTGAGACAGAGTTATCACTGAAAGGTTTCTACTCTAAACATTTGTATTGTGTCTGTTTGTTTACTAAGAAAATAAATAAAAAGATTTTTGGGGGGGAAAAATTGCATAATAAAGTGGTCAGGGTCAGGTTTCATTCAGTTGATGTGCTACTTTAGTGAAGCTTAGGAAGGAATTTATGAATCAAGCAAGCAGCCTTGTAGTAAATATGCTACATAATCTGTACAACTTCTTCTGTTTAGTATTACCTCGCTATGCAGCTGTCAGGAATTGAGTCAGGAGTCAGGGATTGAGTTTTGAAAGTGTCCCTTGTTCATCTTGCAAATGTCTATAAATGTTACACCCCTTTAAGGCAGGTGTTTTAAAAGGCATCGTAATGATTATGGCTAATGCATAAAAAAAAACTTCTTGCAGCAGGCCCCCTCAGAAGCCCCCCCAATACTTTCCTAGAGCCCCATGCACATCCAGCCATGTTACACTGTTCGGGACTCTCCTTCCTGATTGGCTGAGACATACAGCTCAAGCTACTGTCAATTAAAGTAAGTGAGCCAATGAGGAGAGACAGAGGGGGCACGCTGAGCTGCGGCTCCATGTGTGAATGGACACACAGAGCAGTGGCTAGGCTCGGGTGCCCCCATCGCAAGCTACTTGCTGTGGGGGCACTCAGCAGGAGGGAGGGGCTAGAAGCACCAGCGTGGGACCTAAGAAGAGGAGGAACTAAACTGCTCTGTGCAAAACCACTGGACTGGCAAGATAAGTATAACATGTTTGTTATTTTTGAAGAAAAAAATGCTCATATTGTAATCAAAATTATTATAGTTATTATACTTATCTTTTCTCTTATCTTTTCTTCACCAGCGCACCCCAAAAGGAGTAAAGGGCTGTAAACCCTAATGTTTTCCAGGTTTTCTTTACTGTAAACTAGTACCAGGTTATGGTGCTGAGATTGTTCACAAGTTGACAGACAATTGAGTGGTCAAGCCCAGGTAGAGGTCAAGGCAGGAAGCAGTCAAGCGCAGACAGAGATTGAGGTAGGCATCAGGCAAGATAGTGGTCAGGCACAGGCAGAGGTCAAGGCAGGAGGTAGGCAAGAGAAGAGTCAACATTTAGGCAGGGGGAAGCAGGCATTAGGCAAGAAAATAGTCCATGCAGGATTGAAGACAAATGTCAGGCAGGAGAGTAGTCAGATCCATGCATAGCTTGAGGCAGGTGGCAGGCATGAAAGTAGTCAGGCCCAGACAGAGACATGCGTCAGGCAAGACAGTAATCAGGTCCAGTTATGGGTCAATGCATGTGGCAAGCAAGAGGGTAGCTAGGTTCTGGCAGAGGTCGAGGCGGGTGTCAGTCAACAGGGTAGTCAGGTCAGTCAAGAGTTAATGCAGGAGACAGGCAAAGGAGTTGAAAACTCAGGTAATCTAGGTCTGCATTGGGCAATCCAGTATTATAGCAAATTACATTAGGATTAACTGAAGATACCTGAAAGGCGTCAATACCCTCCTAGCCAGAGAACACGGCCATCACCATCAGCACATCTTAATGCATGATGCCACAATACATGCCAATATGCACGCTCTCACTTTTGTTGCCAGTGGTTTAGACATTAATGGCTGTGTGTTGAGTTATTTTGAGGAGACAGCAAATGTACACTGTTATACAAGCTGTACACTCACTACTTTACATTGTAGCAAAGTGTCATTTCTTCAGTGTTGTCACATTAAATGATAGAATAAAGTATTTACAAAAATGTGAGGGGTGTACTTACTTTTGTGGACAAGAAAAAACAAGGATGCGCCCAATCTAAGTGCAGTAACGTTTTAATTTAGAGAAATGAAATACACAAGAGACACAGCCAAATGGCTACTCACACATTAGGGTGGATAACAGGCATCAATAAGAGCGTGGATGTGGTCATCGTCCGGTGCCTGGGAGGTGTCCGCATATGATGGTAGGATGCTGTAGGTGGGAGACAGCCAACTGGACAGCGAAAGGACGGAGAGACTAGGGGTGCTTGCTAGAGCGCCGTACAAAGCGGCGTGCGTCTCACGATGGAACGCAGGCACAGATCGGTCGCACCGGAAGTGACGTGGCGTGACGTGGCGTGGCTAATACCAGGGAACCAATAGGATGACGCGTTTCACAGCCCAGCTGCTTCTTCAGATTTGATCGCCTCAGAACAGCTCCCCTCAGGGAAACAGAGAAAGCAAACGGCAGCTAAAACTGCCAAAACAACTAATCTTATGGCATCTCTGTCCAATATTACCTCAGATAGTGAGGGAGAGGACTCAAATGTGTCACCACAGTTGGATAAAGGTGACAAGGAAATCCCCTCAGGATTGCTCAAACAATTTGAAAAGATGCTTCACAGAGCACTTAAACAGACATCTGAACAAATCACCTCAAGTCTCACAAGAGAAATAAGGGAGATAGGGAACCGCACAGATGCCCTGGAAACCAAGGTAGATGAAATAGAAATCTTTACTCAGGAATGCATGTCTGATATAGATACCCTCAAGGAAGAAAACTTAACCCTGCAAAATAGACTGGAGGATTTTGAGAATCGGGCAAAAAGGTCAAACCTAAGAATCAGGGGCATACCAGAGTCTGTAGTAGACCTTCAATCCACCATTCTTGCCCTATGCCAAGAACTGCTCCCAGGCATCCCTGTAGAGCGCCTAGAAATGGACAGGATTCATAGGGCTTTCACCCCTAAAAAGGCTGACGGTCCCCCCAGGGACATAATAACCAAATTTCATTACTATAGGTCCAAAGAGCAAATACTGCAGGCAGCAAGAGAAAAAAACATCTTGACTTTTCAAAACTACAACTACCAAATTTTTGCGGACATCTCACAACAGACAATTAACAAGAGAAGAGCCATGAAGCCCCTCCTGATTGAGTTACAGCAACGCAACATTAAATACCAATGGGGTTTCCTTTTTTCCCTCCGTTTTACACTGCAAGGGACAAAGATAGTCTGCAGGTCACCTGACCAGTTACACCAAGCCCTTGTGGACTTCAAATTAATTGAGCAACCCTCTGCCACATCATCCACACGCAGAAGATCGCTATCATCCTCAGCCAACACCCATGAACTACGCAGCAGGACCAAAATGAAGACTTCCATCAGTCAAGCAAAAAACGAGGCAGATTCGTGTCACATCCTCCTGAACTCGAGAAGACTCAATGGACTGATATCATCTCTCTCCTACATTATTAACCATTTTTCCCTTTCTCTCTAGGTTGGAACTCTGGTCACTTGCATCTGAGCTGCTTGTACCACCCTTAGGGTGACCCCCCCCCTCTTCTGGTAACGACCCCAAATCCATTCACTAGGTAATAATATTGTAACCACCACCCTACCCTTTTATCACACATTCCCCATAGTAGCCTACCCAACTATACCCTTCCCTCCTTTTCTGGAACCACATCCATGGCTCTGTACTCTGAAACTTTGGTAAAATCCAGAGAAAGCAAGAATAGTTTATCACGCCAATCCCTCCTACCCGGCACAAATTCATGACCACCTTCCTTTAATTGTTAAATCCACTCTCTTTAAGCGAACGGTTGCCTACTGCACCCCCTCTCCCTCAAGTCATTCTGGCTATCGCAATAGATGACAGCAATATGGATTTAATCTTATTGTTCTAATCTATCCCTAATAATCCAGACTCCACTCTACTCCTACTCCCAAACTAACCTCCCGGTATATCTCCTGGGTGATCCCCCGCCTGTCCCAAGACCCCTATACCCCATTAGGCAGTACCATTTACCACCCTTTCCTCAGGGACGATAGGGTTAACCCCCCCTCCCTTGCTCAGCTCCCACAAATATTCTAATATACTCTACATCCAAGCCCACCCACCAAGCGCATCCTCCCATCTCTTACAATCCCCTGCTCTTCTCTCCCCCCCCCCCAACCTTTTTGTACACTACGGAACCCCACGGCACTCTGACCCAAATTGGAAAAACCCATGTGCCCCATTTGGTCTAACTCAGACCCCCAACAAAAATTAATATGTGGGGATCTGACGGAGACCCCCTAATAATTCCAAACCCCCCCCCTGGTGGGGATCCTTTTACCCCCATCACCACGGACTTATGCTAAATATGCTTGTTACAATTTGTTAACTGTTGTTGCACTAACCTTTAATGCCCTTCTCCCCATCCAGTCTGCACCCCCGGAGTGGTCCGGGTAATTGCTACACGCGGAAGCACGGTAAGATTGAGTTGTCACAGTTTGGCTACCATGGCACCATTGACCACTTATTGTCACTCACCCCACGTTCAAGGCTTACCCACATACCACAGAAGTGATCAAAAGCTTTCAGGATTTTCCAGTCAAAAAACCCCCCCACATAGTCTGCCTTCAGGAAACTCATTTCACCCCAAGCACCCCAACCCCAACCCCCACACAACCCCGTACTTTCACACAGCTTATCCACAAACCCCCACAATGCATCCGCCACAGTAAAGAAAAGAGACACCCTTATCCCCCCAGCCTTCCACCCCCGCCCCAACACTCGACCCCTTTCACCCCCCCATTGAACACAGAAACCCCAGAGCCACCCAGAGGGGATATACCTGATCTTAACACTGGCTATATTTTAGACACGGCAATTACGATTGTCTCATACTATGCCCCTAACCTCAATCCTATGCCATTCATGTCTCACCCCCCCTTCTTCAAACCATAAATGCTCATAACCCCACCAACTTGGCCAACCTCCAATCTTCTGATTTGTGGAGACCCAAATCAAACCAGGTTACACCTTCTCCCTTTCTTAGACAAGTCTCCCTATTTACCCACAGTAAATGTACTGTACCCCGTGTTTGGTAAGTGGTTACCCCCATACCCTAAATATATGTACGTGTCCAACCACACCTGTATGTTTCAGTGCTGCCCGAACTGCATGATATTTATTTTGCTAATGCACCCTGTATCACCATGGGGGACATTTATATCACCATCATAGTTGTAAATCAGGCATTCAGCAAAATAAGTGCAGTAGGTTTAGAGTGTATTTGTGACCTGTGCATCTGTATTCCTGGGAAGCCAATTGCAACAATTTGTAAAGTTCTGAGACAGAGTTATCACTGAAAGGTTTCCACTACTCTAAACATTTGTAGGAAATTGTGTCTGTTTGTAAATACTAAGAAAATCTCTAAATATCCCTTTAAAAGATTTTTTGGGGGGGAAAAAAATTGCATAATAAAGTGGTCAGGGTCAGGTTTCATTCAAAATTGATGTGCTACTTTAGTGAAGCTTAGGAAGGAATTCCCTTTAACATGAATCAAGCAAGCTAAGCCTTGTAGTAAATATGCTACATAATCTGTCAAACAACCCCTTCTTCTGTTTGTTTAGTATTACCAAATCGCTATGCTTAGCTGTAAACAGGAATAAACTGAGTCAGGAGTCAGGGATTGAGTTTTGAAAGTGTCCCTTGTTCTCTATGCAAAATCCACTTAATAAATGTCTACCCCCTTTAAAGTGGTTTTAAAGGCAGACGTTTTTATTATCTTAATGCATAATGCATTAAGATAAAAAAAAACTTCTGTGCACAGCAGCCCCCTCAGCCCCCAACTAATATCCTTACCTCCCCCCAGCCCCCCCCCCCACCCCATACCTCACCTCCCCCACCTCCACCCCTCCATGTTACCCCCACTGTTCGGGACTCTCCACCCAAGCAACCCTCAAATCCTGATTGGCTGAGACATACAGCTCAAGCTACTGTCAATTAAAGTAAGTGAGCAATCAATCTGAGGAGTGCCCAGACTCAGAGGGGGCACGCTGAGCTGCGGCTCCATGTGTGAATGGACACACAGGGGGCCCCCAGCAGTGGCTCCAGGCTCGGGTGCCCCCATCGCAAGCAATACTTGCTGTGGGGGCACTCAGCAGGAGGGAGGGGCTAGAAGCACCAGCGTGGGACTGCCCCTAAGAAGAGGAGGACCACTAAACTGCTCTGTGCAAAACCACTGGACTGGCATCCACATAAGTATAACAACCCCATGTTTGTTATTTTTGAAGAACCCTCAAAAATGCTCATATTGTAATAACAAAATTATTATAGTCACTTGCATCTGAGCTGCTTGTACCACCCTTAGGGTGACCCCCTCCTCTTCTGGTAACGACCCCAAATCCATTCATCCCTAGGTACCATACCCCCCCCCAACTTTATCTTGTAACCACAACATTACCCTCCCCCCCCTTACCCCCAACCACTTATCACACAAATTCCCCAGGTAGTACCTACCCAAAAATACCACCCAACCCCCCTATCCCCCACCCTTCCCTCCTTTTCTGGAACCACATCCATGGCTCTGTACTCTGAAACTTTGGTAAAATCCATTCTGAGAAAGCAAGAATCCCCTAGTTTATCACGCCAATCTTCCTCCTACCCGGCACAAATTCCCCACCCATGACCCTCCTTCACCAATTCCTCACCAATTACCACCCCCTTGTTAAATCCACTCTCTTTAAGCGAATCCCCGGTTGCCTACTGCACCCCCTCTCCAACTCAAGTCATTCTGGCTATCGCAATAGATGACAGCAATATGGATTTACCCCATCACCCACCCTATTGTTCTAATCTATCCCTAATAACCTCCAGACTCCACTCTACTCCTACTCACCCATTTACTAACCTCCCGGTATATCCCCTCCTGGGTGATCCCAAACCCCCTGTCCCAAGACCCCTTTATACCCCATTAGGCACCCTACCATTTACCTCACCACAGGGACGATAGGGTTCCCCCTCCCTTCCACACTCAGCTAATATCCCATCTAATATTCTACATAGCCAAGCGCATCCTCCCATCTCCCTTACAATTGCTCTTCTCTCCCCTTTTTGTACACTACCCCGGAACTTAACGGCACTCTGACCCTTGGAAAAACAAATATTTGTGCCCCATTTGGTCTAACTCCCCCCCAGACTCCCAATTTAATATGTGGGGATCTGACGGAGACCCCCCCCCTTCCACATACCCTCCCTGGTGGGGATCCTTTTCCCCAACCACGGACTTATGTTTCCCCACCTAAATATGTTTGTTACAAAAATTTGTTACCCACCAAACTGTTGTTGCACTAACCCCCACCCTACCTTTGTTTATTACCTTTTATACAAACACCCCTTTTCCCCTGAAACCAATCTAATCTAAAATTCACCCTGCCCTTCTCCCCATCCAGTCTGCACGGAGTGGTCCGGGTAATTGCTACACGCGGCTTCAAGCACGGTAAGATTGAGTTCCAGTCGGTTTGGCATATACCATGGCACCATTGAACTTATTGTCACTCAATGTTCAAGGCTTAAACATACCACCCAGAAGTGACCCCAAAAGCTACATTCAGGCTTTTCCCCCCAGTCAAAAAAGGCCCACATAGTCTGCCTTCAGGAAACTCATTTACCACCCATCCCAAGCACAACCCCTAAAAAAACTTTCACACAGCTTATCCACATGTTTACAATGCATCCGCCACAAGTAAAGAAAAGAGACACCCTTATAGCCTTCCACCCCAAACCCCAAATCGACCCCTTTCACATTGAACACAGAAATCAGAGACCCAGAGGGGAGATACCTGATCTTAACAGGCTATATTTTAGACACGGCAATTACGATTGTCTCATACTATGCCCCTAACCTCAATCCTATGCCATTCATGTCTCACCTTCTTCAAACCATAAATGCTCATAAACTTGGCTCCCTTCTGATTTGTGGAGACTCAAACCAGGTTCTTCTCCCTTTCTTAGACAAGTCCCCCTATATTCAACACAAACACCATCCTAAATGGAATCTTCCCAATCTCCTCTCAAAATACAACCTGGTGGACTCATGGAGGGAGATGAACCCAACAAAACGCAAATTCACCTATTTTTCAAATTCGCACCAATCATTTAGTAGAATAGTTCACATATTCCTAACAACCGGAATGATGCCTGAAGTCCTCCACTCCAATATAGTCCCTATTCCGTGGTCAGACCACAACGCAGTTCTTACAACTATTGCCTCAACCATTCCAAAAAAGCACGACCGGTCTTGGTATATGCCTGAGCTATTACTTAACCACCCCACTCACTGTCTAGAAATAGAACAATCTTTAAGAGACTATCTAACCCACAATGAGAGCCCTGAAATATCCGCCCTCACACTCTGGGAAGCCCACAAGCCAGTTCTAAGAGGGACTATTCAGAGACAATTACAGTAGGGATCCTCAAAAAACAAAGGAAACAAATGGCGATGAAATTGGAAAAATAATTTAATCTAGCATTTTTAGACTTCCAAAACAATTATTCACCCAGAACTAAAGACCGCCTAGACAAAGCTCGCTTAGAGTACGACCTATTCCTTACAGAATCAGCCAATAAAAGTTTAAACAGGTCCAAACACACCTTATACAAACAAGCCAACAAGCCGGGGGCTTATTTAGCAAGATCATTACATTTCTTTAAGAAATCCTATACCCCCATTAAACTGAAATTGGCTAACAACATCATTTCTAGCAACCCCCTTAAAATCGTACAAAAATTTAGCTCCCACCTGAAAAAACTGTACTCGGATACAAATGTAATCAATGAAAAGGAGGCGGACTCCTTTTATTCGCCATCTACCCCAAATGTCGGACTCCCAAAGATTGCAATTAGAATCACCTGTATCACATAATGAAGTAAGCAACGCGATAAAGGACCTTAAACTAAATAAAAGACCTGGACCCGACGGATTCACTGCTAAATATTACAAAACATTCACTGAACTCCTCTCACCAAGGCTAGCTGAGGCCTTTAATGACTTGCTAAACCGAAAATCCTTCCGACAGGAATCACTCATGGCCACAATCTGCATGATACCAAAACCACAAACCGATAACACTGCATGCGAAAACTTTCGTCCCATTTCAATGCTGAATACAGACATTAAACTTCTTGGTAAGATCTTGGCGGTGCGCCTAAACAGAATAATAGGCTCACTGGTCCATCGTGACCAGGTTGGCTTTATACCGAACTGACAAGCAGGTGACAATATTAGAAGGGCGTACTTGCTAGCTCATATAGCTAAGAGAAGGGGCTTTCTGTCACTGGATATAAAACAAGCTTTCGACTCTATATCCTGGTCTTACCTAAAATATGCATTACAAAAATGGGGCTTTGGACCCAACTTCATGACATGGATAATGGAATTATACAATAATCCGAAGGCATGCGTCAAATACGCAGGCTACAAGTCAGACCCATTTTCCATTGGCAGAGGCACAAGACAGGGATGCCCGCTTTCCCCTCTTTTGTTCGCCCTCCTCATAGAACCACTTGCGCATAAGATTAGGTGAGACCCCAAGATCTTAGGTATAGAGGTAGGGGGCCATAAGCATAAACTATGTATGTTCGCCGATGACATCCTCCTTTTTCTCGTGACCTCTCAGGTAACAGGCCCAAACCTAATGTCCCTACTAAAACATTATGTGTCTTTCTCAGGACTAGTTATAAACCCCAAAAAGAGCTTGGCTCTCAATATATCACTCTCAGCTTCAGACCTTAATGCAGCTAAATCTGGTCTTCCCTTTCAATGGTCAGATAAAAACATTCCATACCTAGGAATCCGCCTTACGGCTTCTTTCACAGAGATATTTACAGCCAACTACCCCACCCTTCTAAAAGAGATATCGAATCTTTTAAAATCCTGGTCTCATTTACCTTTATCTTGGCTTGGAAGAATTAACGCAATCAAGATGTCATCAATTCTGCCTAAACTCCTTTACCTCTTTAGAGTTCTCCCAGCCCCAATCCCATCATACTACTTAAGGATTGTACAAAAAAGAGTTTCCAACTTTGTGTGGGGCTCCTCCAAACCAAGATTAAAACATCAAATCTTGCATCTCCCCAAAGTTAAAGGAGGACTGGGGCTACCCAACTTTTTGAACTAATATAGAGCTGCACAATTAGCCACGTTAGTAAAGTACCACACAACAAAGGAACCTCCCCTCTGGGTTTCGATTGAAGCGGTGGAATGCGACCCCATCCCGATTTCCAACATTATGTGGATCCCATCCAAATCACGCAAACATATCCATAACCCCATTCTTAAGCACTCTCTTTCCCTATGGGACAATTTAAAGATAAAGAACTCCCTTTTATCCTCCCATGTTCCACTCTTATCATTCTATAAAAATCCATCGTTCTACCCTGCTTGGATCTACCCCAACACCTTTAAAGAATGGGTGAAAAAGGACTGTACATGCCTGTATAAATTCTTGGATTCCTCTACATTTAGGTCCTTTCCGGATATATGCGAAATCTATAACATACCACAATCTGAAATATTTAGATACCTCCAAATTAAAAACTTTTTCAAACCTTATGCAGACTCCATCCCCAGCCCTCCCCGACTATCTGCCTTTGAAAAGCTCTGCAAAAGCACCCCTCCCTCTAGAGGTTTGATCTCATCAATATACTCCCAGTTGTTGACTAACTCTATTACGGGGAAACTCCCCTATGTAAACAAATGGGAAATAGACCTGGATATTGAACTAGATCCAGAAGACTGGAATCAAATATGGACCAACACCAAATCTGC
This sequence comes from Rana kukunoris, assembly GCA_029574335.1. NCBI lineage: Eukaryota > Metazoa > Chordata > Amphibia > Anura > Ranidae > Rana > Rana kukunoris. Next base: position 37,392,344 of record CM056049.1, on the reverse strand, counting down.
TTCAATAAATGTACTAGCTTGTGAAACTAACTATAAAGTTCTTACTAGATGGTACCTAGTTCCTACTAGGATTGCAAAATTTGTGCCAAACTACCCTGAACATTGTTTCAGGGGCTGCTCATCTCCAGGAACATTCTTTCATATCTGGTGGTCGTGCACTAAAGCACAGTTATTCTGGTCAGAAATTTTCACAATAATCAGTCAACTATCGGGTAAGGGGATCCCATTGGACCCCAAAAGCGCATTATTAAACCTCAAACCCCAAAATGTCTCACATAAACAATTTAAACTATTAACACAGCTCTTTACAGCTGCGAAACAAACATTGGCAAAAGCATGGAAAACCCCTAATCTATCAATTAACGAAGTAACGAACAGAATGAACCTAGCTATGACTCACGCCAAAATGATGGCAATCGACATGGACGCGACCCCTGGATTCGAAAGAACCTGGAAACCGTGGTATGAATATGCAATACCCAATGAAATCAATGATATTGTATTATTACCATGGTAGCCCAGCCTGTTTAACAGTCTACCGCTTAGCGTATACTGTATTTGATATTGACAGCCAATTCCGGACCACTCCTGCAGACACCCCTTTCTCCCCTCCCCGCTTTCCTCCCCACCCTCCTCCCCCCGCCTTGGGCTCTGACTATGAACCTCGTTATTATACATGTTCTTAGCATTGTTATAAGGTTGATTTTGGTTGAAACACTTACGTTGACGCATCAGGACTCTTGCCTAAACCACAGCCCTAAAACCATCTGGGCTGGTTGGAAGATACGAAGCATCTTTAAATAAACTCCAGAAAATTGGTCTCTTAGTTATAACCTTATCTGTACTATTAATATGTCTATTGAAGCCACCAGACTCACCTGTTGTGAACTTACCACTTATGTAAACCAAGAAATTATTCTGTGTCTGTAATTAACTTATTTTATTTTGTTGAATTGTACATTTCTTTATCACCTCAATAAAGATATATTGACAAGGAAAATGATATATATATATAGATAGATAGATAGATAGATAGATAGATAGATAGATAGATAGGGGTGCAGTAGGCAACCGTTCGCTTAAAGAGAGTGGATTTAACAATTAAAGGAAGGTGGTCATGAATTTGTGCCGGGTAGGAGGGATTGGCGTGATAAACTATTCTTGCTTTCTCTGGATTTTACCAAAGTTTCAGAGTACAGAGCCATGGATGTGGTTCCAGAAAAGGAGGGAAGGGTATAGTTGGGTAGGCTACTATGGGGAATGTGTGATAAAAGGGTAGGGTGGTGGTTACAATATTATTACCTAGTGAATGGATTTGGGGTCGTTACCAGAAGAGGGGGGGTCACCCTATATATATATATATATATATATATATATATATATATATATATATATATATATATATATATAGATCTATATCTAGATATAAATATAGATCTATGGGCCAGATTCAGATAGCCTTTACGTATTCAGAAAACAAGATACGCCGGAATTGTGCTAATATACGATCGGCGTAAGTCACTTACACCGTCGTATATTAGTCGCATATTTACGCTGGCCTCTAGGTGGCGCTTACGACGTTTTACGCGTAAAATATGCAAATGAGCTATTTACGCCGATTCCCGAACGTACTTGCGGCCGGCCGTTGTAGTTTACGTCGTTTGCGTAAGCGTTATTACGGCGTAAGGTTACCCCTGCTATAGGAGGCGCAGCCAATGTTAAGTATGGACATCGGGACAGCGTCAAATTGTACGTCGGTTACGTAGTTTGTGTAAATCGTTCGGGAATGGGGCTCAGCGTTAGTTAAGTTCACGTCGTTTACATTGACAACTAGCGACGTTATTTCGCGCATGCGCACTGAGATACGTCCACGGACGGCGCCCAAAAAAAACGTAAATTACATGGGGTCATGATTCATTTACATGAATCACTCCCCACATCACTAATTTGAATCGCGCGGCCTTACGCCGGGCACTTTACGCTACGTCGCCGCATATTATGGAGCAAGTTCTTTCTGAATAAGGCATTTGCCCATAATATTTGCGGAGGCCTAGCGTAAACAGCATACGCTACGCCAGTCGAAAGATACACAAATCTTTCTGAATCTGGCCAAATATCTCTATCTATCTATCTATCTATCTATCTATCTATCTATCTATCTATCTATCTATCTATCTATCTATCTATCTATCTATCTATCTATCTATCTATCTATCTATCTACCTATCTATCTATCTATCTATCTATCTATTAATAAATATATATATCTATATATAGATAAAGATAGATAGATATGTATATCTATCTTTATCTATATATAGATATATATATTTATATATAGATAGATAGATAGATAGATAGATAGGTAGATAGATAGATAGATAGATAGATAGATAGATAGATAGATAGATAGATAGATAGATAGATAGATAGATAGATAGATAGATAGATAGATAGATAGATCTATAGCTATATATATAGTGTAATAGTGAGAGTCCCGGTCCCTATGAAATAGGAGGTAAAATGGACAAAGGGTTTGCGTGTCTGCGGACCGCAGAACTACAGAGCGTAGAGTTTAAATGGAGAAAACTGCTCTGTCAGTTTTCTCCAGGTTTTTCTAGTTTTGACTGGGGCTGTGTAGTTGGAGATCCTGCAGAGACTTGGGCGGGATGGGATCTCCAATTCTGTGTCTGGGTCTTGGTAATAACCTAACCAGCAGGTTGGGTGTTCAGGTGCTAACAGCCAATATAATCAGGGACTGGTCAGAGCAGAGGAGAGGAAGGAGATGGAATGTGTGCAGCTGGCTGTTGCTGCAAGACAGACCTGTGTGTGGGGATCTGTCTGTCTGTCTGCCCTGGAGACTACATCCCTGGTGTGGGGGGACTTCGTGCCAACGGACTGAGAGGCTAGTAGACTTGAGGTGGCTAGTGAGTCCAAGAGGGGCTGGAGGAAGTCCTTAAGTCTGGGAGACAGCAGACTGGAGAATCCTGTTGAGGCCAGGAGTGGGCCAAGGTTCAAAAAGGTACTGCAAGGCTAAAGTAAGCCTAGAAGCCAGGAGGCTTGGTATTTTTGTTTCCGGGCACATCACTGGAGAAGAACCCCTGTGTGGGAATCCTGTGTGTGAACTGTTTATTTCGCCTTTTTAATAAAAATGGGCTGCCATGCCCTCAAACCGAACAACTGCCTACTGTGGACTCCCTAAAAAAATCACATTTTGCCACTTGAGTTAAACCCCCAGGCCCAGATTCACGTACATCTGCGCATTATTGGACCGGTGTAGCGCACCGCCTTTACGTTAGACTTGCGCAATTTTGCCGCGTAATAATCACCCTATTCTCGTAGCTTTTGCGCAGGAAATTGCGCATACGTAACGTTTTTCCAGAGGCGTAAGGAGGAGTAATACAAATTGGGAAGGACGTGGGCGTGTTACATTGAAATGAGCCGTGACCCCATGCAAATGAACGAGACCATGTCAGCTCCGATGTGCGCATGCTCACAACTCGGGAGCGGCGCAATCAGTGAAATTGGAAATGGACTAGGGCAACGTTGTGAACTACGCAAACAGCATAAATAGACACACACAAACGCACTTCCTTTGCAAAAGTACATCCCTTTGTCCCTTCCCATTTAACAAAGTGCTTTTGTTCTTGTTGTTCGTTGCGGTGTGTTTTGTAGTTGTCAGATTAGTGTTCTGTGTGATCAAGTGGTTGTTAGTAGATTTTTGAAAGTGGTTTTTGATAAGTGTTTGAGAGACTGTTTGTTTGATTGATATATTTCTTTTTGTTTCTTTTTCTGCTGTATTTTTGTTTTGTTTTTTGGGGACTGTTTCTTGGTGAGTAGTTTTCTCTCTGTGTGTGTTTTTTTTTGATTGGTTGTGCTTGTTTGTGTGCGTGAATTTTGTTGACTGGGACTTTTTTTTTTTTGGAAGGATGAGTGAGAGAAAACGCAAGCTGAATTTTACAGTTGTGGAAAAACAGATTCTTGCCCGGGCCATTAGCGAGTATGGGCGTTACCTCCACGGCCCAGAGAGTGCCAACACCACCCCGGCCAGGAGAAGGGAGATATTGGATAGGATCACTGACCAGGTGAATTCTGCGGGGCAGGGGGAGACACGGACCAGGTCTGGGATTGACAAAAAAATCAATGACCTCCGGCGTCTGGTCAAAAAGAAGTTGGCCAGAATGCATGCCCATGCCAGGGGCACAGGAGGGGGCCCACCATGCCGTATTAGCCTGACAGCGGAGGAGCGTGCGGTGGCCCTGACCTTTCATCGGCATGAAGTTGAGGGCCTGCCCGGCTTTGACTCCAGTCCCCAGCCCGTGGTGCCAGGTAAGTTGTTTTCTTTTTTAATATCAGGTGTGTAGCATGTGTGGGGGAGGGGGTGAAAGGGAATATGTGGCAAGTGTGTGGATCCTCCAACCTGTGAATGTTTTGTGTCATCCACAGATGTGCAGGAGGGTGCAGGGCCATCTGGCCTGACCGACCGCACCAACCCCAGGACAGCAGCCTAATGAGGCCCCCCCAACAAGGCCGGAGTCCGCGGAGGAGGTTCAAGAGGAGGAGGACAATCATGAGGAGCAGGACAATCATGAGGAGGAGGAGAATCATGAGGAGGAGGAGTCCATGTCAGGCACTGGACGTTTGGGTTTTGAGGACTCCTCCCCTCTGGCTGCCAGCAGGCAGGCCTCCCTAAGGGGGAGCCCCCCCCCTCCTCCCCCAACATGGCTCCCCTCACAAGGGCCTCCCCTTCTCCCCGGCCACAAGCATCAGCTGGAGGCAGGATGTCATCCCAGACCACCAGGGGGTTGGCCGATCTCCTGCCTGCCACCCTGAGAAGGGACCAGTTCCTCCAGACCCGCCATCTGGGACAGGTCAGCCAGACATTGGTGCGGATGGAGGAGAGCCTGTCCTCCATCAAGGATACGCTGGGGAACCTGGACTCCCACTCCCGGGCTTTCACAACCTGCCTAAATGAACTGCAGACGACATCAGCAGGCGTTGGGCAGGATGTGAGGGCCCTTACCCTGGCTATCCAGGCCAACACGGCAACAGTTGGTGCTGCCCTGGACAGAATTGCCGTGGCCTTGGAGGGCAGGCCACCAGGTGGGCAGAGATCAGGGGCTGATCCACCTTCCCCGGTTTTACCCCTTCCCCATGAGTCTCCCCTGAGAAGCCGGGGCCGTGGCCAGGGGCGCCCCAGGCGTGGCTCACGCAGAGGGCAGTAATTTGTTTTTCCCCCAAATTAATTTTTTTTTCATTTTTTTTTTTGTCTTTTTTTTGTTTGTTTTTTGCTGGAAATTTTTTGATTTTGCAGGTCATTTTTTTTTTTTGGGTTGTGAATGCTGTGTGAATGTGGGGGTGACATTCCTGCCGGAAAAGGGGTGTCACCCTCTATTTTGGTGGAGAAGGGTTCCCCAGGACCAGGGAGAAGTGATCCCCAGGTCCGTGTGAATGGTGTATGAATGTACAGTGACATAATTGGAGCCTTGGCGTGGCGTTGCTGCTCACAAGTCCTGCATGGTGGACTGGTGCCAATCCAATTTGATGTGGATGTGGGGTGTGTGTGCTAGGGACCACAGTGTTGTGCATGCATGCATTCTCATTGTGCCATGATTAATGTGTGTGTTTAACGTGCAAAGATGCCCAATGTGAGCTGTCTCCTGGCTGCTCTTCCCTCAGAAGACGGGTTAACCTCGGTTAGGGGGGGATTGTCTGGTTCAGGGGTCAGGTCATCACGTAGGTCAATCTGCAGGCCCTTTCTTTCTGCAAAGTTGTGCAGCATGCAACATGCACCGATGATCTGGCACACAAAGTTTGGGGAGTACAAGAGGGTACCCCCAGACTTATCCAGGCATCGGAAACGTGACTTTAGGATGCCAAAGGTGCGCTCCACCACTGCTCGTGTTTGAGCATGTGCTTGATTGTATCTTTCCTCTCCTGGAGTTTGGGGGTTCCGGATAGGAGTCATGAGATGGGGTCCCAGTGGATATGCAGAGTCACCTGTAAGGGAAAAGACAGTAGGATGTTAGTCATGCATGTGCCCCTTGTGATGTGCATCATGGGAGGGGATAGTCATGCCTGCCACACATGTCACTCACCAACCAGCCAGGTGTCCCCATACACGTTCTGATCGAATTCCAATCGGATGTGGCATTGATTGTATATGTAGCTGTCATGGCTGGACCCTGGGTGTTTGGCACGGACGTGCCATATGAGGCCTTGGGCATCGACTATCACCTGTACATTGATGGAATGCCAATGCTTCCGATTGCGGTACATGTGCTCTGTCTCCTGGGGGGGCTGGAGTGCCACATGTGTGCAATCAATGGCCCCCACAGTGCGTGGGAATCTGGCAATTCTGTAGAAATCTGTCATTGCCTTCAGTCGCAGCTCCTCAGTGGTGGGTTTGATGATTTGGTTGGCCATGCGTCTGAGTATTGCAGGGACAACCTGGTGCACACATCTGCTCATGGAGGACTGTGACATCCCAGCCACCACTCCACTTGTACGCTGAAAAGAGCCACTGGCAAGGAAATGAAGTGTGGCCAGGACCTTGACCAGTGGCTGCACTGCATGTGAGTGGTGTGTTGGGCTGGTGATGTCCTCCTGCAGGGTTGTGGTTAATTCCAGGATGGCATGAGGGGTGAATCTGAAGATGCGATACACCTCAGAATCACTCATGCCAAACAGGTCTATGCGGGTACGGTATATCCTCTCCCGTGCCATCCTCCGTGCCATCCTCCGTGCCCCCCTCCTTCTTTGTTCATCTAAAGTCAGTAGTATAGCTATGCGCGACGATGCCCCTGGCATGTTGGCATACAGATTGTTGAGCAACACGTGTGACTGCTGAGCTGCTCACTAACAGTGTTGCTTTATCTAACAAGTAGACTTTTTTTCTTTTTTTAGACCAGCTTTTATCAGCTCTAATTTTAGACAGGACATTTTGCTGTTGCGCACACTGCGTCGCCTGCGCTGCCCCAACGTTGTTTTGTGGATCCCCGTAAGTCCCTCATTAGCATATTTGACTAGCAAATCAATGGTGTGTCTATCGCACTTTTGCGCGGACGGATGCGCCAGTCTAACGAAATTACGCGGGACAAAAACATTTTGTGGGGATGCCGCGCAAAAAAAAAAGCACGCGCACATTTAGACTTACGCACGCGCATCTCCTGTTGCGCAGGCGTAATCGCTCTGTGAATCTGGGCCCCAATGTTTACAATAGATATAAAATATTTATATATAAATATATCTATATATATAGATAGATAGATAGAGAGAGAGATATAGATCTATCTATCTATCTATCTATCTATCTATCTATCTATCTATCTATCTATCTATCTATCTATCTATCTATCTATCTATCTATCTATCTATCTATCTATCTATCTACTGTATCTCTATCTATATCTATCTATATATATATAGATATAGATATGATGTTTTCAATCTGTACATGAGAAGATCTTTTCATTTTGTCTGTAATTGAATGATGATGGCAGTAATAATAAAAACAACAAAACAATGTTGATTTGCGGTAACAAGACAGCATACTTATTATGAACCATTGGCAATATTGATCTTGAAGTACTTGTCACATTTTGGCCTTTTTAAGTCAATACAGCAGGTACTCGAAGAATTTCCCGTCATGAGAAGAGCTTATCTTCTTGGTCGGAGAACAGTCTAACGCTTACCCATTGGACCATGAAGTGTACTTATGTTGTCAGTGCCCTCTAGGCTCCGTAGCCCATGAATTTAAAAAAAATTGTAAATGTTTATGAAGGGAATGAAAAATAACAGTCCAAAAATATTCTTGCCATAGGGTCTAAAATTCCATTAGTAACCTTATCCACCGCTCTACCTTTCTGAACCCAAGACACAATCGTACGCTTTGTTTCTTTTTCATAGAAAACATTTTGTTAATGGTTGGGAAAATACGGCCAAGGTACTTCAAATTGAATAGGTACTAAGAAGAATGTTCATGGGTCTGATGTACACTATATATGATTCCAGCGTTGTATATGGATGACTTGAAACCACCTATCAGTTGTGAGATTTGGGTGGTTGGAACCTGCTGCTTTATAGACCATGTGTATGAGCTATGACATTGATACTTAGATAAAGGCTGGGCTGGGAAGGGGGGAGATCTATGCCTCCTCGGCCAGCACCTCTGCGATAAACTCATTTAAAATGCACTTTAAAGGGGTTGTAAAGGAATTCCTCCCCTCCACACCAGGGAGAAAGCCTTGCATTACTGTGTGGAGTTACAGACAGAAGAACAGGAAGTGAGGATCTCTCAGAAGAAATAAGGACATTTAAAAGCAACATGGAAGGATGAGGTAAGTGAAGGAGGACTGCACTAAGGTAAAGGAAGATATTTAGGGGGAAAAAAATCCTGTACAACCCCTTTAATGACACAGATTTTCTAAACCAGGCCCAGGGTTTGGCATAATTGTGCTTCAGTAGTTTAGTAGAGCACTTTTGTTGAGAAAAAAAAAAAAAACAATCAGTTTTTGAGTGATCAATGTGCATTGTAGGGATTTTACCAAACTTTGTAGCAGATTCCTATCTTTGTTGCTTTGAAGAAATAGCTGTTTGTTTCACCATGTCCTTTTTCAGACTGATTCTGAATGGGAGCCTTTGGTTCATTATAATCAGCTGGTTCACTCTCAGTGTTCTAATGTAAAAAAAAATGCAGGGACTGCATTCCTTTAGAAGTATTTAACCACTTCAGCCCCGGGAAGATTTTACCCCCTTCCCGACCAGAGCACTTTTTACAATTTGTCACTGCGTCGCTTTAACTGACAAATGCGGTCATGCAATGCTCTACCCAAACTAAATTTGCGTCCTTTTTCCCCCCACAAATAGAGCTTTCTTTTGGTGGTATTTTATCTCCTCTGTGGTTTTTATTTTTTGCGCTATAAACAAAAAATAGTGACAATTTAGAAAAAAAAAATGTTTACTTTTTGCTATAATAAATATCCCCCATTTTTTTAACCACTTCGCTACCGCCCATTGTCATATGATGTCCACAGATGGGATCTCGTCACATGACATCCTGGGCCTCGCAGCCATCTAGAAGGCGTGCGTGCGGCTTTGCGCAATACCTGGTGCGTGTGCCCGGCAGCCACGATGACCGCTGGGCACCCGCGATTGCCCGCAATCATGGCAGGACTGTGGATCTGTAAACACACAGATCCACAGTCCTGTCAGGTGAGGAGACCGGTGTGTGTTCCCAGTACAGAGGAATACACATCGGTCTCCTCCCCTTGTGAGTCCCCTCCCCCTACAGTTAGAATCACTCACTAGGGAACATATTAACCCCTTCAGCGCCCTCTAGTGTTAACCCCTTCCCTGCCAGTCACATTTATACAGTAATCAGTGGAGCTTTATAGCACTAATCGCTGTATAAATGTGAATGGTGCCAAAAATATATCAAAAGTGTCCAATATGTCCGCTGCAATGTCACGGCCACAATAAAAATCGCAGATCGCCGCCATTACTAGTAAAACAAAAATACAATAAAACTATCCCCTATGTTGTAGACGCTATAACTTTTGCGCAAACAAATCAATATACGCTTATTGCGAGTTTGTTTACCAAAAATATGTAGAAGAATACGTATCGGCCTAAACTGAGAACATTTTTTATTTTTTATAGATTTTTTGGGGGGATATTTATTATAGCAGAACGTAAAAAATATTGTTTTTTTTTTTCAAAATTGACGCTCTATTTTTGTTTATAGCGCAAAAAATAAAAACCGCAGAGGTGATCAAATACCACCAAAAGAAATCTCTATTTGTGTGAAAAAAAGAATGTCAATTTTGTTTGGGAGCCATGTCGCACGACAACGCAATTGTCAGTTAAAGCGACGCAGTGCCGAATTGCAAAAAGTGCTCTGGTAATGAAGGGGGAAAATTCTTCCGGGGGTGAAGCATCAGTTTAGGCCGATATGTGTTTTTCTACATATTTTTGGTAAGAAAAATCGTAAATGTTCGTATATTGATTGGTTTGCGCAAAAGTTATAGCGTCTACAAACTATGGGGAAGATTTATGTCAGTTTTATGGCATTTTTTTATTATTATTTTTTTTACAAGTAATGCCGGTGATCTGCGTTTTTTGGCGGTATTGCGATGTTGCGGACAGATCGGCCACTTTTGGGACCACATTTATACAGCGATTAGTGCTAAAAAACTGCACTGATTACTGTATAAATGTCACTGGTAGTGAAGGGGTTAACACTAGGGGGCGATCAAGGGGTTAAATGTGTTCCCTCACTGTCTTCTAATTGTGTGGGGATTGGACTAACTAGGAGAGAGGACAGATTGTTGTTCCTACTTTGTAGGAACACACGATCTGTCTCCTCTCCTCTGACAGCTCAGGGATTTGTGTGTTTACACACACAAATTCCCATGCTGTCTCTCATGCACACGATCGAGCCTGCGAAATGAACTGTGCAGCGTGCGTGCGCGTGCCTCCAGCGGCAGTTGTGTGCCCTCTGGCGGCTCTCCTGGGCAAAAGCCATATATATATATACATATATATATATATATATATATATATATATATATATATATATATATATATACTGTATATATATATATATGGCTTTTCGCCCAGGAGAGCCATTCTTCTGCAGTATATCTGTGTGAGCCGTTCGGGAACCAGTTAAAGTATATGGTATGCATTATAGAATGCATACAGTGAGGCTTATGATGGGCACAGTGAGGCTTATGATGGGCACAGTGAGGCATGCGATGGGCACAGTGAGGCTGCAAATGGGAACAGTGAAGCTGCAAATGGGCATTGTTGACCCTCTTTTCCACTTACAGTGGCTGCTGCATTTTCTACCCTAGGCCTATACTCAAGTTAATACGTTTCCCATTTTTTTGGTGGTAAAATTAGGTGCCTCGGCTTACACTTCAGTCGCAGGTCCTCAGTGGTGGGTTTGATGATTTGGTTGGCCATGCGTCTGAGGATTGCAGGGACAACCTGGTGCACACATCTGCTCATGGAGGACTGTGACATCCCAGCCACCACTCCACTTGTACGCTGAAAATAGCCACTGGCAAGGAAATGGAGTGTTGCCATGACCTTGACCAGTGGCTGCACTGCATGTGAGCGTTGTGTTGGGCTGGTGATGTCCTCCTGCAAGGTTGTGGTTAATTCCAGGATGACATGAGGGGTGAATCTGAAGATGCGAAACACCTCAGAATCACTCATGCCACACAGGTCTATGCGGGTGCGGTATATCCTCTCCCGTGCCATCCTCCGTGCCATCCTCCGTGCCCTCATCCTTCTTTGTTCATCTAAAGTCAGTAGTATAGCTATGTGCGACAATGCCCCTGGCATGTTGGCATACAGATTGTTGTGCAACACGTGTGACTGCTGAGCTCCTCACTAACAGTGTTGCTTTATCTAACAAGTAGACTTTTTTTTCTCTTTTTAGACCAGCTTTTATATGGTCTAATTTTAGACAGGACATTTTGCTGTTGCGCACACTGCGTCGCCTGCGCTGCCCCAACGTTCTTTTGTGGATCCCCGTAAGTCCCTCATTAGCATATTTGACTAGCAAATCAATGGTGTGTCTAGCGCACTTTTGCGCGGACGGATGCGCCAGTCTAACGAAATTACGCGGGACAAAAAAAAGTAGATTTCTTGCGTATCTCGTTCTGGGGATCGAAACGCACGCGCACATTTCGACTTACGCACGCGCATCTCCTGTTGCGCAGGCGTAATCGCTCTGTGAATCTGGGCCAGTATTTTTATTAGTATATCAACACTGTTAGAGGTGCGGTAAGTAAAGTAGGTAATAGTATGTAATCAAAACAGCATATTGAGATATGGATAGTGAATTAAATAGGTGTATTGCATTTTTTGTGCCCTAAAATTAACTTTAACCACCTGAGGCCCGCGTTATACCCGAATGACGGCTACAGCGCTGACCTGAAATTCCAACAGGACATCTTTTGACGTCCGGCCATTTGCGCGTTCCCCGCGTGCGCTCCAGAGCGCGCAGCGGGGAAATTCTAAGCTGGCCAATCACAGATCGCGGCGAACGACCAATCAGAGTGGCCGTTTGCTATGCGATCTGTGCGGCCAATAAGAGATGATCTCAAATGTAAACATATGAGATCATCTTTCATTGCCGGCTCACACAGAGACAGCATCCTGTCTCTGGAGAGGAGACCGATCTGTGTCCCTTGTACATAGGGACACAGATCGATCACCTCCCCAGTCACCCCCCCTCCACCTCACAGTTAGAACACTATGCAGGGAATACATTTAACCCCTTCCTCACCCCCTAGTGTTAACCCCTTCAATGCCAGTCACATTTATACAGTAATTGGTGCATATTTATAGCAGTGATCGCAGTATAAATGTGAATGGTGTCAAAAGTGTCCGATGTGTCCGCCATAATGTTGCAATCCCAATAAAAATCGCAAATCGCCGCCATTACTAGTAAAAAAAAATAAAAAATGATGTCCCCTATTTTGTAGGCGCTATAACTTTTAAACAAACCAGTCGCTTATTGCGTTTTTTTTTTTTTTTTACCAAAAATGTACAATACGTATCGGCCTAGACTGAGAATTTTTTTATTTTTATTTTTTTAAATTGGGATATTTATTATAGCAACAAGTAAAAAATATTGTATTTTTTTTTCAAAAATGTCGCTCTTTTTTGTTTATAGCGCAAAAAATAAAAACCACAGAGGTGATCAAATACCACCAAAAGAAAGCTCTATTTGTGGGGATAAAAGGACGTCAATTTTGTTTGGGACCCACTTAGCACGACCGCGCAATTGTCAGTTAAAGCGACGCAGTGCCGGAAGCTGAAATTTCACCTGGGCAGGGGGGGGTATATGTGCCCAGTAAGCAAGTGGTTAATGCATTTTTTACTGACATTTCGCATTTCATAAACCGCTAATATTGTGTGACATAAAAATTTGGAACTTCCAATGTTTTATTTTCTAGGTAGCTTTTGGAAAATCGATATAATGTTTGGGGGTTTTCACTTATCTCAGGCCTAAAATAATTTTTTAAGCATGCGTGGGAAAGAAAAAGGCTCTAGCAGTAAAAGGGTTAAAGAAGGCGATTGGAAGAATAACATCCTATATAAAGGGAAGTGAAGGACAATGAGATACGGGAGAAGGATCCTTGGGTCATGAGGACGGAGTGAATAATAGCACCAGTCATGCTTGATTATCCTCGAAGTATAATGGATAGGATTACAGAACAATGGAGAAAGACAGCAGACAGATGTATTAAAGATCTGTTGGAATTAGGAAACGTGTAGCTTTAAGCCAGTTGGATTACATGACCAGAGCAACACAGAGGAGGAGAGGAGGAGGCTGCAGCCCATTATTTAAAGCTGATCTCGCTAAAATCTTACATAAGATATAACAGGTTGAAGTAATTTTCAGGCTTTTTAAATATACTGTATTCTCAAAAGTATTGGGACACCTGCCTTTACACCAGGGATCCTCAAACTACGGCCCTCCAGATGTTGTAGAACTACACATCCCATGAGGCATTGTAACACACTGACATTCACAGACATGACTAGGCATTATGGGAATTGTAGTTCCTGAACAACTGGAGGGCCGTAGTTTGAAGACCAATGCTTTACACGCACATGTACTTTAACCACTTGCTTACTGGGCACATATACCCCCTTCCTGCCCAGGCGAAATTTCAGCTTTCAGCACTGTGTCGCTTTAAATTAAAATTGCGCGGTCGTGCGACGTGTCTTACAAACAAAATTGACGTCCTCTTTTCCCCCACAAGTAGAGCTTTCTTTTGGTGGTATTTGATCACCTCTGCGTTTGTTTTTTTTTGCGCTATAAACAAAAAAGAGCGACAATTTTGAAAAAAAACTCACAATATTTTTTACTTTTTGCTATAATAAAAATCCAATTTTTAAAAAAAAATATATATTTTTTTCTCAGTTTAGGCCGATATGTATTCTACATATTTTTGGTAAAAAAAACAATCGCAATAATTGGTTTGCGCAAAGGTTATAATGGCTAGGAAATAAGGGATAGAATTCTGACAATTTTTTTTTTTTACTAGTAATACGGCGATCTGCGAATTTTGTCAGGACTGCGATATTGCGACGGACACATCGGACACTTTTGACACATTTTTGGGACCATTCACATTTATACAGCGATCAGTGCTATTAAAACCCACTAATTACTGTATAAATGTGACTGGCAGTGAAGGGGTTAACACTAGGGGGTGAGGAAGGGGTTAAATGTGAGTCCTGGGTGTGTTCTAACTGTGTGGGGGGAGGGGGGTGACTGGGGGAGGTGACCGATGCTGTCTCCCTATGTACAAGAGAAACAGCATCTGTCTCCTCTCACTGACAGGACGTGGAGCTCTGTGTTTACACACAGAGTTTCACTTCCTGCTCTAAAACTGCTGATCAGCGGGTACCTGGCAGATATCGCGACCGCCAGGCACGTGCATCGGCACCTCGGGGACGCGCCGGGTGCGCACGCGCGCCCCCCAGTGGCCGGAGAACACAATGCCGTCAATTGACGGCAGCTTGGATATTCAGATCCACTAAGCTGCCATCAATTGACGATAAGCAGGGCCTCAAGTGGTTAATGGCATCCCAGTCTTAGTCCGTAGGGTTTAATATTGAGTTGGCCCACCCTTTGCAGCTATAACAGCTTCAACTCTTCTGGGGAGGCCGTCCACAAGGTTTAGGAGAGTGTCTATGGGAATGTTTGACCATTCTTCCAGAAGCGCATTTGTGAGGTCAGGTATTTATGTGGACGAGAAGACCTGGCTCACAGTCTATAATTTATCCCAAAGGTGTTCTATCAGGTGCAGGCCAGTCAAATTCCTCCACTCCAAACTCGCTCATCCATGTCTTTATGGACCTTGATTGTTAGAACAGGAAGGGGCCGTCCCCAAACTGTTCCCACAAAGTTGGGAGCATGAAGTTGTCCAAAATGTCTTGGTATGCTGATGCCCTAATGCCCGAATTAGGGGCATTAGGGCATTAACTTTTGTGCAAACCAATCAATATTGGGTTTTTGTTTTACAAAAAATATGTAAAAGAATACATATTGGCCTAAATTGATAAAGACATTTAATTTTGTTTGGATATGTATTATAGCAGAAAGTAATATATATATATATATATATATATATATATATATATATATATATATATATATATATATATGTATTATTATTTTTAATTGCCGATTTTTTTGTGTTTATAACGCAAAAAAAAAAAATGCAGAGGCGATCAAATACCACCAAAAGAAAGCTCTATTTGTGGGGAAAAAAAGGACATGCATTTTGTTTGGGTACAACGTTGCACGACCGTGCAATTATCAGAGATTTTTCAATGGAGGAGAGGACAGAAAGAGGCAGGTGCCTGTTGGGTCCTTCTTAAATGTACTTCAATATTGGAACCAAATCAATTACCAAATAGTGTCCCATCATTGGTGTCATTGGAAGGCATAGCGCCCCATCGTTTGTGTCATTGGGAGGAATAGTGCAACATCGTTAGTGTCATTGGGAGGAATAGTGGCCCATTTTTGGTGTCATTGAGAGGAATAGTGCCCCATTGTTGATGTCATTGGGAGGAATAATGCCCCATTGTTGATGTCATTGGGAGGAACAGTGCCCCATTGCTGGTGTCAGTGGAAGGAATGGTGGTCCATGGGCCAAATAAAGGCCAGCAAAGGGCCCCAGTTTGGAGACCATTGATATAGATCAGGGGTCTCCAAACTGCGGCCAGAGGACCATATGTGGCCCTTTGCTAGCCTTTATCCGGCCCTTTGGGGCACTATTCATCCCACTGATACCAACAACGGAGCACTATTTCTTCCACCAATACCAATGATGGGATACTATTCCTGCTACTAATTAGAGGCACTACTCCTCCTCCTATTGACCACCAACCCTGAGGCCATTTTTATTCTCACTGATGACGGGCCCAAGACATTTTCTGCCCCCGCTGGGCACAATTAGGCCCTCCTAGAGTCTGAAAGACAATAAACTGGCCCTTTATTTGAAAAGTTTGGAGACCCCTGATATAGATGAATAAAAATTCCAGCAGAAACGGTGAGAGTTCTTCATAATGGTCACAGCAGGTTTGCAGACCCAGGAATCCCACGATAAAGTCTCAAAGGGATCAAAGAAACTGTCAACTCTCAGCCATCTATCAAATATATCAGTTTTGGGTGGACTGACCAATCATTGTCCATTTAAAGCAATAATTTTGTGCTAAAAATGCCCCCCCCCCCCTCGTCTTATACTCGAGTCACCTTTTTGTGCCCGATCTCCCGGGGTTGGTGACCCGGTACCGGCCGGCTGTAGGTCCCCTGGACCCCAAACCTGGCACACATGTAGCCCCACTTCTTCTACAAGTGTGCAAAAGTTTGTTGTCCAGGGGACCTATGGGCGAAGAAGCACCAATTTTTCAAATTAGGACACCCCTTCCATAGACTCCAATGTTAAACAGTGAGTTCTGCAGTGACTTTGGGGACCCTTTGCTGGCCGTTCATAGGTCCCCTGGACACGGAACTTGGGAGCTTGGCACACATGTAGCCCCATTTACAAGTGTGCAAAAATTGTTGTCTGGGGACGTACGGCTGGGGAGTACCAATTTTTCAAACCCGGGGACCCCTTCCATAGACTCCCGTGTTAAACTTCAGTCTAGTCATGGGCACAGTAAGGCATGGGCACAGTGAGGCATGGACACAGTGAGGCATGGACACAGTGAGGCATGGACACATTGAGGCATGGACACAGTGAGGTATGGGCACAGTGAGGCATGGACAGTGTTAGGCATGGACACATGAGGCATGGGCACAGTTAGGCATGGACACAGTGAGGCATGGACACAGTGAGGCATGGACACAGTTAGGCATGGACACAGTGAGGCACAGGCACAGTGAGGCATTGACACAGTTAGGCATGGACACATTGAGGCACAGTGAGGCATGGGCACAGTGAGGCATTGGCACAGTGAGGCATGGACACAGTGAGGCATGCACATGGACACAGTGAGGCATGGACACAGTGTGGCATGCACATGGACACAGTGAAGCACAGTGAGGTATGTACACCCTAGGCTTATACTCAAGTCAATCCGTTTTCCCATTTTTTGTGGTAAAATTAGGTGCCTCGGCTTATATTCGGGTCGGCTTATACTCGCGTATATACGGTATGACTTAAAGTGGGCCCAATAAAATCTATAAATACATCTAAACAAAATGTATTCATAGCCAGGTAGAGGCTATACAAGCTAATCAAAGTAAACGGCCATCTGTGTTTCTTTGTTTCCACTGGCCCTTTGTGGGTCATTTTCCGCGTCTACCAGTAACAAATGAATCGGAATGTCTCAGGTGACAGCAAGATCAACAAGGCATAAAAAGTCTAAATAATATTATTTGCTAAAACGCTTTTCCCTGGAGGCGTTTTTTTTTTTTTAGTTTTCTCCCCCGTTCCTCTCCTTCATGTCGCCTGTCAAGCCGGAAATGGTTCTGCTGTAATATATCAATTATAAACCATTTATAATTTCCTTTGATTTTGCGTACGTTTGACATGGGGTAATACAAAAGGCTGTTGGCTACTTACCAATTTAATTTGCCGGGCTCCCACAAATCATAGTTCGGAGATAAAGAAAGCTACCCATTTGAATATGTGGGATCAATCAATGACAAAACGGAGCCGGCACAACATAAACCAACAGGAGATGAAGGTTAGGCCACTGTGACAATTGTTTGTTTCGTTTAAATGATCAATTATTCATGACATGTTATAATGACAGACACGACACAGCCTAGACTAACTCCGGCACAAAAGGTTAATTGATATCTAAGGTCTGCCTTTAGTCATCGCAACGCACAATGTTTCCTTTTTTCGAATTCCACCCCTTCCCTCGTAAAGATCTATCTGGATGTGGTGTGGATAATAGTACTGGCGGCAAGGGGGATCAAGACACAAATTGAACAGTCAATTTATAATCATTTTTTTATTATTTGATTTTTCTTTTTTAATCCAACAACCCTTTTCTTTTAATTTGATTGTGTTGTTTTAATTCAGCCAAATCTTGGATTTTTGACGCAAGTCAAAAAAAGGTACTGCATGTTGTAACCATGCCATAAGTCTCAGGCCTCGTTCACACGACCGAGGAACTCATCGGAAAAGACACATCGTTTTCCTCGACGAGTTCCTTGTCAGGCTTGTCGAGAATCTTGACAAGCTGTCTTTGCGTACACACATGTCAAGACCAAATCTCCTTGTTCTCAAACTCGGTGACTTCAACACATACAACGACAGGGGAAGTTCGATTCCACTGGGCTGCTTTTGCTAATCTCATGTTACTGCGTGTTCGGTAAAAGTTTGGTAAGAGATATTTGCACTTTTCAGTCTGTTACAGCGTGACAAATGTGTTATTTCCATGACTTATAACTAAACATGACCCTTATCTGCTAAGACCCCCCATTTTACCCAACCTCTATATTAATATATAACCGAGACCACCACTTTAATGTTGGAGTAAAAAACTGGCCGTAGCAGCCTCCATTTATTTTAAATAACTTCTTAAATATTAAATAACATTTATTAACAAAAATATGTATACCTGAAATACAATCACATTTTCTTTTAACCCTACTAGTGCTGGACTTTGCAGGCACATTAACACAACTTTTAACCATTGAAAAACCTTTTTGAGCACTGCGGTACCTAACCTCTGGTCATAGGCCTCAAGCCGACAAGCTGGCTCAGAGACGACCACTGACCGCAGTGCCCCCATTAACAACCTCCCAGCTACACCTTGGTAAACTGGACTAACAGCCCCTTCAGAACCCATACCACCTCTGGGTAATGGCATCCACTTTAGGGTAATTTCTTCTCCTGCAAAGTCCAAACACCCGCCACCAGCACCCAAAGGTAACTCCTTACCTTTGGGCGCACCTCCACACCCTCAGCGCTCGCTGTACACCGTCCTGCAGGCCCAACACCCACATGTCAATCCCCACATCCATCAAGTGCACTCCATCTCCCCGCTGATACCTCCACGTATCCACCTCTAGCTCCGGATGCCTGACCACCAACCCACCATTTCTGATAACAAACCTTGCCACGTCCTGGTTAACTTTCCTCCTGGCCCTGTTTACTCCTTCCACTGACCTGGCCATCCTCCATGATGACCTGGGAACAATATCCGACCACACAACTACCGTGTCCGGGTAGGCCATGCGGATCCTTAAAAAATCAAATTTGATGTCCCTTGCGACATCCAACATGATACGAACCCCCAGGTCGTTGCCCCCCACGTGTAGCAATAAAACATCAGGTGAACGATCTAATCGTGCAAACTTGTGCACTTCCGGAACCACCTTGCTCCATAACATCCCAGGAAAACCCAACCATCGAATGCACGCTTCATGTCTTGGGACCCCAAGCTGACGACCGTCCGGTCGCATGTCCCCTCTCCTAGCCCCCCAATGAACGAAGTAGTGGCCCATTATCCAGACCAGTCCCTGTCCCGTACCTGAAAGACATGAAACAAGAAATACATCACCAACAGACCTTCGAGAGACGCTCCCGTCCCCCGTTATCAACATGGTCACTTACCAAAACCCTGGCCCCCCCAAAGCCTCGGGGGTGGCCCCCCCTAAAACCCTCCAGGTTCCCCTGCGCGACCTGCCCTCCAATTGACCCCCAGGGTCCTGTGGTCTCACATACAGCCGAAATCTCCTCGACTCCCATCTGCCAATCCTTTTTACCATCTCATCATCCAGGCCACTACGTGCAGCCTCCGTCGCGGCCCCAATGCGAAAAGAGTGTGCTGAAAACTCCCTCGCCACAAGGCCCAATGCCCCCAGACACCTCCTAAACACCGTCACGAACTGATACCGGGACAACGGTGTCCCATCCTCATGCACCAGAAATGCACCACCCAACGTCGGACGGACGTCCAAAAATTCCCGCACCACTTTAACGGGACACAGATCCAACCCCCCAATAGGGAACACCTGCACAACCTTGCCCGTCCCCTTAGGATCAGTTTTTGACTTACGTAACCACAGCCTGACCCCCTCTTGCGCCCACAACACATCCGTGGCCAACATGCCACCCTGTACCGCCTTCGAGGGGCTAACCAATTCCCCCACCCGAAACGCTCCAAAGAACGCCAGGGCAAAAGCCGCCCTAAACAATAGCACCTCGTACCGTGACGTACACAACGTACCCAATTCCCCCATAATACCCCTCAGTATTTCGAATGACACCGGGCGACGGGCGTCCGCCCGCCGCCCCTGCTTTCTATAACCTTTGAGTGCCTGCCGCACACAAAACTCCTTTGTAAAGTCCGTACACCCCTGCAACTTCAACAAAAAAGCCAAGCCTGCCAATTTCTTATCGAACACGGAGTGGGACACCCCAGCCTCCATGTTCCTAGCCACAAAATACAGCACCAGTCCCCTTACTTTGGGCCCCACCGGGTCCACCGCCGCCTCGCGAACCAGAGCCTGCCACTCTAACCAGACCTTCTCGTAGGCCGCCCATGTGCCCACACTTACCGACTTTTTGATCCAACTGGAGATGATTCCAACGGAATCCCCCATAGCCACTCCGGACAGGGTACCCCATGCTCTTCTGCTTCCGGCACCAACTCCCGGAACCTGTCCCACTGAAAGCGAGACAAGGCGTCAGCCACTACATTCTCCACACCCGGCAAATGCACCGCATACACAAATACATTCATCTGCAAACAGCGCAGCACCAGGTGCCGCAATAGCCGAATAACCGGTGGGGAAGACGCCGTGACCTTGTTAATCACCTGAACCACCCCCGGATTGTCTCCATGGAACCGCACCTTCCGGTCCCGGAAGGACGAACCCCATAGCTCCACCGCCAGCACCACCGGAAACAGATTCCTACTGAACCCCGCTTCCAGCCAGGACTGGGGCCAAGGCCCAGCACTCCACTGACCCTGAAAATATGCGCCAAAACCCGAGCCCCTGGCCGCATCCGTGAACAACTCCATGTCGAAGTTGCTGACCGGACCGGACATCCACAAGGCCCTTCCATTAAAGGACTCCAAAAAGGAGTGCCACATCAACAGGTCATCCCTGTGATCCTGCACCAGACGGACATAGTGCCTCGGGGACCTGACCCCCGCTGTACTCGCCGAGAGGCGTCTGCAAAAGACTCTCCCCATCGGCAGAATGTGGCACGTGAAATTGAGCTTACTCAGGAGCGACTGCAGTGCTCAGAGCTGCACCTTCCGCAGACCTAACATCTCGCTAATCTCCGCCTTGAGGCCGTTCAGTTTGTCTAGCGGCAACCTGCACTCCATCGCCTCTGAATCAATCACAATTCCCAAAAATTGAATGACCGACTTAGGTCCTTCCGTTTTCTCGGGCGCCAGCGGCACGCCGAAGCGCTCTGAAATGTGGTTCAGCGTGGCTAACAATATGCGCGACCCCGCCGGGCCGATGCAAAGGAAGTCATCCAGATAATGTATCACGGAGCTCACTCCCGACACATCCCTAACCACCCATTCTAGGAACGAGCTGAACTGTTCAAACAAGGCGCACAAAATGGAGCAGCCCATCGGTAGACACTTGTCCACGTAGAACTCCCCACCCCAGTGGCAACCCAACAGCCGGAAGCTAACCGGGT
Source organism: Rana kukunoris (assembly GCA_029574335.1). NCBI lineage: Eukaryota > Metazoa > Chordata > Amphibia > Anura > Ranidae > Rana > Rana kukunoris. The sequence continues at coordinate 37,370,679 of CM056049.1, read as the reverse complement.
GAACCGGGAGTAGCCGAAAGGTGGCCTCAATGTCCGACTTGGCCATCAAAGCCCCCCGGCCATACCGCCGAACCCATCCCACCGCGGTATCAAAGGAAGTGTAACACACTGTACAATCCCCCACGTTGATGGCATCGTTGACCGACCCACCCTTCGGAAACGACAGGTGGTGAATGAGCCCGAACTTGTTCGGCTCCTTTCTGGCACCACCCCCAATGGGGAAACCACCAACCCCTCCAAAGGAGGGGAGACAAAGGGGCCCTCCATACGGCCCAGCGCGACTTCCTTCCGCAGTTTCTCCGAAACCACTTCCGGACGTTGTAGCGCAGAACGCAAATTCCTCGCCACCGGAGGGACCACCGCCAAGTTGCAAGGAATCACGAAACCCTCAGAGAAACCCCTTCTAACGACAGCGCAGCCGCCCTGTCCGGATACCTACCGAGAAACGGTTGCATCCTTTCCACCATCACCGCATCCTTTCCACCATCACCGGAGTCCTCCCTCTTACTCGCAGAGTCTCCGGGACGTCCCTTGCCTTGCTTAAAACGGGAAGAGGGGTGATTACCCCCACAGCCAGAGCACTTGTGCTTGAACTGGCAGGACCCTCCAAACCTGCAGTTACCCTCGTTGAACTGCCAGCAAACCCCCTTTTTCTTTCTGGCCGACTGTCCTGGGGAAGAGGTTCCGCCACCCCCCCCCCCCTGAAAAAACGGAGCGGACGTCCGTGGAGCCGACATGAGCCGCATCCAAAGGCCGATGTCCTTGGTATCCCACCTAATGTCCGGCCTAATTGCCCGGCGTTGCCGGAATTGCTCATCGTATCGGAGCCACCCCGTGCCACCGTAGCACCGATAAGCCTCGCTGATCGCTTCTTGGTAACTGAAAAGCGCCGAACAGTGTTCAGGGTTTTTCTCGCCAATCCCGCTCGCCAAAATCGAATAAGCCTGCGACCAATTCGCAAACGTCCTGGGAATAAGCCTATACCGCCTCTTCTTCTCATCCTCCTTCTTAGACTCCTCCGGTTTTACCCGGTCCAGGTTAAACTTCTCCAGAGGCAACAGCGCTAATATCTCTACGTATTCGCTCTTCCAAATCTTCTCCCTCACCTCCTGCTTCAAATGTGAACCCAGGGGTGCCTCATAACAAGTGTAAACTTCCCCCTTTGCCCTGTCCGCCAACCGGACCAGATCCCTTTTTTTTGCAGAGTCACCCCCCGCATCTCCCTTAGCACTTGGCTGTGCGGCCGACACTGCCCCATCCACCGCCGAACTCGTCCCTCCGTCCACCGGTACCACTGTCCCAGTCACGGCAGACGCCTCCACGGGTCCTGTTGCCCCGGCTCCTACCGCCAGCACCCAGGCAGCAGCCGGACCAATGGCGGGGCTCTCCCCCCTCTTCAGCTGGCTCACTAAGGCCTCCAAACCGCAGTCCTCACCTGACTGCGCCCCCTGGGCCCCAGACCTCACCCCACTACTCCCCGCCACCGCAGGCACTACCAACCTACCCCGGGAGCCCCCCCCGGCCCCCAGCCAACACACCAGCATTGTGTAAAACATCAGAAATAACCGAAAACTACTTACCGGGCTGCCTGGAAGCAATCCCACCAGCCGCACGACTCGTCTCCTGCGCTGCGACCTCCGTCCTGGGAACGACCTCCTCTTCCAACTCGGACAGCTCACCCTCTGAAAGAACACCCAGCCTGACGTCCTCTCCAGATGATGGCCCACCAGGCGATTCGGGCCTGGCAGCCGAGGGCCCAGAGCTGGCCTCGCTCACCCTGCGCACTCTGGACCCGTACACCGATTTCCCCGACGCTTTTCTGGGTGCCGCACACTCTCTGCCGTCTTCCACTCCCCCACGCCCGCTCTCCACCGGGCTGGATTGGAGGTAGCTAGCCGCGGATGGCGAAAGGCTAGCCACCGCATGGATAGGCCTCCCTCGCGGAGGCTCCCAGACCTCCGGTGCACAACCGGGGTTGGAGCCCGCATCTACCTGATCAGCACGCCGGGAGGGCCTGGCCGCCGCCTTGGAGCCCCCTGGTCACCCCCCCTGCACCCTGTTGCTGGTCCACTGCCGTGTTGTGACCGCCCCCGCCGCCCTCCGCTTAGACAGGCGGGCCGAGGGGGACCGAATGGGGCTCCCCTCCCGCCTGTGGGATCTGGTGGACGGGCCCGGAGAGTAACGGCTCGGGGGCCGAGAGATACGGGCAAGGGTGACATTCCCACCCCCCCCCCGGACCGGAGAATCCCCCGACATGTTCCCCCGCGGGAGGAGAGGCCCCAGCGCGGCCTGCAGCCACCCCTCCCTGCGACGCTCAGCCTCCTCCCGGAGCTACAGGGAGGGGCTGCTGTAGGCGATTTACCTTAATCGCCTAACCAGCCCCTCGGCGGAAGGAGGAAGTGGGACAGGACGTCCCACTCCTCCTGAAGCCCCCACTCCCCCCCAAAAAAATGTGGCATGTAAGGGGGTGAGGATTGGGATAAGCGGAAGTTCCATTTTTGGGTGGAACTCCGCTTTAAGCCTCGTACACACAACCTTTTTCCTCTGCAAAATCCATCAAGAAACTTGCTGGCAGAGCATTTTTGCTGAGGAAAACGGTCGTATGTATGTTTTTTGTTGAGAAAACTGTTGAGGATCTCGACGAGAAAAAAAGAGAACATGCTCTTTTTTTCCTTGTCGGGAGTCTCAATTTCCTTGTCGTGTTCCTTGTCAGGCTGGTTTATGACGAGAAACACGTTCGTGTGTATGCTTAGAAACCTGCGCATGCTCAGAATAAAGTATGAGACGGGAGCGCACCTTCGGTAAAAGTAGCGATTGTAATGGAGATAGCACATTTGTCACGCTGTAACGGACTGAAAAGCACGAATCGTCTCTCACCAAACTTTTACTTAACACGCAGTAACACGAGATTAGCAAAAGCAGCCCCAAGGGTGGCTCCAGTTGAATCGAACTTCCACTTCATAATGCCGTCGTACATGTTTTACGTCACCGCCAAAATGGAGTTTCGCTTGTGTAGGCAGAAATCCTTGCACCGGCCCTGGTTGGAGGCTACTGCCGTTGAGCGTATGCTAAGTCTGGCAGTGGATCTTAAACTCCCATCTGCTCTCTTCTCTGAATTTATCGTCTGGACACCTCCAAAGTCTCCCAGCTGTTTTCAAAGTGCCAGGCAGACATACCTACGCTCGCTGATGATGATTGGGAGGTGGGTATCCAGCAATACCTTCCCCTCATGGTCTCTGCGAGAGATAGGTTCACCCAGCATAAGCTTATACATCCTGCATACTACTCCCCACAGGGACTAGCCAAGATATACCCTGCCAAAAGTTAGCTCTGCCCTAAATGCACCTCGGAGACGGGCTCCTTCTTCCTTGTTCTATGGTCCTGCCAACAGCTCCAAATGTTCTGGGAAGGGGTGGTTAAAGATATTGATTCTATAGGCAAGCTGCGAGTCCCATGCGACCCGATACCTCTGATACTGGGTATTGTTGATACACTAGAGACATCACAGCCTAAAAAAACGTTTGTATTCTACACAACTTTCTATGCTAGGAAAGCGGTCCTCCAAAAATGGAATGTCTCCTCTCCTCTGACGGTAAAACAATGGAGAACCCTGGTAGATGTGACCCTACCTCTCTATAAACCGACTTATCTGGAAAGTAATTGCCCCCAAAAATGTGATAAAATATGGACTGCGTGGATTTGGGAGCAGCAGCTAACTCTGGAGTAGGACCTAGAGTCAAGACCTAAATAACATAGGACTGGCTGGAATGTGAACTCTGTGGGGTTCCAACTTGTCTGGGCCCCCTTTAGTGGCTCTATGTGATTGGGTTCCAACCTGTCTGGGCCCCTATCCATAGCTCTACTTACCTGTATTGGACTAACCCCCCCTTTTTTCCATCTGTGACCTGTGTGCGATACACTCGTTCTGTAATTCTTGATTCACAGACCAGACTAAGGCTGTTGTTTTAGGTTTTTAAGTGTTCATGCTATCTATGTGGATTGTTGAGAGTGTACAGCCTCATACAGACAACCAGGTTTCTCGACAAAAACCAGCTAAAAAACTGCTTCTTGCCGAGATTCCTGTTCGTTCGTGATTCCCGTCTGGAAATCTGGCCAGAATCTCGACGAGAAAAAAAGAGAATCTGCTCTCTATTTTCTCGTCGAGATTCTTGTCGGTCTGTTTCTAGACGAGAAACCCGAGAGTGTGTATACTTACCTGTCGCCGTGGAAACCCGCGCATGCTCGAAATGACTTTGACGCATGCGCGGTAGCTTCCACTGGATAGGTAGGGTGAAGCAAGATGGAGGCGACGGCATCGAATGTGACAAGCGCATGCTCGTCATACACAATGACATCACTGCATTCTTTCCTTTCAAGAGAACCGCGGTTCTTTTGAAATGAAAGTCAGTACACCCCGGCGGTAAGAGTTTCTTGCCAAGAATCTCGTCGGGGAATACGACCGTGCTTTTCCTGACGAGATTCTCGCACGTGTGTACGAGGTGTTACACTACTTTCTTGTTTTTTTTTTATTATTTTTTTACAAAATAAATACATTTTATGTAAAAAAAAAAAAAAAGTATAAACTGACAAATATCCAGATGAAATATACAATGCTGTGAAAAAGTATTTGCTCACTTCCTGATTTTATAATTTTTTGCATATTTCTCACATCTTAGGCTGCGTACACACGATCGAATTTGTTCGCTGAAACTGGTCCGACGGACCGTTTCAGCAGACAAATCCGATCGTGTGTATGGGCTAGCGGACATGTCTGACCGGCGGACAAATTTTAAAGCATGCTTTAAAATTTGTCCGCCGGACACATGTCCGTCGGATATGTCCGCTGGTTAGTACACCAACCAGCGGACATATCTGCCCGCACATGCGTCAAATGGATTCGACGCATGCGTGGACGTTTTTCACTTCCTGGATCGGTGACGTGGCGGCATCAACGTCACCGCCACGTCACCGCGCTGTCTGCCGGCGGGGATTTTGATCTGATGGTGTGTACACGCCGTTGGATGAAAATCCGGAGGAGACATGTCCGCTGGAAACGGTCTGTCGGACCTTTCAGCGGACATGTCCCTCCGTGTGTACGCGGCCTCAAATGATTCAGATCATCAAACTAATTTTATTATTACACAAAGATAATCCGAGTTAATACAAAATGCAGTTTTAAAATGACAATTTCATTTACTAAGGGAAAAAACCTGCCTGTCCATATGTGAAAAAGTAATTGCCCCCTAAACCTAATAACTGGTTGTGCCACCCTTGGCAGCAGTAACTACAATCAAGCGTTAGCGATAACTGGCAATGAGTCTTTCATATTGCTGTGGAGAAATTTTGGGCCACTCTTCTTTGCAGAATGGTTTTAAATCAGCCACATTGGAGGGTTTTCCAGCATGAACTGCCTGTGTAAAATCATGCCACAGCATCTAAATCGGATTAGGCCACTTCAAAACCTTAATTTTTTGCCATTCAGAGGTGGAATGCTGAATAGGGATGAGCTTTGAGTTCAAGTCGACTCGAACATTAAATGTTCGGCGAAAAGCGAACAATTTGACGCGTTTGCGGCAAATTTGAAAAGCTGCGGAACACCCTGTGAAAGTCTATGGGAGAAATCTAAAGTGCGAATGTTAAAGGCTTATATGCAAGTTATTGTCATAAAAAGTTTTTGGGGACATTTAAAATCACTTGCGGCTATAATGAATTGTCGGCTCCAGGCAATTCAGAGAAAAGGCGTTCATAAAAAAAAAACGCGGGGGTCCCCCCCAATTCAATTACCAGGGTCCCCCCAAATTCAAATGGCGTGGAGTTCCCTCAAAAATCCACACCAGACCCCTTATCCGAGCACCCAACCTGGCAGGCTGCAGGAAAAGAGGGGGGACGAGAGAGTGCCCCCCTCCTGAACCATACCAGGCCACATGCCCTCAACATTGGGAGGATGCTTTGGGGGTCTGTGACCCCTCAAAGCACCATGTCCCCATGTTATAAAAATAGTGAACAAAGAAAATAAATGGTCGTTGTAAAGGAATGATCCGGTGTAGAAATCAATATAGATTGATAGCTACTGTAGATATAGATATACATAAACATAAACTCTACATGTTTCGCATTTGTTGCTTCGTCAGGAGTTATGATTTTTCTAGAGAAAAAGGAAGGGACCGTCATTAATATACAGACATACATTTAAATAATATATACAGACATTCGTGCGTAACATTAAATTATATCATTTGTGCGTCAAAGCGCTATAAAGAGGATGCATAGAAGACCGAAGTTGCCATGGTGTCACAGAGGGAAGGGCGTACCCATGGGGGTCCATAAGGGGGGCATGCAGGGATACACCAGGAAAAAGAGTTGTTAGGAAAGGATACCCCTATGTATAGTAGTTTTTTGTGGGAACATTTAGGATAGTATGTTCGCACATTATAACCAGTGTGGAATGGTAATATTTAGGTGAGCTATGTTAGGGGTGGAATTAGATACAGTGAATGCCCAGCAGAGATATATAAAAGCAGGATAATCCATGTGTGATGAACACTGAGTGTGATAGTAGAGTACTTATATCGAATGGCTGCCTACCGTTCCCACTGTTGGGTATCATAGAGAGGATTTTTGACAGTATAGATGAGTATTGTCTGGAACTTGGGAGATTCCAGATGATTGAAAAATGATCCGAATAGAACTAAAGCGGTGTGGCTTATTCTGGTAAGGAAAAAATATATATATAATATATGACAAAAAATAAGAACATGTATAATGGTATTGAACAACAGGTTTTCTGTTATTCAGGTATGGGTATGAAAAAAAGAAAAAAGAAAAATAAATATTTTTTGTTCAGAATACATACCCAAATATGTGCACCGCAGAATGTTGGTGGAGAGGGCTGAACAACTGCTTTGGTTATTATGCTTGAACAGCTAAATCAATAACAAAGAGGGGGTGATCCCCTAGTGTTGAAGCCTGAATTCCAATTAGTAGGTAGACCAACAATAGTAGAAGGCTGCGGTGTATTCAGAAGTGTATCTAAACAGGGAGATATAGTATAATAGATGATGCTTTAAAAAAGCCACCTACTTAGAAAGATGCTATAGAAGTCTGCAGCTAGGCAGAGTGTAACATTCAGTTTCCAAACATCATTTTTACTCACCACTCAGGTCGTTTAGTTGAATTCCCTGCTTAGAAATGGCAGACTCTATAGCTAGTTTTATCCACCCCTTATAAATGTGTATCCCGATCACATGTGCGGTTGAGACTTCCGCATCATGTGACCCGGCCAGGTCCTGACTAACCAATCCCTAAGCAGCAGACTTGGCAGCGTCAATCAACGCTGCACCAATGGGGTGGGTATGAAGTTAAACATTGAGGGGAGGAGGCATGGAGGCACTCCACCAATAGGGTGGGGCGGGGCGTGTCTCGCAAACACGGCCCGTTGCGATGGTAACCCCAGCGCGTATAGATAAATAATCCAGCATTGGCGTGAGCCTAGGGAAGGAACGTCATAGGAAGGAGGGATGGAGGCACACGCTCCACCAGTGAGAGTCGGCGGGGCGTGTAGAGGTCCGTGGCAGGAAGCTGTGGTATAAACCAACGCCGCAAGAACACACAGACAAAGCCACCATCACATCCTAAGTTTCCACAGCACAAACAAGTTGTGATGTGGTTACCTGGCCGTGCATGTCCTAACAAAGGATCCCCACAGGATACCGCAACAGTCCCCAAAGGGCACTCAGGCAACAGGTCCTAAACATCAGTTAAAATAGTAAGACAGTTGATAATACAACATTAGTGCTACAAATAAACAAAGTGCACTAATATACAGTTGGTTGAATATAAGCAAAATAATTCTATATTGTGACTGGGTGTCCCAGTTCACAAAAGTCGTTTCATGATTGAAAATACAGACGTTAATGCATTACTAGATATTTGTTAGCAGGGACACAGCGGAGAGGGGGAGCAGAGCTATAGGAAAAATTGGATTATTTAACTAAAGCAGTTAATTAATATATTAGTATATACTAATAGTGCTACTAAAGCATAACCAACGTAACAGTGTATTATAAAAAGGATTTATATGTCTGAAGCTCATTGATACCTGGAGGTTGGGTAGCGTTTAATCTTTCAATCCATTTGGTCTCATTTTGCAGGATTTTTTTATCCCAGTCGCCTCCTCTCGGGTCCCGCTGAATAACAGCGAGAGCAAGGAAGGAGGCAGATGATGTATTGAAACGGTGGTAGAGGTCCAAATGTCGACTGACAGGTGTCAGAATTTTTCCATTGGACGAATAGTAAATGTGGTCTCTAATTCGTTGTCGAAATGGGCGAATTGTTTTCCCAACGTAGTAGATCCCACATGAACAAGTCATGAGGTAAACAACACCCATGGTGCCGCAATCAGCTTTAAATTTGGGTTGTAATAATTCGCCATTAGGTAGAGTGAATTTACTACCTGTGGTGATATAACGGCAGAATTCGCAATGCCCACATTTAAACATACCCTTCCCAGATGGAGGGTCTTGTTTGGCCGGGACATAATGGCTACAAGTAAGTTGGTCCCTCAAGGATGTTGAACGTTTGAAAACTATTGTTGGGCGTTCGCCAACATATTTGCTTAGGATAGAATCCTCCCGCAGAATATGCCAATGTTTGGTGAGTACCTGTCTGAGCTGGTCTTGTTGGTCAGAGTGTTTTGTTATAATTTTGACTGAACCATAGGGGTCCTGCTGTGTTTTGGTTTTATGCAAGAGTGAGCTCCTAGATTGTTGAATGGTTTTATTATAGGCCTTTCGTAGGAGGGATTTAGAATACCCTCTTGCCAGCAGGCGATCCCTTAGTAAGTTAGCATGGTGTTTAAAGTCCATGTCATGTGTACAGTTACGTCTCAATCTGAGGTATTGTGCATAAGGTATGCTACGTTTTAGTGGGATGGCATGTTCACTGGCTGAGTGTAGGATAGTATTTCCTGCCGTTTCTTTACGGTATAGAGTAGTTGCCAAGCAATTGTCACCATCTATAAAGATTTCAACATCGAGGAAGGAGATCTTACGGGGATTGCTGTTTACCGTGAATTTCAAGTTGTACTTGTTAATGTTGAGTTTATCAACAAACGCAGTCAGGGCAAGCTGAGTCCCTGTCCAAACTATGAATATATCATCGATATAGCGTAACCACACCAACGCCTGGTTGGCGAGGTCAGCCAATCGTTCATCTGAGAAGATGTCACGCTCCCACCCCCCCAGGTACAGGTTTGCGTAGGCCGGGGCACAACAGGTGCCCATGGCCACGCCCTGTACCTGGAGGTAGTGGGAGCCGTTGAAAGTAAACCAATTACGAGTCAGAATATACTGCAGCAATTTCAGAATAAATTCATTGAAGGGCCAGGAGTGGTGATCTTGTTCCATTAGGAAGGTACGCGCCATTCCGACGCCCTGCTCGTGAGGGATGCTGGAGTAAAGGGCCTCCACATCCAATGTCACGAGCAGGGCGTCGGGAGGGACGGGCCTCCCCTCAATTTGTTGGAGAAGGTCCAATGTGTCCTTGACAAAAGATGGTAATCGTATAACATGGGGTGTCAAAAAGAAGTCGATCAGTCTACTAGCGTTTTCCGTGAGAGACCCAATGCCAGAGACAATAGGTCTGCCAGGGGGTATTTTGCTATTTTTGTGTACTTTGGGTAGGGCATAAAATGTAGGTGCCCGTGGAAATTTTACATTAAGATAGTCATAGGTTTCTTGATCTATTATGCCTTTAGTATAGGCCTCGCCTATCAGGCTTTTATAGTCGTTTGTATATTGTAAGATTGAAGTGGCAACAATTCTGCGATACCATGATATATTTGATAGGATATCCATACACATTTTAACATATTGTATGTTCGTTAATAACACAATATTTCCCCCTTTGTCAGAGGGTTTGATTATCAGATCCATATGCTTTTTAAGTTTAGCAATGGATTTGGTTTGTTGTTTAGTAAGATTAGATTGTGTAGGATTTATATCCAATAATTTGATATCACTGATAGTAGCCAATAGGAAGGCCCAAATGTAGGAATTAGTGGTCAAATATGGAAACTTAGTCGATTTAGGTCTAAATTTCCGGTGGGGTATTACCAAAGTTGGAATTGTGGGTACATTAGAGTCAGGTGTATCAGGTGGAAGCCCACCTGACTCATTTTCCTCCAATAGTAAGACTAAATCTCTAAAGGCACGGAATTCGGCCATCGTAAAGTTTTTCATGCTTTCTGCTAGCTCTTTGTCTCTTTTGGATCGCAAACGATCTTGATCGAATAGATATTTGTATGTTAGTTTTCTAGCAAAGAGGTAGAGGTCCTTAATAGTATCATATTTGTCAATTTGCGATGTTGGGCAAAAACTAAGTCCGAATTGTAGTACCTCCATCTCTTCGCTGGAAAACACATAAGGAGTCAAGTTAATAATACTATTGTTGTTTACGTTTGAGGGGCGTGAATCAGAGCCAATGGAAAATTGGACTGAGAAAGTCCTGTAAGAGTTAAATGAGGGTCAAGGGTGCTTTGTCTAGTAGTGGTATTGCCTGCATTAAGGAGACTAGGTGATGAGAGTGACACATCTGGTATTCCACGCCCTGATGGTTGTCCCATGTTAGTTAGGTTGCCTTTAGTGGTCTGTAATGTAACATCTCTGCGTTCGGTAGGAAGCAGTAGTTGTAATGCTTGGGATGCAGTTGGTCCCAAGTAGTTGGGCTGTTCTCCCAAACCCACATTGGTTCCTTGTGTAGTATTATATAGGTTAGCTTGTTGTGATTGATCTAGGCGTGTAGCATGGGTCATGTTCATATCAGGGCGTTTTTTGGGATGTGGTGTAGCCATATGGTTGCCATTGTGTCCTCTTTTCCTAGTTCCTGCATTCATCGCAGGGCGTGCTCCCAGGGGTGCAAAGGGGGTTGGGGGATGATGAAAGGTGGTGGGGGGTAGCGAGGAGTCAGATTCCGAATCCTCCTCTCTAGAGCTATAAGCTGCATTTCCAATTGGTTTGCGGCCTGGTCTGCCTCTCCTGGCGTTTGGTGCCAGTGAATTCCAGTGGTATGCAAAGCCCTCTGCGAAGGCCAGTTTATCCTTATAGATTTTTGTTTGTTTTTTGGATATAATATCCTTATTGAGTTTATTAAGATATTATTTCAGTTCCTGCCACTTCTTGTCAAAGAGTTTATGGCTCTTAATGTGGTCATATTGTGTTTGTAGGCTGACTAGTTCTTGATCAAGGGAGTGAAGGTCCGATTTGTATTGAGTTACTAGTATTTTGATTAATTCTATACTGCACCTTGTAAGCTCAGATTCCCAGTTTCGTTTGAACTCTGGTGTAGAGTTTCCAAATGATGGAAATAACTGTACTCTGAGACCTACCGGGCATATTCTTTCTTGTATATATTGTTGAAAAAATTCAATGTGCCAGTATAGGTTAGACTTCTTTTTAAGGAGTCTTCTAGCCTTGGACATATATTGATTTAGACCTAGATCATCCCTTGTGTCAGTGGTGCAGTTGGTCTGGATCTCCCTCATGTATCCAGACCAAGCATCGCCTACAAAGTCCATAATGACTTACACAACAACAGCAATACTCGGTGCAAAAACCGGTACGGAAAGCGAGAAATGGAAAAGGTTATATTTATATAATACTCAGCAACGACTTTGTTATCATACCAAACGCTGTTGAGGAGAGGGACTCAAATACAGTAGACCACCAGGTTAAAAGGAAAAAAGGGAGAGGAGGTGTTTCCTCTACTTACCCCCCAGAAGGTAGGAGTGTCTAGGTCTGCAATGATATAACGTCTATTAGCTTAAAATCACAAAAGGTAACAAAAAACAAAACAGCTTTAATGTTGATATATATTAATATTAAAAAAGGCCATCAATTTGGTTGGGTGCTACCACCCTGAGTTCAGAATTGAAAACGAGGTTCAAGGTACACAAACCATAGGATGGACTATGGGTGACCTGGAGTATTTATAACTTTATATTGTAATTTTGAATGCAATGCCAGAATTCCTTTGGTATTGTATCAATAAAACATTTATATTACGTTTATGATTAGTGCCTATAAAGTCCATTTTCTTTTCTAAACCACAAATTTCTCTAGCTACTCTAGGACGCGGCACTGTAATACTCCAGGTCACCCATAGTCCATCCTATGGTTTGTGTACCTTGAACCTCGTTTTCAATGTCCCCATGTTGATGGGGACAAGGGCCTCATCCCCACAACCCTTTGCCCAGTGGTTGTGGGGGTCTGCGGGCAGGGGGCTTATTGGAATCCGGAAAACCCCTTTAACAGATCCCGGCCCCCCCATGTGAATTGTTAATGGGGTACATTGTACCTCTACCATTTGACTAAGGAAGTGTAAAGAATTGTAAAAAAAAAAAACACACACACCGTGGAGAAAAAATCCAGCGGTGGTAATCCACTCTCGATCCCCGCTCTAACGCTGTCGGTATCCTGCGACGGGTGATCTCCACTCCGCCAGGGGTCCAGCGATGAGAAGATCTCTTCATCCAGGTCCGGGATCCAGCGCACGCATCGCCGCCTTTCTCCACCGGAGACAGCCCGGTGAATGATGTGGCTTCAGCCTGTGACAGCTCTTATGTAGTAAGGGCGGGGCCACCCATCATGTGACCCCGTCCCCCTCTGACACAAGGGAGAGCCCAGGCTTCCCCAATCACGGGCGGGCACACCCTCTCCTATATAAGAGCTGTCACTGGCTGAAGCCGCGTCATTCGCCGTGCTGTCTCCGGTGGAGACAGGTGGCGATGAGTGCGCTGGATCCCGGACCTGGATTAAGAGATCTTCTCATCGCTGGGCCCCGGCGGAGAGGAGATTACCCATCGCAGAATACCGACAGAGTTGGCAAAAAGGCCCCAGATCTCTTATTTACCCTAAAAGCAAAAAAAAAAAAAGGAATGACAATTTGACTTAAAAAAATCCTGTCTATCTGCCCGAGAACCAGGAGCGACATCGAAGGTTGCTCTGGTCCTTCAAGGGCATAGAGCCAAGTGAATAGTGTTGAGCAGAATATGCCATATTCGATTTCGCGATATATCCCGAATATATAGTCGAATATTCGAGATATATTCGTTAAATGCGAATATTCGCGATATTTTTTGGAAATGAAATGATTGCGAAATTTCGCTATTGCGAATGCGAATGCGAAATTTCGAGAAATGCGGAATGGAGCACTCTGATTGGCTCAGAATATTCGTGATATATTACAATACTAAATAATTGCGAATATTCGGCAAATGCGGAAGGAGCACTCTGATTGGCTCAGAATATTCGTGATATTTTATAATACAAAGTAATTGCGAAATTTCGAGAAATGCGGAATGGAGCACTCTGATTGGCTCAGAATATTCTTAAAATTTTATCGTAATTTCGCAAAAATGCGAATGAGAAATTGATTGCGGAATTTCGACAGTAACACTCTGAAATCGAATATATGTGTTATTTTAGCTAAAAACAATATTGCGAATTTCTCGAAAATAATCGCGCGATATCGCTATTGCCGAATAATCGCATTGCGATTTTTCAGCAATATAAAATGATCGCTGCAGCTACTCGGCCCAAGGTCTCTAATCATACCAGCAATGCTTTTAGACGTCGATGGGGATCTCTAGGATGTGATCTGTTCTAAAAAAAAAATTGAAAAAATACGAATATTCGAAATAGCGAATATTCACCGCGAAATTCGGAATATATCGCGAATACTCGAATATGCCATATTCGAGCCGAATATTCGCAATACGAATATTCGTGAGCAACACTACAAGTGAAGGCCATCTTGCCCTCCCTTGACTTCCTGCCCTGCCATCTACTGCAGTGGTTCTCAAACTCAGTCCTCAAGTACCCCCAACAGGCCATGTTTTCAGGTTTTCCTTTATCTTGCACAGGTGCTTTAAATCAGAGTCAATGGACTGGTATTTTAGACAGCTATTTTATCTATGAGAAATTCCCAAAACATGGCCTGTTGGGGTACTTAATCTGATCTACAGGACCTGATTGCTTCCGGGTTTACTGACGGCTCCGGTAAAAACCCGGAAACAACCGCAAGCGGCAGGAGGGGGAGACACCTGTCCCTGCGCCTATAAAAGTGATTCCGTGGTGAAATCTGAAAGCTGGTAGCCTATCAAAAAATAGATATTGACATAACCCCCGGGATTTCATGTCAAAGTAATGACATGTACTTACAGTTAGGTGGTCGTCAAGGCATACCAGATTATAATGATCTGATGCATTTTGAAGGGGAGTCTGTTTTGTTTTTTTCATTCTTGCTGTAGGATGTGCTACTGCAAAACTGACATTCATAAAGAAAAAAATAAAACGATACAGTTTAAATTTTCGGCAGATGACATTTCATTGCCAGCTTTTTAAACAAAAAAAAAATCGCACAAACCCTTCCAGGTCCCCAAATATTGAGGGGTCTGTGTGGCATTTGTTTTATATAGAAGCCAGAAGGGTAATGTCATTTGCCAGCAATTGAAAATGCTTTTTCCTTTGTAAATGTCAGCGCTTAAAAAAAAAAAAAAGAAAAAAAAAAAAGATTGCTCCCGGTCAAATGGAGTTTTTTAAAGATGTTTTTTTGTGTACTGATACACGTTCCCCAGGGCAGTGCTCACTTCTCATGCTAGTTTCTGACAACCTTTTGCCTATTAGTTTAGAAAATGATTTATTTATTTTTTATTTTGACAGAGTCAGCTCCTATTGATTTCACTGGGGTTTGGGTTTGGCATCCAACTTCTTTTTATAAACCCAGTTTGAACTGAACCCAAGGCATTTTGGTTCATCCTTATTGATGGAAAAGCAGCAGTCTTATGCCGCGTACACATGGTCAGAAATTCCGACAAAAAAAGTTTGATGTGAGCTCTTGGTTGGAAATCCCCACCGTGTGTAGGCCATCTGACTTTTTCTGTCGGAATTTTCGCCAACAAAAATTTGAGAGCTGGTTCTCAAATTTTCCAACATGAAAAAAAAAGCATGCTCAGAATCAATTTGATGCATGCACGGAACCATTGAACTTAATTTTTCTTGGATCATTGTAGTGTTGGACGTAACTGCGTTCTTGACGATCAGAATTTTGTGTGACCGTGTGTGTGCAACACAAGTTTGAGCCAACATTCCATCGGAAAAAATCCACGCTTTTCTTGTCAGATTTTCCGATTGTGCATAAGTCAAAACATGCTGTGCTCTTATTCAATCAGATCAGTTCACTTGCCGACTGCCTAACTGCAGTCGCTGATCTAACTCATCTCAAAGGTGTTTTATCGGGTCAAGGTCAGGACTCTGTTGAGGACAGTCAAGTTCCTCCACCCCAAATTCACTCATCCATGTCTTTATAGACCTTACTTTGTGCACTGGTCAAAATCATTTGGTGGAGGGGGGATTATGGTGTGGGGTTGTTTTTCAGGGGTTGGCCTTGGCCTCTTATTTCTAGTGAAGGAAACTCTTAAGGCATCGGCATACATTTTGGACAATTTCATGCTCCCAACTTTGTGGGAACAGTTTGGGGATGACTTAGTGACATAACCTATCCCAGTCCAATGGAACAGCTTCCAGTTAGCAAAGAAATGCACCCAACAGAGAAGGGTTGCCAGCAAGTAATTCCTGATTCTTATAGTCAGTATTCGTGAGCCGGACAGGGCAAGGGAAAAAACTCTAGACACCCCTTACTACCACATCTTGAGGAACTCTATGACTCCTTTTTCCCATTTGTGGCCATCAAGCTCCTGCTATCTCTTTTATACCCATTATCTAAAGGAAAGGGTTCCAACCCTTATCCAAATAGGGAACAGAACGGGGTCATCCTAAAAGGGTCCTAACCCCTGCTTACAACTTGGGATCTCAGAGGTCTTGCCAATATAATCCCAGAGAGATAAATGCGAGAGTCAGGGGATTTGGCATGAAATTACCCTTTATTAAAAAAGTTGGAAGGCTGAAATAAAAAACAAAAAAATGTAAGTATTTTTTTTTTTTTTATTATTCAAATTTTCACCGAAAAATTGATTATAAAAAAACTGCTGCGCAAAAACCGTGCGACATTAAAAAATTTAAATAACCGTAATTTTATTCTTTAGGGTCACTGCAAAAAAAATTATAATGTTTGGGGGTTCTACGTAATTTTCTAACAAAAAATACAGATTTTTACTTGTAAACAACAAGTGTCAAAAAAAGGCCTGGATGACAAATGTTTGAAATCAGTATGTATTGTATGCTGACTCCGTGCACAGTGCAGGGAATAATGTAATTTGTAAAAACAGTATTATATACTGTAAGAGATGTTCTTGAGTTCCTTTTGAGCTGCTTCTAAACTCTGTTTAAGCTGCTTTTAGCCATCTTTGCAATTCAATTGATTTGAAATAAAAATAAATTCTAAGGCTGCGTACACACGATCGGTCAAAACTGATGAAAACGGACTGAAGTTCAGTTTTATCGGTCCAAACCGATCGTGTGTAGGCCCCATCGTTCAGTTGTCCTTCAGTCCAAAAACAGAGAACTTTAAAATTGAACAGATGGACGCCTGACCGATGGGTCAAAACCAGTCGTTAGTATGCAAAAGCATCAGTCAAAAGGCCGGGCATGCTCAGAATCAAGTCGACGCATGCTTGGAAGCATTGAACTTCGTTTTTATCAGCACGTCGTGTGTTTTAAGTCACCGCGTTCTGACACGATCAGGTTTTTTATCCGATGGTGTGTAGGCACATCAGACCATCAGTTGGCTTCTTCGATTAACCAATTAAAACGGTCCTTCGGACCGTTCTCAATGGATGGACTGATCGTGTGTACGCGGCCTAACACAAGCAAATTGCCATTTCAAGTACTGCATGCACAGCTAGGATGTAGTTGCAGACCCCTTTTTAAATGCTTGTTCTGTATCTTCAACTTTTAACATCCTTTAAAGCTTTGTTTCAGTACTTTTGGCTCAGATCTCTTTATTTTAAGACACGTAAGTAATTTATTACCAATCTCAAAGCTTGTGTTTGCTTTCTTTGAGGGACAAGCACTGTCACAGCATGGAGCAAAGAAAGATATATTTACAGGTAATAGTGAAGGAAACTGCTGTTGTACAAAACATGAATTGTTCTCGACTTTGTAAATACTTTCCATTGACCTTGGAGTGACAGATTTAAAAGGCGCACTTCCAGCAGGTTGGCCCACGTGCTGAAGACAAGACAACGGGGCTAATTTAACTCAGACATTGCCTTCCAGACAAGAGAGGTCAGGCTACTTCCTCTGCCTTTATAAGAGAAACGTTCCCCTGTTTTCACAGCAGCGTGGATAACTAGATGAAAATTTAACCTTGTGCATTTTGTGGTCGTGCATATGTGTAAAAAAGCACTTGACTGATGTACGACTATACAAAATAATTTCACAAGTCAGTGCCTCCACAACAAGGCTGCATAATTGTATTGAGCACTGACACCTCTCTTTCTATAGACCTCGTGTCCGATCGTGGCGGGGTCACAAAGAAGAGGGCGCACAGATGGAAAATACATATTGCATAGCTAAAAAACCCATGAAGGAATTTTACAAGAAATAGGCACAATGTCAATCAAATCTTCCGTCTGTTAAGATGGCAATTGAAACATACACTATATTACCAAAAGTATTGCGATGCCTGCCTTTACACACACATGAACTTTAACCACTTGACCACTGGGCACTTAAACCCCCTTAATAACCAGACCAATTTTCAGCTTTCGGTGCTCTCACAGTTTGAATGGCAATAACTCAGTCATACAACACTCTAACCAAATGAAATTTTTGTCCTTTTTTTTCCCACAAATAGAGCTTTCTTTTGGTGGTATTTGATCACCTCTGCGGTTTTTATTTTTTTCGCTATAAATGAAAAAAGAACGTAAATTTTGTAAAAAAATGAATTTTTCTTCATTTCTATTATAAAATTTTGCAAAAAAGTAATTTTTCTTCATAAATTTGGCCTAAAATGTATACTGCTACATATCTTTGGTAACAAAAAAAAAAAATTGGATAATATTTAGTCTGGGTGAAAGTTATGGGGTCTACAAGCTATGGTACCAATTACTGAAAATTGATCAATTTGATCACATCTGATGTACTGACAGCCTCTCTCATTTCTTAAGACCCTAACATGCCAGAAAAGTACAAATACCCCCCAAATTACCCCTTTTTGGAAAGAAAACATTCCAAGGTATTTAGAAAGAGGCATCGTGAGTTTTTTGAAGTTGTCATTTTTTCCCCACAATTCTTTGCAAAATCAAGATTTTTTTATTTTAATTTTTTTTCCACAAAATGTTCATATTATTAGGTTATTTCTCACACACAGCATATGCATACCACAAATTACACCCCAAAACACATTCTGCTATTCCTCCCGAGTATGGCGATACCCCATGTGTGGAACTTTTACACAGCGTGGCCACATACAGAGGCCCAACATGCAGGGAGCACCATCAGGCGTTCTGGAACACCCAGACCAATTCTGACATTTCTCTCCTACATGGAAAAATCATCATTTATTTGCTAGAAAATTACATAGAACCCCAAAACATTATATATGCTTTTTTAGCAAAGACCCTAGAGAATACAATGGCGGCCGTTACAACTTTTTATCTCGCATTGTATTTGCACAGCAATTTTTCGAACGCGTTTTTTTTTGGAAACAAAACAGTTTTGTGCTTAAAAAAAAAAAAACAGTAAAGTTAGCCCAATGTTTTTGCATAATATGAAAGATGAAGTTACGCCGAGTAAATAGATACCCAACATGTCACCCTTCAATATTGCACACGCTTGTGGAATGGCGCCAAACTACGCGACTTAAAAATCCCCATAGGCGACGCTTTAAATGTTTTTCCTGGTTACATCTTTTTAGTTGGAGAGGAGGTCTAGGGCCAAAATTATTGCTCTCGCTCTAACGTTCGCAGCGATACCTCACATGTGTGGTTTGAACACCGTTTTCATATGTGGGCGGGACTTACGTGTGCGGTCGCGTCTGTATACGAGCACACGGGTACAGGGGCGCTGTAATTTTTTTTTTTTTTTTTATTGTTCATTTTACTTTATTTATTTTAGTTTGACACCTTTTTCCCCAAAAATAAATGTTTTGGTTACTTTTATTCCTATTACAAGGAATGTAAACATCCCTTGTAATAGGAATATAGCATGACAGGTCCTCTTTACAGTGAGATATGGGGTCAATAACCACATCTCCCCTCTAGGCTGGGAAGCCTGAAAAAAAAACGATTGCAGAGTATTGCGCGGGGAGTATTGCGCGGGGAGTATTGCGCGGGGAGTATTGCGCGGGGAGTATTGCGCGGGGAGTATTGCGCGGGGAGTATTGCGGGAGTATTGCGCGGGGGTACTGCAGAGTATTGTGCGGGAGTATTGTGCGGGAGTATTGTGCGGGGAGTATTGCGTGGGGAGTATTGCGCGGGGGTACTGCAGAGTATTGTGCGGGAGTATTGTGCGGGAGTATTGTGCGGGGAGTATTGCGTGGGGAGTATTGCGCGGGGGTACTGCAGAGTATTGTGCGGGAGTATTGTGCGGGAGTATTGTGCGGGAGTGCGGGAGTATTGTGCGGGAGTATTGCAGAGTATTGGGGGGTACTGCAGAGTATTGGGGGGTACTGCGGAGTATTGGGGGGTACTGCGGAGTATTGGGGGGTATGCAGAGTATTGGGGGGTATGCAGAGTATTGGGGGGTACTGCGGAGTATTGCGGGGTACTGCGGAGTACTGCGGGGTACTGCGGGGTATTGCGGGGTATTGCAGAGTACTGCGGGGTATTGCGGAGTATTGAGGGGTATTGCAGAGTATTGAGGGGTATTGCAGAGTATTGGGGGGTACTGCGGAGTATTGGGGGGTACTGCGGAGTATTGGGGGGTACTGCGGAGTATTGCGGGGTACTGCGGGGTATTGCAGAGTACTGCGGGGTATTGCAGAGTATTGAGGGGTATGCAGAGTATTGAGGGGTATGCAGAGTATTGGGGGGTACTGCGGAGTATTGCGGGGTACTGCGGAGTACTGCGGGGTACTGCGGGGTATTGCGGGGTATTGCAGAGTACTGCGGGGTATTGCGGAGTATTGAGGGGTATGCAGAGTATTGGGGGGTATGCAGAGTATTGTGGGGGGTATGCAGAGTTTTGCGCAGGGAAGGAAGGAGTTAATGCAGGGATGGCTGAGCAGGGATGGATGGATCTGTGACTGCAATAGTCACAGATCCATCCCACACTGCTGCAGCCATCCGCGCTCTCCTCTCACGCTGTACCAATCGGTACAGCGAGAGGAGGGAAGAACCGGCGTCAGCAAGTGACGCGGTTTGTTTACATGTGATCGCGCCGTCATTGGACGGCGCGATCACGTGGTAAGGAGCCGCCACCATTGGCTCCTTACCGAGATCACTGACGCTGCGGGTCCCGTGGACCCGCCGAGCGCCGTGACCGCGTGTGCGCGCCCGCTCGGGCGCGCGGATCTGACGCACGTCAGATTTGTTTACACACGTGGTCGCGCCGTCATTGGACGGCGCGATCACGTGGTAAGGAGCCGCCGCCATTGGCTCCTTACCGCGATCATCGGTGCTGCGGGTCCCGTGGACCCGGTGAGCACCGGTGATCGCGTGTGCGCGCCCGGTTGGGCGCGCACACCTGACTCTAACGGAGGACGTCCATGGACGTCCTGTTAGAGTACAGGAACCGCCCTATAGCCGTATTTCGTCTATAGGGCGGTGATTAAGTGGTTAATGGCATGCCAGTCAAAGGCCCCGTACACACGACCCATTTCCTTGGCAGAATCCATCAAGAAACTCGGTGGGAGAGCTTTTTTGCAGAGGAAACTGGTCGCGTGTACGTTTTTCATCGAGGAAACTGTCGAGGAACTCGACGAGCAAAAAAGAGAGCAAGTTCTCTTTTTCCTCGACGGGAGTCAAATTGGCTCGTCGTGTTCCTCGTTGGGCTGCTTTTCGACGAAAATCTCGAGCATGTGTATGCTAAGAAACCTGTGCACCTTCGGTAAAAGTAGCGTGTGTAACATTTGTCACGCTGTAACAGACTGAAACGTGCAAATGTCTTTTACCAAACTTTTTCCTAACACGCAGTAACATGAGATTAGCTAAAGCAGCCCCTGGCGTTGTATGTGTTAAAGTCACCGCGTTTGAGAACGAGGAGATTTGGTCTTTAACGTGTCTACGCAAAGCAAGCTTGTCGAGTTCCTCGACAAGCCACAAGGAACTCGACGAGGAAAACTATGTTTTTCGCCCAACGAGTTCCTTGGTCGTGTGTACGAGACCTTAGTTCGTAGGGTTAAATATTACGTTGGTCCACCCTTTGCAGCTATAACAGCTTCAACTCTTCTGGGAAGGCCGTCCACAAGGTTTAGGAATGTGTTTATGGGAATGTTTGACCATTCTTCCAGAAGTGCATTTGTAAGGTCAGGCACTAATGTTAGACAAGAAGGCCTGGCTCCCAGTCTCCGCTCTAATTTATCCCAAATGTGTTCTATAAGGATGAGTTCAGGACTATGCACATCCCAAACTCGCTCATCCATGTCTTTATGGACCTTGCTTTGTGCACTAGTCTAAATCATTTGGTGGAGGGGGATTATGGTGTGGGGTTGTTTTTCAGGGGTTGGGCTTGGCCCCTTAGTTCCAGTGAAGGGAACTCTTAAGGCATCAGCATACCAAGACATTTTGAACAATTTCATGCTCCCAACTTTGTGGGAACTGTTTGGGGACAGTCCCTTCCTGTTCCAACATGACTGCGCACCAGTGCACAAAGCAAGGTCCATAAAGACATGAATGAGCAAGTTTGGGGTGGAGGAACTTGACTGGCCTAAACAGAGTCCTGACCTCAACCCGATAGAACACCTTTGGGATGAATTAGAGAGCAGACTTTGAGCCAGGTCTTGTCATCCGCATCAGTGCCTGACCTCACTAATACGCTTCTGGAAGAATG
Source organism: Rana kukunoris (assembly GCA_029574335.1). Lineage (NCBI taxonomy): Eukaryota > Metazoa > Chordata > Amphibia > Anura > Ranidae > Rana > Rana kukunoris. Next base: position 37,348,732 of record CM056049.1, on the reverse strand, counting down.
GTCAAACATTCCCATAGACACACTCCTAAACCTTGTGGACAGCCTTCCCAGAAGAGTTGAAGCTGTTATAGCTGCATATGGTGGGCCAACTTAATATTGATCCCTACAGACTAAGACTGGGATGCCATTAAAGTTCATGTGCATGTAAAGGCAGGCGTCCCAATACTTTTGGTAATATAGTGTATCTACTGTTTTATGGGTCAGTTTGGTATAATATTCTTTGCATAGTGAAGATTTACCTAATTTACTAAGCTCTGAAGCAACTGAACTTACTTTGCAAAGTGCAGTCTGCTTACCTTTAGTAAATAAACCGCTTAGGCCTCGTACACACGAGGGGATATGTCCGCTGAAAACGGTCCGATGGAACGTTTCAGCAGACATCTCCGCTCGTGTGTATGGGCTAGCGGACAGATTTCTCCACCCGACAGATTTCAAAGCATGCTTTGAAATCTATCCAGTGGGAATCTGTCCGCCCGACATGTCTGCTGGTTAGTAGACTTACCAGCAGACATGTCGTCCCCCACCGCCGCCGCCGCGCCGCCGCCGAATGGATTTGGCGCATGCGCGGAAGTGTTTAACTTCCTGGTGCGGTGACGTGGTGGTGACGTGGCGGCATCAACGTCACCGCCGCGTCACCGCCACGTCACCGCGTCGTCCGGCGGCGGGGAATTTGATCCGATGGTGTGTACATGCCATCGGATCAAACTCCCGATCGGACATATCCGATGAAATGGTCCGCGGACCGTTTTCATCGGATATGTCCGATAGTGTGTACGAGGCCTTAGTGTCACATTGCATTATTGATTCCTATAAATAAAGAATTTATATTAAAAAAAAAAAGTAATGAAAGCGAACATCGAAATTTGATCTTCTGCCCTTTGTATAATAATGATAAAAAATAAAAAAACAGCAGTTATTAAATTTCCCTAAAATAAAGCTCTATCTATTTCAGAATGATATGTCATTCATGTGTGTACAGCATTGCATTGATAGAGTAATTGTCAATCAAACGATCACAGTGCTGGAAATTGGAAAATTTCCTGGTAATGAAGAGTATGAACAAACTGGTACTCAACTGGCTAAAAAGCTAATTTGCATTCCCTCTATGGACCCAAATTACTATAGAACATTATTCCAAATAGAGCATCCAAACATAGAAGTGTTCTTTTGACACCGAAGAAGAACTTGTGACAAAAATGAGGCTTCTCTACCGCCAGCTTGGCTTGTGTCAATAAAATAATATTTCACATTTAAAGGGAAAAAAAATCACACAGAGCCAAAAAAAATAAAACAGTGACATGTTTGCTAATAATGTATTTTATGAACCCCCATCTGGCAAGGAAAAGGTCAGAAAATAATGGCAGCTGCTCCTTAAGTGATTGGTGAGAGAGGGAAAATGGCCCTCATCTAGCCATGACAAGCGCGGCTGTGACATCATATAAATGCCATAATTGGGAAGTGGTAAATTGAACAGGGCAAGCATTGATGTGTCAATAAACAAGTTCAAGGTGACATGTTGGATCAATACTGCGCGACAGGAGTCATCCGACAAATTTACTGCAAAGTAATTGGGTGCAAAATGACTCAAGTCAACCTTCAAACAGCAGAAATATCAGACGGGTAGAAAAGACAACTGTTCCTTCGTGTCAGCGGCGGAGGAGATTCTCATCTCCGTCTTGTGTCCTATGTGGTGATGGAACAGAGATGGACGGTAGCTTGCAAAAGCATGCTTCATAAATCAAGCCTAAAGGCTGGCTTCGCACCTATGCGTTGCAGTAACGCGTGATATGCATTTTACAGCGTGTTACCACAATAGATAATAGCTCACAATTTAGAATGGCACCCAACGCTCCTGACCAGCACACCTCAATGCACCAATGTGAGCTATCTGAGAGCCAACGTTGAAAATAGTGGTACATGTCTGGATTACCGTAAAGCCCACTCAGAATTAATAGGCTTCCTTAACCACTTAAGCCCCGGACCATTATGCAGGTTAAGACCTTGCCACTTTTTGCGATTTGGCACTGCGTCGCTTTAACTGACAATTGCGCGGTCGTGCGATGTGGCTCCAAAACAAAATTGGCGTCCTTTTTTTCCCACAAATAGAGCTTTCTTTTGGTGGTATTGGATCACCTCTGCAGTTTTTATTTTTTGCGCTATAAACAAAAATTGAGTGTAAATTTTGAAAAAAAAATCAATATTTTTAACTTTTTGCTATAATAAAATAACCCCAAAAAAAGATATAAAAAAAAATGTTTTCCTCAGTTTAGGCCAATATGTATTCTTCTACCTATTTTTGGTAAAAAAAATTGGTTTGCGCAAAGTTTATAGCGTTTACAAAATAGGGGATAGTTTTATGGCATTTTTGTTAATTATTATTTTTTTTACTACTAATGGCGGTGATCAGCGTTTTTTTTTCATGACTGCGACATTATAGCGGACACATCGGACAATTTTGACACATTTTTGGGACCATTGTCATTTTCTCAGCGAAAAGTGCTATAAAAATGCACTTATTGCTGTGAAAATGACAATTGCAGTTTAGGAGTTAACCACTAGGGGGCTCTGAAGGGGTTAAGTGTGACCTCATATGTGTTTCTAACTGTAAGGGGGTGGGGCTGGACGTGTGACGTCAGTGATCGTCTTTCCCTATATCAGAGAACAGATGATCACTGACATTGCCACAACGAAGAACAGGGAAGGAGTGTTTACACAAACCTCTCCCTGTTCTTCAGCTCCCACGGAGCTTCGGACCAGGTCGCGAGCGCGCTGCCAGCGGCGCGCTTGCAACCCCACGGCTGGGCTCTTAAAGAGGACGTACAGGTACATGCTTGTGCCCAGCCGTGTCATTCTGCCGACGTATATCGGCGTGAAGGAGTCCTTAAGTGATTAATACAACTCATGTTGGTGTGTGAAAAAAAAGTACTCTAGATGACACAATTATATTATATTATTTCAATCAACTTACTTTCTCAATTACTTGTCGTCAAATAGCTGCCATGAAGCTATGATTATGACACTTCAAGTTACATAATCTTATCCTACAATCCACTAGATTATCTATTTTCATTTATATTTATTTAGTTACTTTCCAGAATGATTACGCCTTTTTCTACTATACTATTGTAAATGTTCTGTTAATGTAATATCTAGTTCTATTATACAGAATTATTGTACATGCTCTGTTAATGGAATTTTGTTGATTATTATAAAATTCAATAAAAAAAAATTAGAAACGGAAAAAATAAGTAAACAAAATACTGGACGCTTTGGCTAATTGTGAAGAGGGCCTAAAATATAACCTCTTATTTCTGCCTTTTCTTTGCATATGCCACGACAGGCCATTAATTTGTTTATATAAAGCTAGTCTCTAGTTTGCACTGTTATTGCAGACAAGGAAGGGATATGAACAAGGAAGGAATTTTTTGCCAAGAGCCATAATTATATGTATATATAAACTACATTACCAAAAGTATTGGGACCCCTGTCTTTACACGCACATGAACTTTAATGGCGTCCCAGTCTTAGGCCCAGATTCACAGAGCAATTACGCCTGTCTAACTGGTGTTAGACAGGAGTAATTTCAAATTTTGCGCGCCGTATCACTAGTTTGAATCCTCAAACCATGATACGGCGGCTTCGGGCTTCGATCCGAGAGGCTTACGTCTTCGTAAGCCTTCGGATCTACGCTGCGATATTTTTGCGGCCGCTGGGAGGAGTTCACGTCGTTTTGATGCGTCGGGATATGCAAATTAGTTTTTACGGCGATCCACGAAGATACGAGCGGTCTTCGCAATCGCTTACGTCTATTTTTTTTTACGTACTGTTAGACCAGCTTTTTGCTGGTCTAACGGTGCGTAGCCCATGTTAAGTATGGCCGTCGTTCCCGCGTCGAATGTAATTTTTTTTTTTTTTTTTACGTAAGTCGTTCGGGAATAGAAATGTCCGTAAACGACGCTACTCAAACAACGAATGACGTAACGACGTGATTTCGCACAATTTGCGAATGGAGCATGCGCAGTTCGATCGCCGCGGGAACGCGCCTACTTTAAATGCTTCACGCCCCCTACTCGCGTAGATGGATTGCGACGGGAGAAATACACTACGCCGCCGTCGTTTACTGGACAAAATCTACCTGGATTCCACGTAGAGCCAGGTAAAAAACGGCGGCGTAGTGTATTTCTGATACGCTACGATAATCTAATTCTCTCTGAATCTGGCCCTTAGTCTATAAGGTTCAATTGATTCTGGAAGGAAAGTTAAGGTTTTCTGACAAATCTGTTGGGGTGTACTCATTTATGGTTTACATATATATATGTAGCACTACCCCCGGAGGAGCTGCTGGTTGTTTTGGGTGGCACATTTACCTTGTGGCTTTTCCGAATTCCTAGGGGTGCATGATGCATTTAGTAGAAGTAAAGGAATGTCCGCAACAGGTGGTGTTTGCTGTGCTCTTTATTAAACAGCCAGATAAAAACAATAAAACTTGTGGTGAGGACAGTAAAGTTGCCATTCATGGAAACGTTCACTCTGCAACTCCAAACACCCCAGGACACCATCCACATACTACTATGTTATAGACCGCCAGGCCCAAAGACGCATATCTGTACATCGTTGACAGAATTCATCTCGACCTACAACTTAAATACCAAGCACCTCCTGTCAGGCGGCGTACACACGGCAGGGAATCTCGACGGGCAGAACACATCGTTCCGCCCGTCGAGGTTCCCTGCCGGCCGTCGAAATCGGCGACCCGCCCGTCGGGAATGGCAACCAGCCATTCTTCCGGGCGGGCCGTCAAGGAAATAGAGAGCGTGCTCTCTATTTCTGCTCGACGGGCTTCCCGACGGGAAGCTCGCCGAGACCGTACACACGGCCGAGGTCCTCGCTGGAATGTGCATTCCAGCGAGGTTCTCGCTGGTTTTCAGCGAGAACCTCGGCCGTGTGTACGCCGCCTGACTTGGGAATTTCAACCTCTGGGAAAACTCTACTCAGACGCCCAATTGGAAGGACTAGGTCTGCAGCAACTGATATGCGCCCGGCGCGCCCATGCATGCTTCAGGTCACACCCTCGATCTCATCTTTAAATTGCTGATCACAGATGCTCTCCATCCAATCTGACAGAGCTTGAGATATTTTGCAATGAAGAATGGGCAGAAATGTCCCTCTCTAGATATGCAGAGCTGGTAGAGACATCCCCAAAAAGACTTGCAGCTGTAATTGCAGTGAAAGAAGGTTCTAAAAAGTATTGACCTGGGGGGCTGAATACAAATGTACCCCACACTTTTCACATATTTTTGGTTGTAACATGACAAAATGTGGAAAATTATGGGTATGAATATTTTTTCAGGGCACTATGGGCCAGATTCAGGTAGATGGGAGCATCTTTAAGCTGGAGTAACGTTTCTCATTTACGTTACTCTGGCGAAATTTTAGGAGCAAGTGCTGTTATTCATGAAGCACTTGCTCCTAAAGTTGCGGCAGCGTATCGAAAATGAGCCGGCGGAATTCAAATTGGGCGGGTGCGAGGCGTGTATTATTTAAACTAAGCGTGATCCTGCGGCGAACGTACTGCGCATGCGTCGACTGTCAATGCATCCCAGTGCCCATGCTCCAAATTCTGTCAGTGAACGTCAATGACGTCAAATCCCCATTCATGGACGTTTTACGCAAGCGACGCAAATTTTTTTTTTTCGACGCGATGACGACGGCTATACTTAACATAGGATACTCCACTAGGGGGCTGCTTTAACTTTACGCCGCGTATCGCTTACGGAAACGTCACTGCGTCGCGCCCGAATACGATCGTGAATTGCTGATTAACATATTTTTTCGGCGTAAATCAGCGGGAACGCCCCCGGCGCCATTTTTAAATTAAATTTGCGATGCGATGGCGAAATTCAATTACGCCGATCGCATTGGAACTCCAACCCGGCGTTTCTTGTTTTCTGGTTACAGAAAACAGAAACGCCGGCTTAAAGTGACAGTTAGGCTGGAGTATCACAGATACTCCAGCCTAACTCTACCTGAATCTGGCCCTATATGTCTCCTGTCCTGATCTGAACCCAATTAAGCACTTATGGGGAATTCTGAAGAGACAAGTTTAGCATCACTCTCCATCCAGCATCCAGTATCTAAAAGAGGTTGTCCATTCCATGCTTGTGTAGCGCCTGGTTACTTTGAAGCCCCCATACACACTATCAGTTTTCCTGACGGTTTTCTCTTCAGGTTTACCAAATCCATCTAATATGAGGTCAAACCTCAAGAGTTTCAATTTGTATGCAATCAGGCAGGCCCCTGTACTACATGGTTTTGGTAAACCTGATGAGAAAACCGTCAGGAAAACTGATAGTGTGTATGGGGCTTAAGAGTACCGGTGCTATTTAAATTTAGAGGGGGATCAGAGTGTAGTTAGACTCTGATCCTAATTATTATGTTTAAAGCAGGTTCTCTGTCTCCGCTTGGCTGTGCTGTGGGCGCATTCTGTTGTGTTGGGGGGCTCTTCTCACCCCAGTGCAGTAGATGGCAGCAGTGGAGTCAAGGTTTGGGTGCTTTTCCCCAGCGGCCAATCAGGAGGGTTGAGCCTCGCTGTGCATGCTGGGGGAGGGTATTTATGGGGCAGACGCCATTGGTACTGGGTTTGTCTTCTTCATCCAGTGTGGCATCCACCTTTAGGGTGGCCACATCACCGCGCCCCCGGCGTTATGGCCTACCTGCCCGGGGATGGCTTGCATGCTACGCGGTGTTCCTGGTTCCGGGACCATGTTGGTTCGGAACATTTGTGTCCGCCATAATGTCGCGGTCACGAAAAAAATCGCTGATCGCCGCCATTAGTAGTAAAAAAAAAAATATTAATAAAAATGCAATAAAACTATCCCCTATTTTGTAAACACTATCAATTTTGCACAAACCAAATTATAAACGCTTATTTCGTGTTTTTTTTACAGAAAATATGTAGAAGAATACGTATCGGCCTAAACTGAGGAAAACAAATGTTTAAAAGAAAAAAATTGGATATTATTATAACAAAAAGTTATATTTTTTTGTGTTTTTTTTACACATTTTTCTGTCTTTTTTGTTTATAGCACAAAAAATAAAAACCGCAGAGGTGATCAAATACCACCAAAAGAAAGCTCTATTTGTGGGGAAAAAATGATAAAAATATAATTTGGGTATAGTGTTGTATGACCGCGCAATTGTCATTCAAAATGAGTCAGCGCTGAAAGCTGAAAATTGGTCTGGGCACGAAGGGGGTTTAAGTGCCCAGTAATGAAGTGGTCAAGATCTTACTTTTCAAAAGGGGTGTACTCATTTATTCTGAGCACTGTATATTTATTTTGCTGACTTTTTCTAGGTCTTGACCTGGAAGAGGTATGCAGACCAGGCTGTCTGAGTTCGTCATTGTTTCGGGTTAGAGCGGAAACAAAAAATGAAAAATGTATGCAAGTTTTCCCTCCAGTCTGCTAATAATGACTTCAATCATGTCACCCTCTTCTCTTCTCACCTCCAGGTTTTTTGTACTTTTTAATTATTTCCGTATTTCGGAGCTGTTCTTTAAAAAGAAGCGATCATCCATCTATTTTTAAAATATTCCAAGTTTTTCTACTAGCAGAACGGTGGGTGATCTTTGCACTCCACTGATTAGCACCTAAGGGGTTAACAGGCAGTTCTTCGCCGCCTTCCGCAAAAAGGCAAAAAGCGGAGGTAATTTTTTCCTAAGGAACGCAATGCGTTTCGAATCTCCTGTGATGAATATGGCCCAGAATAGAGTATTTATTGATGATATTACTCGCTCAGGTTTTTGCACAGGAGGCTTGTATGCAAATTCAGGTGATTAGGAATTTGGCTCTTGGTTAACAAGGTTCCCGGGAAAGAGGGGGGGGGGGGGGGAGAGAAAAAAAACTATTATTTTAAAACTAGAGGCCTTGCCTCTCTCTCAAGATTGATTCTGATTTTGTAAATCTATTACCAAGTGGAATAATGATCTCTGCAAATGCAAAACTGCCCAGCTGACAGTACAACACATTAGTAAAAAATGATTTTAATATTTATATATTTTTTTGTTAGACCAGAATATTATAATGTTTTCCACACTCTCTGGCAACACATGCAAGAGTCCTGTAACAATATTTATATTTGGAGTGTTAAATTGGGCCTAGCTTTAGCATGGCCCCATTTACTTGAATAGGATGCGTTCGGCGGAGGTGCTACCCACCAATAGGGAATCATCTCTGCCATGATGCAAAGCATGTGTATACCCCCCTACAGCTGCCTTTGCAACTTAAAGGGGTTGTAAAGGAAATTCATTTTTTCACTAAATCGCTTCCTTTACCTTAGTGCAGTCCTCCTTCACTTACCTCATCCTTCCATTTTCCTTTTCCTTATTTCTTCTGAGAATTTCTTACTTCTTGTTCTCCTGTCTGTAACTACACACCGTAATGCAAGGCTTTCTTCCTGGTGTGGAGAAAGCCTCTTGATGGGGGAGGGGGCTAGCAGGAAGGTCAGGACACTCTCTACTTTGCAGATAGAGGAAGGAGCTGTGTGTTAGTGGGCGTCCTGCCACTCCTGCTCGCCCATCCTCCCTCAAGAGGCTTTCTCCACACCAAGGAGAAAGCCTTGCATTACTGTGTGGAGTTACAGACAGAAGAACAGGAAGTGAGGATTTCTCAGAAGAAATAAGGACATTTAAATGCAAAATGGAAGGATGAGGTAAGTGAAGGAGGACTGCACTAAGGTAAAGGAAGCCATTTAGGGGAAAAAATGTTCCTTTACAACCCCTCTAAAGCGGAGTTATAACGTCAATTAATTATTTTTTTTAACAATTCGTAGTTTATATCATTTAAATGTAACACTCACTTATTTTTTCCAATATATGCCCCAATGTCCGGTTTTGTATAAAAAGCTAAGTTATATAATTTCTTTCTGACGTTTTCATCTTGCCTGTGGGCATGTAAAGCCCACAAGCAGACATTTCCGGGATGCAGTGATGCTGACCTACCAGCATGCACCGCCCGTTCCCGCGCATGCGCATTATGTACGGCGCGCGTAGCGCCGTCAACTTCTGACGTTGCCATCACAACGGGCGGCGTCTTTGGAAGTGCCTGCCCCGTTGTGAAGACAACCGGTTTCGGGATATTGCGAGAATTAGCAGCGGCTATCCGCACTGACTCCTGGGAATATTGACACATAGCTCCCAGTAGACAGTGCGCAGACGGATATGACGACCATACCCGCGGGTGGCAGAGACAGGAAACACTATTGCAAACACGGCCATACAGGTAACCTTTAGGAAAAAAATATATTTTTTAGGGTTGTCCCGATACCGATACCAGTATCGGTATCGGGACCGATACTGAGTATTTGCGGGAGTACTTGTACTCCCGAAAATACCCCCGATGCCTAAATAGAATACTTATATCCCCGCCCCGCCGCCGCCTCCGCCGTATATCGCAAAGCCGCCGCTGCCGCGTTAATCACCGTAAGGCGAACATTACAGGCACCTTTAGTTTGAATAGCTGTTTTGCCCGCTGCGCCGTGTATAGACACTCCCCCGTGCTCGGGATTGGACAGATCCGAGCAAGGGGGGGTGTCCTTTACACGGCGTGGCAGGGAAAACAGTTATTCAAATGAAAGCTGCCTGTAATGTTCGCCGCACGGTTAATCACGACGGATTAATGCGGTGGCGGCGGCAGCATCATCATTAGGTATGGGGGGCATGCCTGCATATGTTTGGGGAAATGGCTGGATATATGTGGGGGGACATGGCTGCAATATGTGGGGGGACATGGCTGCAATATGTGGAGGGACATGGCTGCAATATGTGGGGGGACATGCCTGCATATATGTGGGGGGACATGACTGCATATATGTGGGGGGACATGGCTGCATATATGTGGGGGGACATGGCTGCAATATGTGGGGGGACATGGCTGCATATATGTGGGGGACATGGCTGCATATATGTGGGGGACATGGCTGCATATGTGTGGGGGACATGGCTGCATATATGTGGGGGGACATGGCTGCATATATGTGGGGGGACATGGCTGCATATATGTGGGGGGACATGGCTGCAATATGTGGGGGACATGGCTGCATATATGTGGGGGACATGGCTGCATATATGTGGGGGACATGGCTGTATATATGTGGGGGACATGGCTGCATATGTGTGGGGGACATGGCTGCATATGTGTGGGGGACATGGCTGCATATGTGTGGGGGACATGGCTGCATATATGTGGGGGACATGGCTACATATATGTGGGGGACATGGCTGCATATGTTTGGGGACATGGATGCATATATGTGGGGGACATGGCTGCATATGTTTGGGGACATGGCTGCATATATGTGGGGGACATGGCTGCATATATGTGGGGAACATGGCTGCATATATGTGGGGGACATGGCTGCATATGTTTGGGGGACATGGCTGCATATGTTTGGGGACATGGCTGCATATGTTTGGGGACATGGATGCATATATGTGGGGGACATGACTGCATATGTGTGGGGGACATGGCTGCATATGTGTGGGGGGACATGGCTGCATATATGTGGGGGACATGGCTGCATATATGTGGGGGACATGGCTGCATATATGTGGGGGACATGGCTGCAATATATGTGGGGGGACATGGCTGCATATATGTGGGGGGACATGGCTGCAATATGTGGGGGCCATGGCTGCATATATGTGGGGGGACATGGCTGCAATATGTGGGGGGACATGGCTGCATATATGTGGGGGGACATGGCTGCATATATGTGGGGGGACATGGCTGCATATATGTGGGGGACATGGCTGCATATGTGTGGGGGACATGGCTGCATATATGTGGGGGACATGGCTGCATATATGTGGAGGGACATGGCTGCAATATGTGGAGGGACATGGCTGCATATATGTGGGGGGACATTTCTGCATATATGTGGGGGGACATGGCTGCATATATGTGGGGGACATGGCTGCATATATGTGGGGGACATGGCTGCATATGTGTGGGGGACATGGCTGCATATGTGTGGAGGACATGGCTGCATATATGTGGGGGACATGGCTGCATATATGTGGGGGACATGGCTGCATATATGCGGGGGACATGGCTGCATATGTTTGGGGACATGGCTGCATATATGTAGGGGACATGGCTGCATATGTTTGGGGACATGGCTGCATATATGTGGGGGACATGGCTGCATATATGTGGGGGACATGGCTGCATATATGTGGGGGACATGGCTGCATATGTTTGGGGGACATGGCTGCATATGTTTGGGGGACATGGCTGCATATGTTTGGGGACATGGCTGCATATGTTTGGGGACATGGCTGCATATGTTTGGGGACATGGCTACATTTGTGGGGGGACATGGCTGCATTTGTGGGGGGGACATGGCTGCATTTGGGGACACATTTTTAAAAAAGTATCGGTATTCGGTATCGGCGAGTACATGAAAAAAAGTATCGGTACTTGTACTCGGTCCTAAAAAAGTGGTATCGGGACAACCCTAATATTTTTATTACATTTGACAATGTATACAATGCGGGAATGCGGGAGTGTCGTGCTCTCCCCCTCCCTTGGACTACGGGAGAGTCAGGATGCCCACTAACACACAGCTCTTTTATCTATCTGCTATGTAGAGAGCGTCATGACTCTCCTGTAGTCCAAGGGAGGGGTCAAGCACGACACTCCACATCAGGGAGAAAAACTTGCATTAATGTGTGGAGTTACAGACAGAAGAACAGGAAGTGAGGATTTCTCAGAGGAAAGGAGGACATTTAAAAGCAAAATGGAAGGATGAGGTATTTTTTGCGCTATAAACAAAAATAGAACGACAATTTTGAAAAGAAAACAATATTTTTTGACTTTTTGCTATAATAAATATCCAAAAAAAAACCAAAAAACAAAAACAAATTTCTTCATAAGTTTAGGCCAATATGTATTCTACTACATATTTATGGTACAAAAAAAAGCGCAATAAGCGTATATATTGATTGGTTTGCGCAAAGGTTATAGCGTCTACAAAATAGGGGATAGATTTATGGCATTTTAATTTTTTTTCTTTTTTACTACTTATGGTGGTGATCAGCGATTTTTAGGAGGACTGCAACATTGCGGCAGACAGATCGAACACGTTTGACACTTTTTTGGGACCAGTGACATTTATACAGCGACCAGTGCTATAAAAATGCACTGATTACTGTATAAATGGCACTGGCAGGGAAATGGTTAACACTAGGGGACGATCAAGGGGTAAAGTTTGTCCTAAGGAGGTGTTTCTAACTGTGAGGGAGGAGACTGACTGGGAGTAGAGAGAGATCGCTGTTCCTAATCACTAGAAACAGCAGATCACTCTCTACTCCCCTGACAGAATGGGAATCTGTTTGTGACAGATCCCAGTTCTGGCTCTCTGTGGAGTGATCGCAGGTGGCCGATGGACATCGCGGCAGACGGCCACGCACATTGGCCTTGTCTCCATGTGCCCGCATTCCAGCTATATCTCTTAAATGAACTGGTACGGCGATTCGCACAATCAAGCCACACTGCTGTCGTATATCGTGGCGGCTGGCTGGCAAGTGGTTAAAAATGATTAATTTGCTGTATATTGTGACATATTAGGAATGTATTCATGCAGACTTGTAGGGTTACTGAAAGCTCTATTCTCAGATCTTAAGCTCTGGTCTGGGTCCTGGAGCCCAGAAACTTTGTAGAGATTTGGGTGTGATAAAGACTCCATTTCTAGGTCCATGATTTGCATGGTAGCCAGGACTCAGGAAGGCTGAATGACTCATCAAGCAGCACATCTGGTAACTCTCCGTGCTCTCTGAAACCTTGGAAATGCTACCGGAAGTAGAGGGTGGAGCTTAGGAGGCGCTGCATGGAGTATTGAAGAGGGCCCCAGCCAATCCCCAATACTTGGGCCGGCAGGGGGCGGGTACCTCATAAATACTCATGGGTCATGCCAGCAAGGTGCAGTCGAAAGGAAGATGGAGGAGTGCTGAGGAGGCTGTTGGTGGCCCCTGAGGGTGGCCCCTAGTCTGGGGGGTGACCTCAGGCCTGGGGCTCAGGTGCTGGAGGGATCCTCTACAACACATGAAGGAATCCTGTCCTGGATGCACTGGAGCAGGGGACAGCCGAAGAGAGTCAGCACATCCAGGAATTCTCCAGGAGAAGTCAGCCAGGTAGACTGGTGAGTTTGCAGTCTAGGAGGAGTGTGTGAAGTAGCCATGAGGGCTAGTGAGTAAGGTAGCTGCAGCCAGGCGGGTTGGCAATGCCTGAAGAGGTGGTGCTGGGATCAGTAGCCATAAAGATGTAGCTGGACACTGGGCTTTTTCTTTAAACACCAAAGGGACCCTGGGTCCATGCCTGTAAAGGGCATTTGCTTAATCTGACTATGTGCTTTTTTGTCAGATCCTCAAACTGTGTCCCAGCTGAGTCTGTGCTTCTGCAAGCGAGTGCTGGAGGAAGAGGTGTGTATATAGACTGTATATAGGAGAGTTGTCTCTGAAGAGTTCTGAAGACAAGTGGGCATCCCATAATTTCCCTATTCCCCATCCAAGTTTTACCCACTCAATAAAACATAAAATCAAGCACTGGACTGTTCTCTTGACTCTGATTGCCTGTGGAAATTTGGCGTGCCTGGCTGTGCAGGGTGTGGGATCCCATTTCACCAGCGGCTCCTAAGTGAGGTGCGCTACAGTTATGAATGTGCCAATGGTGATGTAAAGTGCAATACTGCCTCATTGTAACTTGCAAAGTTCTTCAGTAAAGAGAGAAATTTTGGATCATGATCAATGATAAGATGACTTGCACTTTACATAATCAACAAATTTAAATGTAATACTTGGCAACTCTGGATACAATACCTATTTATTGATACTTAAAATCTATGTAGGCAAATTGTTAACTGCCCTTTTCCTACCCCCTTCCCTCTTTTTTATCTTTTCTTTTTTATATGTATTCCTTTCATTTGTTTTCCCTTTTCTGGTTACCTTTTTTTTATGTTGACTAAACTTTGAAAAAAATAATAATAAAAAAATAAAATAATAATCAACCTTTACTTTGTGATAATCTGAAGACACCTTAATTTTATATAATGATATTTTTTTTTACAATTTTACCCCAACAAGATATTGGTTCAATTGTTTATTTTTATTATCACTTTTTTTATTTGTACTGGTCCCTTTGACAATGGTTATGTCACTAAATTTAATACGGACATTACTCTTCAGTCATATTAATTAGTATTTTATCCTTATTTGTTATATAACTTAGTTAACATAGTTACATAGTTAGTCAAGTTAAAAAAAGACACAAGTCCATCTAGTTCAACCAAAAAAATAAATAAATACAATCCCATATACACAATCCTTTACCCGCAGTTGATTCAGAGGAAGACGAAAACCCCAGCAAAGCACAATCCAATTTGCTACAGCAGGGGAAAAAAATTCCTTCCTGATCCCCTGAGAGGCAATTGGTTTTTCACCGGATCAACTTTACCTAGAAATGTTAGTACCCAGTTATATTATGTACATTTAGGAACGTATCCAGACCTTTCTTAAAGCAATCTACTGAGCTGGACAGAACCACCTATGAAGTGAGTCTATTCCACATTTTCACAGCTCTTACTATTTGGAGATTGTAATGGGAGGGCTGTGGGACCCAGAAGCTCTTACACAGATTGAGCCAGGAAATGAGGCACATATGTTGGATTGTTTTAACATGGGTCTGTAATCCACAATATATTCATGAATGTCTGCAATAACTAATTACAGGCTGTTGATTCTGAACCCAACAGGTCAATAGAAGAGTGACTCCTTCAATGTGGGAACACAGACTGTTAAGGGGGTAATTAAGTCTGCTACCGTCATGTAAACTAACCTTAGTCTGGCTTCTAAAGACCGTTCATTGTGTGATACTAATTAACACTGTATTGTGTGAATTTCTATTTATGATAAATGTGTATTGTATAGCAGGTGAGAAGAGCCAGAGTCATGATGTCTGACTTGTCAGCTGTAGCTAATTAGCTCATGTGGATTGTGTCAGACCTGGTTTCAGAAAGTCTAGCCAAGATGTGTTTTGGAGGCTCGTTAGGAAGCATTGTATAATGTTGTGGGTGGAGTTGAGTCATCGTTCATATTTGGTTGCTGACTGTATATAAAGAGCCTGAGTTTACCATTAAAGTATCTATTCATTTTGAACCAGAGAACAGAGCTGTGTGTGTCTCGTTTCTGGGGAATCCTACGGGGTTGTGTTCGTCTGCTGGATTGTGGAGTGTCGATAAGCTGTCGTGGGTTGGTGAAATGGAATATCGTAAACGGCGTTAACCCCTGACCCTTACAGAGATTACATCTCTTTTCCTCTATACGTAAAGAGTGCCCCCTTGTCCTCTGTGATGACCTTAAAGTGAATAAATTAACACCAAGTTCACTATATGGACCCCTTATGTTTTTATACATGGTGTTTATATCCCCCCTTTATCAGGGCGCCAGTGCGGCTCGATCCCCTAGAGCCGCGCTATCGCGGCCGTTTACTTCAGTGGCCTGAGAGGGCTATTTAAACCGCCCTCTTCCTCCTGTCTGGTTGCTGGTTGTCACAGCGTTTGAGAGTGCATTTTGCTGATCTATTACCTTGTTCCTGATCCTCTGACCCTTGGCTATCGTTTCCCGGACTGTTGCTTTCTCCTGCCCTTGACCTTTGGCTCTGAACCTCGGACGTCCTGCTTTCTCCAACCCCCTGACCACGGCTTGTTTCTTGGATTAATCTTCTGCCTGCTCCTTGTTCCAGCTACCCGGACTTCCCAACTGCCTCTGTGTGTTTTCTCAGGCTGAGGTCAGTCTCTGCTCCACGAATCCAGCCTTCATCTTCCTGTCGGTACCGGTGCCTCCTGGTGCCTCTGTCCCCACTCCAGGGGGCGGATCGCGATAGGTCGCAAAGGGAGCCGCCCTCAGCATCTTGGCCTTGGTGAGTTTTTTCCTTATTATCCTCTTCTCAAGAGAGAAAAATTCAGTTCCTCTAATGCAGGGGTATCCAAACAGTGGCCCTAGGGCCGGATGTGGCCTTTTGCTAGCCTTTTCCCGGCCCTTGGGGCACTATTCTTCCATGTGATATGAGGTGCTATTTCTCCCACTGACACCAACAATAGGGCACTATTTCTTTCACTGATACCACTGATGGAGCACTACTCCTCCTCCTATTGATCACTAAAATTGAGACCATGTTTACCCTTACTGATGTTGGGCCAAGGACATTTTCTACCCCCAATGGCCACAATCCGGCCCCTTAAAGTCTGAAGGACTGAAAACTGGCCCTTTGTTTGAAAAGTTTGGAGACCCCTGCTCTAATCTTTCCTCATAGGTGAGCTCCTCCATGCCTCTTATCAATTTGGTTGCCGTTCTCTGCACCTTCTGCAGTTCTCCGATATCCTTTTTGTGAACTGGGGCCCAAAACTGAACTGCATATTCCAGATGAGGTCTAATGATTTGTACAGGGGGGGGGGGGTTATATCTCTCTCTGGAGTCCATACCTCTTATACAAGAAAGGACTTAGCTCGCAGCGGATCCCCCAGTTGTACTCCTCCTAGTATGTATGATGCATGCATATCCTTAGCCCCCAAGTGCAGAACTTTACATTTATCAACATTAAACCTCATTGTGTAATTTGTTATATATTGTATTATTAATAAAATGTATATATGTTTAAAAAAATAAAAAACCCTTGGGGTCACAGAATGCAAGATTTGCAGATTGAACTACGATGATTTGCCTGTTTTTTTTCAGAGCTGAATATGTCAAATAGTTAATGTGAAGACACAAGGCATACTGGTGGAGTAGAGTACACAGTAGTTATTGCTTTTTCAAAATGCTACAGAGTCTTATGTCGGGATGGGTAGGGACAGACCATGTTGCCGGCTGAAGAAATAGAGATGATGACGCCATTCTTCTAGTTGGGTGTCATTCTGTAAGTGCATTATGGTCTATGACCTGGTAATTGGTGTCACCCGGATTCATGGAGTAAATGAAACAAAATCAAGCTAAGTATTCTTGAGACGCCACTGGGGGCCGAATGCACAGAACCTACGCTGGTCACCTTAACAATTGACAAAAAACAACCGTTAACCACTTGCCGACCGCTGACTGTACATATACATTGGCAGAATGGCACGGCTGCGCAAAGCAACGTACAGGTACATTGCTTAAAATTTGCCACCCGCAGGTCTCACGGACTCGATGTCCGCCAGTGTCCTATGATCGTGTCACGGAGCTGCAGGACGGGGGGATGCCTGTGTAAACAAGGCTTTTACCTGTTCTGCCTAGTGACAGGACACTGATCTACTGCTCCCTGTGATCAGGAGCAGCGATCACTGTCATGTCACTTGTAGTCCAGCCCCCTCACAGTTAGAATCATGCCCTAGGACACCCTTAACCACTTCCTTGCCCCTACTGGTTAACTCCATCCCTGCCAGTGTCATTTACAGAGTAATCAGTGCATTTTTATAGCACTGATCGCTGTATAAATGACAATGGTCCTAAAATAGTGTCAAAAGTGTCCGATGTGTCTGTCATAATCTTCCTATAGAGCACTCCTGTCCACCGCTCATATGTTGATGGAGAGACTGATGGTGCCCGTGATCAGCACGGATGGGCATACAGGTAAACCAAACAGGTAAATGAAGAAAGATGTACATAGGGTACATAGCTTCCTCATACCCAACTACCACGCGCTTTTATACACATGTGATCACGTGTGCCAGATCTTCTCCAGAGTACTGGCATCTACATTTTTATTTCTGCTTTTATTGTTTTACCATTTCTCAGCCTAATAAAGGCTTACCTTTCTTAAAACAAACTACACCATGTGGAGTTTTTCTCTTTTTTTGGATACATACGAGTGTTACTCCATCTGAGATCTTGGAACTACTCTCCACCTTGGACCCTATGATTCCTGGGAAAGATCCACAACCTTTTGAATCATCATTCCCTATAGAGCCGTCCATCCGAGGAGCTCTTACACGCGCATCTGACACATTGCTCCTGGCATATGTGTCCATCATTTGTGGTAAGAGTACCCATCTTTCTTCATTTACCTGTTTGGTTTACCTGTATGCCCATCCGTGCTGATCACGGGCACCATCAGTCTCTCCATCAACATATGAGCGGTGGACAGGAGTGCTCTATAGGAAGACTTGCCTGCTTTGATTTGAAGGACTTGTTTTGTTATTTACACTTCACCTGTTTGCATATAGGGTTTCACCACCCTTTATATATTTTCTTGTTTTTGGACTACATCATTATAATGTTACCCATGTAAATGGGATTGGTCTACATTGCTTCATGCAAACCCATGCCCACTAGCGCTGCACTTATTTTTCTTTTATTGTGTACTCACTGGGTGTTTCACTGTTAGTGCTGGCTGCTTCCTTTCTTTCTTCACACTTCAGCAGCGCAACTTTATTTTGTTTTGTTTGTCTGTCATAATGTCGCAGTCACGATAAAAATCGCAGATCACGGCCATTACTTGTAAAAAAAAAAATATTAATAAAAATGCTATAAATCCATTCCCTATTTTATAAACGCTATAACTTTTGCGCAAACCAATCAATATACGCTTATTGTGATTTTTTTTTTACCAAAAATATGTAGAAGAATACATATCAGCCTAAACTGAGAAAGAAATATTTTTTTTTATATATTTTTCATCTTTTTTTATAGCATAAGTACAAAATATTGCTTTTTCTTTTTAAATAAATCGCTCTATTTTTGTATATAGTTTAAAAAATAAATCGCAGAGGTGATCAAATACCACCAAAAGAAAGCTCTATTTGTGGGGAAAAAAGGACGCCAATTTTGTTTGGGTACAGTGTAGCATGACCGCGCAATTGTCGTTCAAAGTGCGACATGGCTGAAAGCTGAAAATTGGCTTGGGTGGGAAGGTGCGTAAGTGCCCTGTATGAAAGTGGTTAAGCTAGGCCTATGCGCATACATGCAAAAATGTAAAAAAGCAAATAATTTCCCTTTGAAATGTGTATAGCTCTAATAATTTGCTCAGATTTAGCCTACAGGGGTAGTCCATTGTTCTCCCCTGTTATCCTTCCTAAGCAAGTCAACTCGATAGCAAGTATTGTGACTCCTTTCTCTCTTTTTATATTCTGTGTCCCAGCAGCAACGTAGAATATATTGTGGCAATATTACCCGACTCATAATGAGAAGACTATGCTGATATATGCCTCCCAGGGTTTTTTTCCCCCTCTGTAATTATATCGGGAAAACATTAAGCAAGGATAGTCACTTTTTCATAACCAGCCTGACAGTCTATTATCACTTAATGACCGCTATAATTAATGAACACATTTGTTAAGTGAATTGGCTTTAGGTCAATCTCATTAATTAGCTTAAGGGACAATTTGAGAGGCGAAATTGCGTTTTGTGCGTAAAATAAACATGTATGATTAAACATATTTAAACAGTGGGAGCTAGTGAGGCTTTCTGGCAAAATCAGCATTTTACTGGGCGATGCAGATGAAGGCAGTGCGGACCGACAGTAATTAAATTTTTATAACAGTGATAAAACTAATTTTGGTAGAAGCCCAATAGCGCTTCATCCAAACAGGCAGCTTTGCTCTGTGGTGTACAAAGTGCTCATACACAGTGAGATAGAATTAGTCTACCCCAAAGCCATGAACATTGGCAGCGTTAAACATGCCACCTCGATCTGTCCTTCACCCGGGTGGCTGGGGGAATCTGAGGAGGACTTTGCTTGGGGGAACTCCATTGCTATTCAGTTAAAGGGTTTTCCACTTTTTGCTTGAAAGTCATTAGTGCTTTTAAAAAACAAGCCCAACCAAAGATGGACATGCCCTGTAGTAGATTTACATATTCTTATATCTCCCACCATTCTGAGAGACACCATTTAGCACAAAGTTTATAGGCTTAGGAGGTGAGTGTAGTGGAGGGACTTTTTCTTCTTTTTCGGATTGCATATACATCATAATGCCCCGCATGTAGCCCTGCTACTCAATTAGTCCTGGCTGGCCACCTCCGTCAACTGCCTTCCCTGGGGTCAAGAGTGGAGTTGAAGGTAGCCCCATCAGGTAGGCTGTACGAGGCCTCATCAGGTAGGCTATATGGTAGGGTGACCAGACATTCCCAGTTTCGGGAAAAGGCCCCGGATTGAGGACACTGTCCCCGGACCAAGTCTGTCCCTGGTTTTGTCCCCGGATTGGATTTGAACATGGCCTGGGGCAATTTCAAAGACAGTCAGTGCAGAATTACTGTATATACTCGAGTATAAGCCGACCTGATTATAAGCCGAGGCACGTAATTTTACCACAAAAAACTGGGAAAACTTATTGACTCAAGTAGACTATGGAAGGGGTGCCAGGCTTTAAAAAAAATCGGTGCTCCCCAGCCGTAGGTCATCCAGACAAGAAACTTTGCACACTTGTAGAGGAGAAATTAGGCTAAATGTGTCTAGGGGACCTACGAACAGGAGGGACCGGGTCCCCAAATCACTGGAGAAATTACTTTAACATGGGAGTCTATGGACGGGGTGCCCAGGTTTAAAAAATCTGTGCTCCCCGGCTGTAGGTCCCCCGGACAAAAAACTTAGCACACTTGTAGAGGAAGAGTGGGGCTACATGTGTGCCAAGTTAACGGGTACCGGGTCCCCAATGTCCGGGAGATCAGGCTCAAAAAGTTGAGTTGAGTATAAGCCGAGGGGGGGATTTTCAGCACAAAAAAATGTGCTGAAAAACTCGGCTTATACTCGAGTATATACGGTAATAAAAATAATTCTGAATTACACACTCCCGCTCCGCCGCTCCTACTAGCTTAGGGTGGTCTATATTTATCCATTACCTGTGCCCCTTTCTGATGATCATGTGCTGGTCGGAGCGAAGGGAATATTTCTTCAGTTTCGTGTGCATGCCCATTCAGCTCCACTCGCATGTTTTTCTGCCTTGGCTCAAGTCCCGGCCGGCCGCCTGCCTGCTTATCTCCTTGTCTTCCCAGGTGGAGTGATCTTCCTCCGCTACCCACCCAGTAGTAGCCGGGGCCCTGACAGTAAAACTTGACAGGCTGTGAAATGAGC
The DNA here is from genome assembly GCA_029574335.1 of Rana kukunoris. NCBI lineage: Eukaryota > Metazoa > Chordata > Amphibia > Anura > Ranidae > Rana > Rana kukunoris. The sequence continues at coordinate 37,327,637 of CM056049.1, read as the reverse complement.
GGCGGCGACGACGAGCAGAGAGTTGCTGATTGCCTCCATTACTAGTAAAAAAAAAAATATGTCCCCGGATTTCATTTAAAAAATATGGTCACCTTACTGTATGGGACCTTATCAGGTAGGCTGTATGGGGCCCCATGATTTCTAACAGTGGCCCTGTCCCTAACATCTGCACTGCAGCACCTACATGAGGGTGATGCCACTATCCTTCCAGGGAGATCCATTGGAATTTTGATGTGGTGCTATTTCCTAAGAAAAAAGTGAAAAGTGTGGCGCTATTGCTGTAACCAAGAGAGACGTAGTAATATTCTCCCTTAGTGCCAGTGTTAGAAAACCTCTTAGGATATATCCCTTAGAGGATATATATGACATAGAAGTGCAACATACAAATGTGAATCTCCAAAGTGCATATAAATATGTATTATACAATACAGACACTTGTGTGCATAAACCTTAATAAGAATGAACAAAGTAAAAAATGGGTGTGTGTATCTCCAAAACTAAAGCGATAAATATAATAAAACAACGCAAAATTGCATCAAGTGATCAGTCCACAATGTTGTATTGGTGTTACAATAAGTTTTATCACAGCTCTGTCAGTAGGCTAGTGATAAGCCATAAGTGATCCAATCGTCTTTGGAGTGCCTCCACCATCAGTAAGGGATAAGGATGGGTACTCTTACCGGACACTGTGGATCCGACCATGGGCGTCTGCTTCATAGGGCAAGGGGGGTCAATTGCCCCCCCCCCCCCCGAAAGTCAGAGTGGACTGCACTTTTCAGACTCCACATGGATGCATTCCTCACACACACACACACACCATATCTTATATTTATGGTTGGAGCCCTACGGCCGATACGGACATGGACACAGACTAACTAGGACTCTCAACATATAATGGGCCTGAAGTTTGCGCTGGCCCTAATGGACGGTACGCCAAAATAAGGGGGCATACCCTGTTAAATGATGGATGTTTGTGGAGAGGAATGGAGCTGGGAATTCCTGTGAAATGGGATGGGGGGGGGTGGGCGAAGTTTGCCGGAAGCCTGTGCTAAAGCAGGAAGCCGACGGAGCCCGGAAGCAGGTGAGAGAGTTATATAGGATGCCGGGCTCCTCCCATAAACACAGACCGCTGCTCGGCCTTCTTACATATACTTTCTATGTAGAACCTGAAAAGTCCCAGTATATTCCTGATGTTGTCATGAGTATAACGAGACATACAGAATACAGCCCACCTCCGGGAAAGGGAAAAGTCCACCCTTGCACTGCAGGGGGGAAATTACCACTTTTACTTCTACTGTATGTTTACATCTTCCAGTCAGCCAAACTGCTCTCCTCCTTAACCTAAAGCCTCAGCATCATTGCATACCATACAGGAACATTAACCCTGTATGGTACAATGAGGATGATGGAGTGCTACCACAGCCTGTCACAACTTTCACAGAAGCTGCAGGGGACCAGTCACAGAGATTGAGGGTATCAGGAAAAGTTTGGTACACAGAGAGTATATTTGTTCCAATTTACTATGATTATTATGCTTTAGAGAAAGGAACTGGAGAAACACACTCAGTCCCTTTCTATTTTTCAAAAGTGAGCTATCAGGGGTCTGTTTAGTCCCCTGATATTTCACCAGAGCCCCCCAACAAGACTGGTGAAAAATATAAAAATAAATAAATGTGTAAAAAAATAACTACTGACATCATCCACTGCCCTTCTAACACCGCCCACTGCCCTACTGACACCATCAATCCTATTCGGCCACTAGAGGCGGGGGGGGGGGGGTTTAAACCCTGGTTGAAGACAGGGTTAAATGTGACTGTGTATTGCCGCTGCTGAAGCCCCCCCCCCTCCCCGAAAAAATTTCAGCGGACGCCCATGGATCCGACTCACCTTTCGGTGGTGGATCTTACGAGCATGAAAAGTGAATCAATCAACAGGAGTCCTCGTGGATGTTTCTGCTTCCTCCTTAGTGTGACTGCAGCATAATATACACACTATCCAATGTGTATAATTTCCTCATTCAATGTGGAGGGAAAATTCCAAAATTTGCTCACCTCACCGAAAATAATATGTGGTAAAAAATTAAAGGAATGGCTCCTCATAGTGTAAAACAGTAACATTTATTCCAATAAAAACTTCTCTACACTCACAAGCAAGTCAATCCAAAATGATCAATAGCACACAAAAAAAACTCAGTGTAAATAAAAATTCCAAAAAAGCCAAAAAGCCAGCTCCAGCCACCCCAGTACTGCTCTTTTTACCATTTCCAATTTGGCTTTTTTGAAGTTTTTATTTACACTGAGTTTATTTTATTTTGTTTTGTGCTATTGATCATTTTAGATTGATTTGCTTGTGGCTGTAGAGAAGTTTTTATTGGAATACATTTTACTGTTTTAAAGCATAACTCCCAACATTTTGAGATGGAAATGAGGGACACCTATTAGCAAACGTATGTAGGCATAGGTCTGTCACGCCCCCTTAAAGGAGGTTTAACCCCCAAAAAAAGATTAGTTAAATTCACAAGGGCTTTTTTTTACCACTACTATTCCTTTATATTGGCTTTTAAAATTTTAAAAAGCTGCAATTTATCATTTGGATTAAAAAAGTTTAGCACTGGGAAACACTTTTTGAAAGATAAGTAGTGCATTTTTAAATACATCCATATAGATCAGACCAAATCAAGGGACAAATGAGGAGAGGAACCTCAGAGACATTCCATCCAAATCAGAGACATTCCATCCAAATCAGGGACAGTTGGGAGCTATGGTGATGTGAACGTTTAGCTGTTCAAGTATAGTAAGCCGCTTGAAGGTAATTAAAGGCTATTTTTTTCAAGATAGTGAAAATTCTAATGGTTGATCATCTGTCACCATGGTCATCCGCTCCATAGGGCAGGGGGGGAGGCAATTGGCCCCCCCTGGAAAATCGAGAAGGTGTTGAAGAGTCTAGCGGCCTCAGCTGTCTGAGCGGTCTCGGCCTGGATGTCACACAGGCACAGCCAGCAGAGAGAAGCCGCTTCCCCCTCCGGTGTTTATGTGTACACAGGGGGAGGGAACCTGCTGTGCCGTGCTGATGGCTGATCTGAGGTACTGAATGGGATGGGGGAGGGTGGTCCGTCTGTGCTGAAGGGGGGTCTGTGCTGAATGAAGGGGTCTGTGCGGAATGGGGGGGTCTGTGCGGAATGGGGGGGTCTGTGCGGAAGGGGGGTCCATCTGTGCTGAATGAAGGGGTCTGTGCAGAATGGGGGGGGGGGGGTCTGTGCTGTGCTCTAGGCTATATTTATATGGGCATGGAGTGAAGCTGAATTATCTCAAGAGCTATTTCACACTGCCAGCTGACCTTATATTTATATGGGCATGGAGTGAAGCTGAATTATCTCAAGAGCTATTTCACACTGCCAGCTGACCGCGTTATCAGTAAAGCGACACTAAAGAGTGTTGCTTTACCATCGTTTTAGCTGCGCTATTCGGCCACTAGCGGGGCGCTTTCAACCCCCGTTAGCGTTTAAAGAAAGGGTTAAATGCGACTGTGTCACCGCTGCCGAAGCGCCCCCCTCTAAAAAAAAATCAGCGGACACCCATGTCTGTCACATTGGGGTTGATTTACTAAAACTTGAGAGTGCAAAATCTGGTGTAGCTGTGCGTGGCAGCCAATCAGGTTCTAACTTCATCTTATTCAAATAAACTTTGACAATAAAACCTGGAAGCTGATTGGTTTCTATGCAGAGCTGCCCCAGATTTTGCACTCTCCAGTTTTATTAAACCAACTTCATTGCTACAGTAATAACACAAATATGACATCTGCATTCACTCACACATTCAAACGACTTTGTTGTTCCCCAAATTTGGATTAGTCGTTCTTCCAGTTCTTGGTAACATTCTCTCTGTCCATAATATGGCAGGTGTTGCTTTAGCTGTCTTTGATGGCTCATAATCAAATGTGGAATCATTGATGGCATCTGTGCTTCACCTTTTACTGCTATAAAGACCTTCTGCGCTCAATGCAGTTAGTTCATAGCACATAAAGGATTCTAAGCCAAACTTCCCAGCTGCATACGGCAGCATTTGCCACCTGCCCAGAATCACTGCTGCTACTCTGAATGCTTCTGCCTTCCAGCTTCCCTGCTGCACAGTGAACAAAATGGGTTGCTCGTTCCATATGGGTGCCATTCACAAAACGTCTTGGTTTTCTTTCAGTGAATGCAAGGAGCTCTCTAGGATAAACAAGGTGTAGATTGTAATGCCACCACCTCGTCCAACCAAGAAACTCCTTGTAATTATTGAGAAAATGCAAAGCGTTCTGTGAATGCCGTCCATTCCAAGCAAGCAACCCCTCCCCAATGTTCACTGACCGATTGGCATGGACCCCGAAGACGGTCACTGTAGTATCAGTGACTACTACAAAAATTCTCTGTTTCCAAAGTGCCCCCACGGGTAGGGCATATGCATACATTGGTGCAAAAAGTTGGAGATATGCAACTATATATAACATTTCAAACCTGGAGTACTGCTTTATGCCCCCTCCCCCCAATCCATGCACCTATTCCCTACTGCATGCAATCAATGCAGTGTGTCAGGTGCATGGATTTCAATGCGTTTTTCTTTTTTGAAGCACGTGATTAAAGCTGAAGGTTCTAATTGACTTCAAAAAGGGTTGGCTCTGCGCCCACCCACTTGTGTGATATTAACAAATAATCATTCGCTAATGTCTTCCTGGTTTTTCTCCCGGCCTATCAGAAAGCAGGTCCTAAGACCTGATTGGCCAGGGGCCTTAGGACTCCCAGACAAATCAGGGTTCTCAGAACCTGCCTCCTCTTCGGCCGGGAGGAGAAGCAACAGTCTCGGCAGCAACAGACTCTTCCAGGAGCCATACCCCGAATTCAGCAGTGCACCACCACCTCGTCCTCCTCCCTGCACCTCTACCGCAGCAAAAGGTATGGCCATGGATCGCACACCGGGGGGGGGGGGAGTAGTGTGCGTGGATCGCCGCTTATCAAGTGCCAGGGCGGTGTAGTGCGAGTGGATCGTCACTTTGATTGATAGATTGAGAGCCACCCCCCAAAATATTGACCACCAGCCACCACTAATATATATATATATATATATATATATATATATATATATATATATATATGCATACACAGTCATGGCCAAAATTGTTGGCACCCCAGAGATTTAACCAGAAAATCAAGTATTTCTCACAGAAAAGTATTGCAGTAACACTTTTTGCTATATACATGTTTATTCCCTTTGTGTGTATTGGAACATAAAACAAAAAAAGAGAGGAAAAAAATCTAATTGGACATAATGTCACACAAAACTCCAAAAATGGGCTGGTCAAAATTCTTGGCTCCCTTAACTTAGTATTTGGTTGCACACCCTTAAAAAAACTGAAATCAGTCGCTTCCTATAACCATCAATAAGCTTCTTACACCTCTCACCCGGAATTTTGAACCACTCTTTGCAAACCACTCCAGGTCTCTCTTATTGGAAGGGCGCCTTTTCCCAGCAGCAATTTTAAGATCTCTCCACATGTGTTCAATGGGATTTAGATCTGGACTCATTGCTGGCCACTTTAGAACTCTCCAGCGCTTTGTTGCCATCCATTTCTGGGTGCTTTTTGAAATATGTTTGGGGGCATTGTCCTGCTGGAAGACCCAAGATCTCGGGTTGCAAACCCAGCTTTCTGACACTGGGCTCTACAGTGCGACCCAAAATCCTTTGGTAATCCCCAGATTTCATGATGGACTTGTAACCTTGAGATTGTTGATATTTTTCCACAATTTTGGTTCTCAGGTCCTCAGACCGTTCTCTTCTCCTCTTTCTGTTGTCCATGCTTAGTGTGGCACACACAGACACACAATGCAAAGACTAAGTAAACTTCTCTCATTTTTATCTGCTTTCAGGTGTGATTTTTATATTGCCCACACCTGTTACTTGCCCCAGGTGAGTTTAACCACTTAACCCCCGGACCATATTGCTGGTCAAAGACCAGAGCACTTTTTGCGATTCGGCACTGCGTCGCTTTATCTGACAATTCCACAGTCGTGCAACGTGGCTCCCAAATAAAATTGGCGTCCTTTTTTTCCCCACAAATAGAGCTTTCTTTTGGTGGTGATCACCTCTGCGGTTTTTAGTTTTTTCGCTATAAACAAAAATAGAGCGACAATTTTTTATTTATTTTTTTCATTTTACTTTTTACCATAATAAATATCCCCCAAAAATATATAAAAAAACTATTTTTTTCCTCAGTTTAGGCCGATACGTATTCTTGTACATATTTTTCATAAAAAAATCGCAATAAGCGTTTATTGATTGGTTTGCGCAAAAGTTATAGCGTTTACAAAGTAGGGGGTAGTTTTATGGCATTTTTATTAATATTTTTTTTTTACTAGTAATGGCGATTTTTTTTCGGTACTGCGACATTATGGCGGACACTTCGGACACTTTTGACACATTTTTGGGACCATTGGCATTTTTATAGCGATCAGTGCTATAAAAATGCATTGGATTACTATAAAAATGGCACTGGCAGTGAAGGGGTTAACACTAGGAGGCGGGGAAGGGGTTAAGTATGTTACTTGGGTGTGTTCTAACTGTAGGGGGTGTGGCCTCACTAGGGGAAATCACTGATCTTCTGTTCATACATTGTATGAACAGAAGATTAGCATTTCCCCCGCTGACAGGATCGGGAGCTGTGTGTTTACACACACAGCTCCCGGTCCCCGCTCTGTAACGAGCGATCGCGTGTGCCTGGCGGCGATAGAGCCCACCGGGCACGTGCGCGGGACTTGAACCTGCTGCGAGAGCCGACGTAGAGCTACGGGCTCTCGTGCAGGGGAGCCAACCTGGATCAGGTCGGCAAGTAGTTAAAGGAGCATCACATGCTTGAAACCATCTTATTTATCCACAATTTTGAAAGGGTGCCAAGAATTTTGATCAATCCATTTTTGGAGTTTTGTGTGACATTATGTCCAATTTGCTTTTTTTCCTCCATTTTTTTGTTTTGTCACAATACACACAAAAGGAATAAACATGTGTATAGCAAAACATGTATTACTTCAATACTTTTCTGTAAGAAATACTTTATTTTCTGATTACATTTCTAGGGTGCCAACAATTTTGGCCACGACTGTGTGTGTGTTTTCATTCAAGATTCACAAAATTTGAGCAAAAGGATTGAGCAAAGGGAAACACAAAAGGATCTATTTTTTTTTCCAATTGAACTCGATTTGTGAATATTGGGTAAAAATTGTGCTAATCTCCCCCCCCCCCACCCCACATAACTAGACTCCTAAGTGTAGGTAAGTAACAATTTTAAATAATATCTGTAGTGTGACATTTGGGGGAACACTCCCCTCACCATGTCATTTTGCTCATATATGGAAATACCATTTGAGAGCTACAGCTGCATATTAGTCTGCTGAGTGGCAGCTTATTGATCAATTAATGCATAATCAATGTTACATTATGTTTGAAAGGTTTACATGCTAACTGAATCCTGATTGTGTTGTGACATTTAGGCTCTCAAAGCAGCTCGTTTGTCAGTCTGATTTTCATTGAGCTATTCGTTGACTTTTGATGGTTTTATGAAACACTTGATGTCATAATTAAAAAAACAATCGTATCAGTACTTCATAAAGCGTAGCTGCATTAATGTATTGTGTATTCATATTTCTTCCCAGAATTGGAACAGTTCAAGGTTGATTAATATTGAATTTTCTTGGATTAATGTGGAATGTGCTGTTTAGTTGTTTGGTTGGGTTCAACTCCTTATGACCTTGTGGAATTTACAGTTTGCAGACTTATGGCCCAATCCTTTTGGTTGTAAACCCTCTTTTTGGACTTCTACCTATAGGTGCCCCTGGAAGACGTCTATTAAGATGAAACGGCATAGGGTTAGCGGCGTGCTGACGTCATCGTGTACTGTGCCAGTCCCGGAAGCTACGGGCTGTGATTGAGAGCCGGCCGGCTCGTTTTTACTAATTGTATCGCCTATATACAATGGGGATCGAAAGTTTGGGCACCCTAGGTAAAAATGTGTATTAATGTGCATAACGAAGCCAAGGAAAGATGGAAAAATCTCCAAAAGGCATCAAATTACAGATTAGATATTCTTATAATATGTCAAAAAAAGTTAGATTTTATTTCCATCATTTACAGAAAATTACAGAAAACAAAAAAATGGCGGCTGCAAAAATTTATAGCATGCACTGCCCCCTTTGCAAAGCTGAGACCTGCCAGTGTCATGGATTGTTCTCAATCATCGTCTAGGAAGACCAGGTGATGTCAATCTCAAAGGTTTTAAATGCCCAGACTCATCTGACCTTTCCCCAACAATCAGCACCATGGGTTCTTCTAAGCAGTTGTCTAGAAAACTGAAACTGAAAATAGTTGGCGCTCACAAAGCTGGAAAAGGCTATAAGAAGATAGCAAAGCGTTTTCAGATGTCAATATCCTCTGTTTTTAACGTTATTAAGAATTGGCAGTCATCAGGAACAGTGAAAGTTAAAGCAAGATCTGGAAGACCAAGAAAAATATCAGACAGAACAGCTCACAGGATTGTGAGAAAAGCAATTTAAAACCCACGTTTGACTGCACAATCCCTCCAGAAAGATCTGGCAGACACTGGAGTTGTGGTACACTATTCCACTATAAGGAGATACTTGTACAAATATGGTCTTCATGGAAGAGTCATCAGAAGAAAACCTCTTCTACGTCCTCAGCACAAAAATCAGCGTTTAAAACGTTGCAAATTAACATATAGACAAGCCTGATGCATTTTGGAAACAAGTTCTGTGGACCGATGAGGTTAAAATATAACTTTTTGGCCAGAATGAGCAAAGGTACGTTTGCAGAAGAAAGGGCACAGCACAGTTAACATAATTTTTCCATTCTACCTATAAGTAAGCCTAGAATAACGCCTAGGTAGTGGAAATATCTTCTAAACGTGCGCCGTTTAGGAAATATTTCACTTGTAGTCTGCCAAATATTCCAATGGCTCATGTGCGGGGAAGAAACAAAACTAAGTGCCATTTCTTCCTTAGCATGTGCCGTTTATCGCGGCTCCAGTGCGCATGCGTGGGAGTGATGTCACACAACTCCAGCGAATCACAAAGCCTCCTTTCGTGGCCCGGAAGGAAGAGTGTGCTATCACTCATACGCCGATGACACTCTACTCTACTTTTGCATCACCGAAAAAAAAGACCAATATCAAGGACTAGAAAAATGCCTTAGGCGGCGTACACACGACCGAGGTTCTCGCTGGAAACCAGCGAGAACCTCGCTGGAAGCTGCATTCCAGCGAGGACCTCGGCCGTGTGTACACAGAGCGCTCGCCCCGCCCGTCGGGAATCCCGTCGAGCGAAAAGAGAGCACGCTCTCTTTTTGCTCGACGGCCCGCCTGGATGAATGGCTGGTTCCCATTCCCGACGGGTGGGTCGCTGATTTCGACGGCCGACAGAGAACCTCGACGGACGGAACGATGTGTTCTGCCCGTCGAGGTTCTCTGCCGTGTGTACGCGGCTTCACACTGATCAAGGATTGGATGACTGAGCGTTCACTCTGTAAAGGTAATTTTTTTACCCTAAATAGCTTCCTTTACCTTAGTGCAGTCCTCCTTCACTTACCTCATCCTTCCATTTTGCTTTTAAATGTCCTTACTTCTTCTGAGAAATCCTCACTTCCTGTTCTTCTGTCTGTAACTCCATACAGTAATGCAAGGCTTTCTCCCTAGTGTGGAGTGTCACGCTCGCCCCCTCCCTTGAGTCTATTTTGCATAGAGAGGGTACTACTCCCCTATAACATATAGGATACACCAATATTGCTTTTTTTATTTTATTTTTTAACTTTGCATAAATAAAATTATATTTTACCACAATGTTTGTTGTCTCCTATGGTATAATTTTCCAGTTAATAACTATATATTTTTTCTCTATTAGTTTTGGGATGATGCCTAAAAGTATCTCTTTTCTTTATTTAAATATTATTAGTAAGATAGCACAACTGAGAAGGCACTAGAAAAACCTTCTCATCTAGATTAGAATACTTTTTTAGTGCCTGTAGGTCAAACACGTTTCACCAAAGTGACCATCTTCCCTCCCTAGTTGCCTGGGTCCTGAGGAAGCCAATCTTTGGTAAAACAAGTTGACCTACAGGCACTAAAAAAACCTTCTCATCTATACAGGACCATTACTATTTGAGTCTGTATTTTGCATAGAGAGGGTGCTACTCCCCTATACCATATGGGATACACAAATATTGATTTTTTTATTTATCTTTTTAACTTTGTATAAATACAATTATATTTTACCACATTGGTGGTTGTCTCCTATGGTATAATTTTCCAGTTGATATCTATATCTTTTTTCTCTTAATGGTTTTGGGATGAACAGAAACGTTGAGATCCTATTTTTGAAAAGTAATTATTCTTGAGCAGGGCCTGGATTGGGCGTGGGTGAATGGCGTGGAGGGACGGAGAGGGGGGGTCCCCAGAAGAAGAAGAAGAAGAAGAAGTTATTTTTGTGTGTATAAAGTAAAAGTATAAGTCTCTCGCACTACAAAGTGAACTAGATGTGCAAATATTTCAAAAATTAAATAAATGAAAGATGCTGCTAAAATTTAAAGTGTACACGTGCACAAAAAATGGGTATGAATAAATAATGATCAGCGCAACTTCCTGAGTGAAAATTCAATAACGAACTAAATTAAAACTAAAGTAAATGAATAAATAAATGTCCACACTATTATCAAAACCAAAAAAGCAGTAAGCAAGAGTAGTGTAAAAAGTGACAAAAGTCTTCTAAACAGTGTGTTAGACACTTCTTCTATATGCGCTCTTCGTGATGTTAAAGCACTTAGAGCGCTTACCTCACAGACGGATATCATAAGCCTTTAAGATCTCCCAAGGATCAGGGGAACGCCAACTTCAGATTTCCAAGAGTATCCAAGCTTCCAATGATACCAGATCCGGCTGGAACTCTCTGATGGTAAAGTTTCCAAATATTTCTCCCGATATATGGTGAATTAAAGGATAAAAAAGAAGAAGAGGCCTCCCATAGCGTAATAACGTTAAAATATAAAAATGTATTAAATGGCCTCTTACATGGAGCTGCGGTGGCTCAAAGCGATTGGCACTGCGCTGACAAGCTGTTCACCTCTGCAGCCAAGGGTTCGGATCCCGGTCTCGGCTGCATGTGAATTGAGTTTGGTGGTCTCAGCCCGGCTCCCGGTGGGTGTGCTATGCAAGGTACGCCTTTGCTTAGTACGCCCACCCCCCTCCCACAAAAACACCACACTTACACGCACTCGAAATTGGGTTAACATGCACGCACTTTGGCCACGCGGTCTCTAAAAAAAGAGAGGCGAAGGACTAACAGGGCTGGCTGAGTGGGCTAGATCCTCTCACTCCCTCATAGGGGAGTCCCTCTGCCCCGTTAGGCTTCAAAGCAGAGCAGGTAGGGTGAGCTGTGTGGGAGAACCCCATCGCACCCGCCATTGCCACCCGGGGGCATGGAGAAAGATGGCAGATTGCCTCTGGGGGAGGTCTGCCTACTCCCAAACTCCTGCAGTCCAGCTCCTCTCTCGAGTACACGCACAAAATACACTTAAAAAACAAAAAAACAAATGGCCTCTTACATTTAATAGCAGAAAAACAGGCCAAAATGAGTGCAAACCGATCGTTGTGGACAGCTCTAGCGTCACTTCCGGTTTCAGTAGTACATCAGTAGTAAATCCAGCCACGCCCTACGTGTTACATCACAACACGTGAATTCATCAGGGGACAGATGTGTATGATTGTGTTTTTTTTTCCCTTCCTCCCTTGTTTTCTTTTCTATTCTTGCCTCTTACTGGGACAGATATGCACAGACGAGGCTCACTCAACAACACAAAATAGCTACCGTATATACTCGAGTATAAGCCGACCCGAATATAAGCCAAGGCACCTAATTTTACCACAAAAAAATAGGAAAACATATTGACTCGTGTATAAGCCTAGAGTGTCCATCTGCATGCCTCACTGTGCCTCACTTTGCCGCACTGTGTCCATGTGCCCATGCCTCACTGTGCCCATGCCTCACTGTGTCCATGCCTCACTGTGCCCATGCCTCACTGTGTCCATGCCTCACTGTGCACATGCCTCACTGTGCACATGCCTCACTGTGCACATGCCTAGACTTACGTTTAACATGGGAGTATATAGAAGGGGTGCCCGGCTTTGAAAAAACTTGGAGCTCCCCGGCTGTAGGCCCCCAGATAGCAAGCTTTGCACACTTGAGGAGAACTGGGGCTACATGTGTGCCAAGTTTCGGTTCCAGGGATCTACAGCCAGCCAATACTAGGTCCCCAAATTTACCGGAGAAATTACCGTTTAACATGTGAGTCTATGGAAGGGGTGCCCGACCAATGTTGCCAACCTACCAGATTGAAATTTACTGGCACGACACCCACAATTTATAGCAATGTGATTTAAGGTAGATATTAAGGTAAAAAAACATATTTTTGTTATTTTTGATATAATAAGGGCACATTTTTTATTCACATCACCCCCTGCCTCCATCCCCCTCTGCTACCAACACCCCCTGCCTCCATCCCCCTCTGCCACTAACACCCCCTGCCTTTACCCCCCTCTGCGGTGCCACAATCTCTCCCTGCCTTTAATCGCCTTTAATCACCCCCTGCCTCCAATCTCCCCCTGCCTCCAATCACCCGCTGCCTCCATCGTCCCCTGCCTCCATCCACCCCCATCCCCCTCTGCGGTGCCACCAACAACCCCTGTCTCCATCCCCCACCCTCTGCGGTGCCACCATCCTCCTTTGCGGTGCAACCAAAACCTCCTGCCTCCAATCACTCCCTGTCTCCAATCACCCCCTGCCACCAAACTCCCCCTGCCTCCAATCTCCCCCAGGCCCCCTGCCTATTTTTACTGGCACATTCCCGCAACCACTGACATTTACGAACGGGGAAAAAAGTACGGACGGTTGGCAACACTGTGCTCCCTGGCCGTAGGTTCCCCAGGCAACAGACTTTGCACACTTGTAGAGGAAGAGTGGGGCTATATGTGGTCCAAGGGACCTATGGCCGGTCGGTACTGGGTCCTCAAAAAATGTGCTGAAAAACTCGGCTTATACTCAAGTATATACGGTATATAGAGGAATGGGTAAAAGAGAGAAAAAAAAGAAAAAGAGTAAAAAAAAGAAATCTTCGGATGTCTTGCTTTTTCTTTATTTTGGTGTTTTTTCTTTTATTATCTAGGCTAAAAGGAGGAACTTGAAATATGAATTAATAACAACATTGTATAAAAGTATATGGATATATGACATATATGTGCTGTGAGTGGAAATTGTGTAAAGATAAAATACTTAGTAAAATATGATAAAACCAAAAAAAAATATTTTGGGATGAGGCTTGATTTTCTTTATTTAAATATTATTAGTAGGATAGTAAATATAGCAAAATACAAAAATTGGTGGTGGTTTGGGGGCAAACAAAAAGCAGTTGGGCTTTAAATATAGTCATGGAAAAAAAGTAGATCTCTTAATAAATATAACTGTGGACCAAAAATTGGATCTATTTTAAAGAAGAAAAAGCAGATGGAATGTTAGGATAATACTTTTTTGTTTTTTACCAGCACAAGAAATCCCCCCCCCCCCCCCACTTCATTTTACAACAAACCCTGTGTCATCTGTTACAATATAGCCAGCAGCCTTACAACTACAGAAGACACTTAAATAGAAGTGATTGG